>JAOTQQ010000001.1:70937846-70949221 GCA_026546715.1 Gallinago undulata | reverse complement strand
CAGCCTGGCCTTGAACCCCTCCAGGGATGGGGCAGCCACAGCTTCTCTGGGCAACCTGTTCCAGTGTCTCACCACCAACTGTCACAGGAAAGAATTTCTTCCTAATATCTAACCTAAATCTCCCCTCTTTCAGTTTAAAACCTTTACCCCTTGTCCTGTCACTGCACTCCCTGATAAAGGGTTCCTCCCCAGCTTTCCTACAGGCTCCCTTTAGGTACTGGAAGGTCTCCCCAGAGCCTTCTCTTCTCCAGGCTGAACAACCTGCTCTCAGTTATGTGTTCAAATAATATTTTATTTCATAATAAAATAACATTATTTCATTGTAAAATAATATGTTATTTTAATATTTGTTTTCAAATGTTCATTTATCTGGAGCTTGTCAGCTATACGTAAGAGCCATCACGCAATCTGTGACTGGTTGCTGAGGAAAACAACTTTTTTGTGGAGGTACAATAGGCAAGCTTCATAGTCACAATTGTTTCCCTACTCCTAAAGATCCTTTCCCATGTCCCTGGAGAAATAGGATCCATGCACTGGTTTTAGCAGACATTTCCTATAGGTTTCGGTTTGGGACTCTTTATTTCCTTTCTTGTTCTGCGTGTTCTTTGACTTCTTGGGATTACTACATCTCTTCTGTTACTGTAAGGACTCAGTTGTTTCAGAGGCCAGTCCAGCCTAAAGCACGACAGAATGTTACACCTATAAAATCTACTGAGCAAATAAAGATTTGTGATCAAGATGTAGACAAGGAACATTTTAAAAACTGATACCAAGTTATCTTTATAGATAACCGTGATGCACTCAAGCATACCATTTAAAGCCTTTAGTTATGTGTTAAAAATAGTCAAATTTCCTTGAAAAAACATTTTGAGAGTAATAGTCTGTAATCACCCCACATATGATAGATCATCCTGAAGTTTCAAAAACTCTTTGGTTGAAATTTTAACAGCTCTGCTTAAGAAATGCTAAACAGCAAATACTGTTTCCAGAAATGCCATCCACTGTAAACCTGTCAGACTATTACTTAGCTATTAACCTTTCTCGATGAAATTATAATAGTGCTGTTTAAAAGAATGCTGAATATCAGAAACATTTCACTAATACATAACAGATGGATACCATATCCAGAAATATTTGTACTGTAAACCAAAGCGCTTAGCAGTTTTACACTGAGAGGTCAGAGATGGGCAGGAAACAGTTTTCCCATCCCACAAGAATTTTAGTTTTCAGATTTTCCAACTCTGATGAATATACAGAATATTAAAGAGCCCGGAGTTTCTTATAATAAAGTAAACAAAGATTAATTTTTCGAAGTTTTTATTTGTTTTCTTTTTAATCCAAGTTTATTACACACTTATCTAACTTATCCTCCACGCATGTTACATATTTGTTTTTTAACACGTCTTTCTTGGGTACAAATATCCTGCCCTGAGAAGGCTTCAGATTCAACAGTCAATAGGATTTCTTTCTCATCTCCATCTCCTTGACTGAAAACCATTTTCCTAGTAGGTTAAAAGAGTAAAAGAAAGCATTACAGCAAAACTGTGACCTAACTGAAATACAGATTCCATATGTCACATACCTTTTATAACTCTCCATATGTGAGAATAACTGATTTTTCCATCCTGTTTACATGGCTGATTTCACCGTTGGACTTGGTCCTGGGCGTAACCTTTACTTTTAAATAAATGAAGTCTGAGAAAACTTAGAGCTGCTTATTTGCAACCGGTTATAAGTATGGGGAGGAGGACACTTGCATTTGGAAAATCTTCATGAAGATGTGCTTTTTTTTTTTTTCTTTTTCATCTTCTATCATAGTTATACCCATGGCTTTAGCTGGAAATCATGTTTCTATAAAAGGATGGAATATGTTTCCAAACAATGTCTTAGTTCAAAATAGTTGGGCACTTCTTGTGAAATGTAGCTACAGCTGAAAAAAGTACACTGTGTCTTCCATTTAAGAACTGGTAGACACCCTATTAAAAGATTATGTCATTGAGTTTGAAGATTTGGATGCAGCAGAGAACAAGCTATTATCATGTGTTTATCTGCAATATGAGAAAGTAGTACATTTTATGATTTATTTTTGATAACTATGAAGCAATATGTTTTCAGAAAATTTTGATTTGGTGAGATGGAAGCAGAAACTTTGTGTTCAAAAAAATGTTTCATCCTTCTATTATGAGAATCTGATGTAGTCAAGATGTTCTAGCAGTGATTTTCTACCACTGGCAGTTTGTGCAGAGTGTCTTTCCTGATTGACAAATGCCTGTAAGAGCAATGCATTGCCTTGAAATGTCTTTGCTTTCTTTTTTGAATTACCACAACAATTTCCCCTCCAGACTTATGACCAGGACATTTAATTAAAGTCTGTTTTCATGTATATTTTGGTTCTTCTACAAGAATTGTCTCTCTCCTATGCCTATTCTTCACGAGGTATAAATTCTACATTGTAAGCACTGAAATGATGAAGCAAGAGGTGTTCTAACTTTTCTGTTAATTAAAGGCTTTAAATCCAGATGGGTATCTCTATAAATATATCTACACATTTACATAGATATATGTTCAACTTCATTCGTACCTTCTATATTTTGATCCAAGAATCACTACATAAAATTATGTGGCCTATATTGTTCAGGCAGTCAATTTAGTTTTCAGCAATAACCCTAAAATGGATCAATTCCTGTTAAACCATTTTACATTTTTGTGTAACCGGCTTGCCTCTATTAAGTATTTACTACTTGTGCTACTAATTAGCTGTGGGGATGTAATGTGGTTAATTTCGCTCTCTAAACATTTCGGTTTCAACTTTTTTTTCCCAAAATATGATTTTTTCAGTGACAAGAAACATTGAAAATTACCATAGAGACTGTTCAGTATTTTAAGCTAACAGCAACCCTGGATACATTCTTTCAATAGATGAAAAAAAAATTAATTATAATTTTAAATTTATCCTGTGCTTTAAATCTTTAAATTCCAAAATTTCTTTGAACTAGCAAACTGAAGAAATATAATGGGTAAAGTTTTTTTAAAAGTCTACAAAAATACTTTTTAAGATTTTTAGAGACACTTCTTCCCCACCACCATCCTGCAACACAAAGAACTTTTTGGAAATTCTTTCTGATGCCATTTAAAATTAAATGGGATTTTTTTTTTTCCTTCAGGTTATCCTCAGTAAGCACTGTTCTACGGAGTCAACCTACAGAGAAGAAAAGCGGTGCTAAGATCTTAAAGGTGCAAAGCTATTCCATAGTAGGTCTGTTGTTTGGTTGGCACAATCTTATTTCATAATGAAGGTGTTCCTGGCTGAAATACTTCATCTGCTTTGACGTACTTTAATCAGCTTTGTTCCTGGTGCTGCACAGTAGCTGTCTTCAGGTGGGTGGGCAGCACAGGGTTGATGTTCCACAGTAACACCCAGGCAACGCTCAGTGGGGCTGCAGGTTTGTGGGGACATGCTCGTGCCTCAGAAGCCTCCTTAGCTGCTCTTAAAACTGTCCCTGGCTTCTGTTAACTAAAAACAAGACGTTCCTGCTGCAGGAAGCTTCCATTTTTGTTTGTCAGTGCTTATGGTCTCTTCCTCCATTTTTGGGAGGGGTCTTTATGCGCCAGTGGGAAATGGGCCATTCGTGTAAAAGTTGCCTCACCTCCCTCTCTGCTCTCCCCAGAGCTCATCCTTCCCTGGGCACCTCTCTTTTCCCACAATCATAAAATTGTCCAGGTTGGAAGGGACCTTTAAGATCATCTAGTCCAACCATCAACCTAACCCTGATAAAAAAACACCACTAAACCATGTCACTAAGCGCTATGTCAACCCGTCTTTGAAATACCTCTAGGGATGGTGCTTCGACCACTTCCCTGGGCAGCCCATCCCAGTGCTTAATAACCCTTTCAGTGTAAAAATTTTTCCTAATCTTCAATCTGAACCTTCCCTGGCACAACTTGAGGCCATTTCCTCTTGTCCCATTGCCTGTGGCTGGGGAGCAGAGACTGATCCCCGCCTCTCTCTTCAGAGATTTCTGGTGCCTATTTAGTATCTGAAGTAAGATTAATTGAGAAAGAAGTCATTGTGTTATTGTACCCTTCTAGTATGTGATTAGAATTTTTTTCTAAAAAAAATTATTTGCTCTTGTATAAATTTCATAGAATATGACTTTTTAGGTTGCTTCTGCTGAAGGTACTTAAATGTCCATGACTTTTGGTTTTGGCATGTTTCAGAGCTTGAAATAACAGACAACTAACTCACCCTTCTTCCTGAAGGCTCCACAAGAGCCATTTTAACCTTTTTATCTATTAATTTCCAGATAGGAAGAATGATGGCTGGCATGGACAAGAAGAAAAATGGATGTGTGTGATTGTGCCCTTAATGCTTTTTAGGAGGTTGCTTGTCTGTAGCTGATTGTGTTCCTTCCTTCCTTGATTTTCTCCCCTAACTTTATGTTAAGATACAAAGATACATTTATACAGTGAAGTTTTACAATTATTTTCTCAACTTCCCCAACAAAGCATTAACAAAATGTTAACACAGCATGATCCATAAAATTGCCCGTAGTTGCGGGCTTTTAATCTGATGTTGTAACAGATATCAGTTCTGCCAATTCCAGCTAATTTGCACTTCGCCTGTTTCCAGTATTTATGAGCACGAGGAATGCTATACCATGCCTTTCCATCCCAATGGATACAGCCCCACTCTAAAACCATGCTGGAACACGTGTCCATGCACTGTATCGTGGTTGAGTTGCTGGGAGAGGCTTTAGCTGTTACCAATGTTAATCTGGATGGGAGTCTAAGATGGTTTCCAATTCTTCAATGTGGGTCACTTTTAAGGCAAGTTTTCTTTGTGAATCAAGAATGAAGTGCACAATCTCTCTGAAGCAGCACGGGTTGCTAATTCTTTTTTGTTTTTTTTTTTTCATGTACGTGCAGCTTTTCTCTCTCATGCTTGCGAGTGCACAGAGACACTGTAAGCTTTTAATAGGGCCCTTGGCATTTTTAAGCCTTAGTCTTGACTAGACTAATTTGTTTTATTCTGCTTTCCTTCTGTTGTAGTTTGGTAAGCGTTTGAGTTTAGTCTAAGTGAAGTTCCTTGTGATCATTCTGCATGAAGGGCACCGCAGAAGTAACACAAGAATGATTGAACTGACTGAATGAAAATACTCCTCCCTGCTCTGTTCTCCTCTTCATTGGTATTTAAAAGGAAGAGGGACGGGGAGCTTTGTAGATGTTATTTGGACTGCATATTTTTGTTGTGCATTTTTTCTAGCATTTCTGTACTTCCAGCATCAAAATATTTAACTAATGGAGTCATCATGAAACACTGCCTGTTATTTTACAGTTTGTTTGTTTTTAAACTAGAGAGAAACCACTGCAAACGTGGAGGGAGTATTCTTAATTCTCTTTCTTGGGACACCTTTGTAGTGGACCATTATAATCTGACAGGAGAGCGTAAAGGTAAATGGTGGTCAATCAAGTCTTCCCATAGCTCCTTAAGCTCCATTAAGGTTGTGGTGAGGAATGAGTGTTTACTTGTACCTTCAGACTCCAGCAGACCAACCACAAGAGGCTGAGCAAGGCTGTATGTGCAACGTGGGCAGCAAGGAGAATAAGTGAGTGGGCACTTGCCAAGTACCCCAGAGGAGATAAGGGTGCGTTAACGTGACTGAAGCCCTCACCCGAGAGACGGTGTACAGATGAGGTCAATCACATTCAAGAACGGGAAACCCAGAGCAAAGGCATGTTCAGAGAAGGGCCACCAGAAGAGAAGCAAAGAACCTGTGTTTTTTGAGAGGGTACTAAAACAAACCTGTGCCAGGAAGGGAGAAGAGATAGTTAACCTCAGTGTCAAAATAAAAGATTAAAATGCATGTAACCAGTCACAAAAAAAACTACAGGAAGTTAGAATACAAAAGAAGGTCCTCAAACATTAAATTATTGAGGTTTTGAACAGCTTCTCCAGAGAACTAGTGGGAAAAAAAAATGTTATAGCTTGTAAAATACAGTTCAGCCAATCTCTGTATAAGAGATGATGTGATGTGATTGCTTATGATAGTCGGATAGTTGTCTGGCCTTGATGACTCAAGAAGTCCCTTCCAGTCTTATATTAATGGATACATAAAAGAAATCTATTTTGTAGAAAAATGGTCCCAGTTGGAGTAATAGAACAAACGGGACTTTCCCATTTATTGATAAATTCTGCTATTTTTATGCATAAACTGTTGGACCATTAGAATTATGCTTTGAATATTATTAACTCTGATTAAAAATTATGTCCAAAACATACATGACTAAGTGAGCACCTCTGGACTTCTCCTTGCATCCATCATACTGTTATAGGTGGTTATCTCATCTGAGCTTGTAAATGGAGCAATTTTGAGTGGAGCTTGAAGTTGGATAATGGACATAGAGAATTGCCAAGTGAATCTTTGGCCTGCCTTCTGAATCAGTAATAAGCAAATGTTTTGCTGAACAAATGGTATCAATGGATCTGCAACTGCCAAGAAGATACATTTACAAATAAAATATAAAATGGACTTTTGTATTTTTACAGCTATTAAAAATCATGGGGTGCTTGGACATCCTACCAACCTGACCAGAATCTGTCACAGCAAAGACTATTCTACATACATTCCTGCAGTTTCAACCATAAGGTATTTCTCCTTGTTCTTCTCCTAAGCCAGTGGCTCTCAAGTTTTTTGGATGGTGAGCCACTTCTCAGCTTTTATAATGCCTCAAGCACTCACCTGTATCAAACATACTTCTCAGCTTCAATATACCACTGGGGCAACTGTGAATCTCTCTACTGCTTGTACACCACTTATTCAGACCTTAGGGTTTAGCATTAGAAAGCCATTGTGTTGCGTTGCTGGAGCTACTACCAAACATTTCTTTTCTTTCACAAAGTGACTATAATTTGTGACCAACTGTAAGAGTCAATGATTTCATACATTTAATCATTTTTGCTATTTTTTTGGTATAAGGATACATATAATTTTTGTTGCTTATTATCTTATTTTTATAAATGTGGTTATTATTATTATTAGTAATAATAATAATTATTATTGTTGTTGCTGCTGCTGTTAATACACCGTACAATTAAGGGGCATCTTTGGGATTGCTCACAATGCCTCGTTTGTGATCTTTCCTACCTTGGTAAGCAAGGTTATTTTTATGGCTTGGTACTGCCCCTGTTCTCCAGCAGGCTGAGTATAACTGCAGGAAAAAAAAAAAAGGGTAAAGCACAGTTTGGTGCTCAGCCCTTTGATGAGCCGACAGAGAAAGAGTGGGGAAAGTTTCTGGCATTAATAACCTGGGACTGAGAGAGTAGAGAATACTTAGTACCTATTTTTAAATCATCTTTTTCTGCCTGCTTGGATCAGGCTTTGCCAAACGCATCACTGGTAGAAGTATTAGACCATTGCAATACCAGAGGCCGCCGTCGGATGTGAAATTCGTTTTCTCTCCCCGCATTCAGGCAAAGTCGTTTTGTATGATGCGCGCGTGTATTTTTCCCTGCCACGAAAGGTGAGGCCAAATCCTTGTCTGGCATATTTAATGGCCTCGAATGAGGGAGGTTTTGTGTGGTCCTTGCTTGTGGAGGTGTGGTCACATCCCAGTGTCAGTCCCATCCAGCTGTAGGCGCAGACCATAGCGCTCTATTATTGAGCCGTGTCGCTCCGGAGTCACTGATGTCTCAGACCGCCACGGGCGTTGGAGAGATTTCCTCTTCTTTCTGCCCTTCTTTTTATTTAGCACAGATCTGGTTGCAAAAATGCTAATGGATGTATAGGGACCCACTCGGGAAGTGCGCGTTTGGACCTGGAGATGAGCACGTGCCTGGTGAGGCTCCGAGTTCCATGGAGGGATCCCTCAGGATGGAGGGAGTTGCATAAATGCAAGGTATTAATGCAGTACGAAGATCTGTCAAATTTGCACTTCTAAGGCAATAATGATGATAGTTTAAAAATGAAAGCTAGTACCATATAGTAAGTCCTACTCTTATTTCCTTACCGGCATTTAAAATTATGTTTATTGGAAGGACATATATATTTCTTAGTGAGCAATTTTTTTTTATTAAAGAAAGAACAATGCTGTTTGAGAACAGCCCGGTTCTAGAAAGATAATCATGGACCACCCAGGAATAGTTTTTACAAGGCCCAATTTAATAAGGAATGCCAGAATGCTATCTCCTGGGGTTATTGAGGAAGAAATTAGTGTCTGTGCACTAGAGGCTGCTTCTTAAGTTATAACTTGAAAAAAGAAAGGGGGGAAAAAAAAAGATGGTAAATTAATATTATTATATTTAAACTATGATTCTCCATTGCCTTTGCCAAAATCTTTTATGGAAAGTGCAGTGTTACAAATAAAAATGCACTCAGTAGAAAAAGCCACACTACCATGAGTACACCCATATGGCATGTTGCAGTATAGGCAAATATATAGATCTTACTGAAAAAAAAACCAACCAACAACCCCAAACCACAGAAGCCGAATGCTATAAGAAGCAAACCCTGTTCTTCTGTAAGGATATACCCTGAGGACCAGCTATCCAAACAATGATGCTGCTGCAGATGTTTATGAGGTAATTGCTGGTCGTGATGCGCAAATGCTACTTAAAGGGTATTTATGGAATAAGGATGGAAGTGGCCTTTTAAACTCGCACAGCACTGAAGCGGGGAAGAGAGCAGTGCAGGAGAACGCCAGGGTTTCCCACTGCTGCCCTTTCCTTGCAGCACTGGCTTCTCTGCTGATATTTTACCAGTGTTTTTTTTTTTTTTTGTAGCAATAATGCTGATAAAGAACCAGGGAAGATATTTATTATTTTTGTTTTGAGCTGATTTGGAGGGTTTTTTTGTTTATATAACTAAAAATACATTTTGTTTTGTTTATTTATAAATAAAAATAGATATATAGGTATGTAGACAGATAGATATATAAATACCCACCCTGTCCGGGCTGTCTCCATCAGGCTGGGAAACAGCCCACCTGCAGCTGGTTTTGGTGTTAGTTCTTGTCCTTTATGGTTTGCAGTAAGTCACAGCCTCTCAACCCCATCAAGTACCCAGCAGTTTTTCCTGGAGCTGCTTCCTTCAACATGGAGTGTCCCTGACATGTTTCAGGCTGTTTTGCAGACTAAAAAATGTCCGGTTCCAAAAATAATCTTTTTGATTTTATGATAGAAGGTGGCTCAATTTTTGGTTTAGCTTTTGGTTTTCGGTTTTGTCGTGGGTTTTTGGTTTTGTTTTTTTTTTTTTTCATTCTCATGTGTCAATGACTGGCCAGAACTGACCAGGCTTAACCAAAAAAATTCCCCTTGAGGTATAAATATTTCCTGGAAAATTTGTACTCTGCAGATGTAATGCTGAAAAAGTTATGGATGACGGAAAACAAGGGGTTTTGTTGGAAACTCTTTGACAGCTCTAGCTCCAGCTGCCACTAGCATCCCATCTATGACATATGGTCTTCTGCTGTCACGAGAGTTGGGACCACTGACGCAGTAATAATAACCTATAAGTATCCAACTTCTGATAAAACACCAATCGTGGAGCATCACCCAGTAAGTTTTGCAAGGCACAGTTCCCTAAAAACCCAACACCAAATGAAAAAAATCTCAATGCAAGCACAAAAACTCAACCCCCAAACCAGCCTAAACTTCTTCAGTCACCATCCCCTTTAAAACATTCATTACAGAGAATGCAGCCAGCCCTACAAAGGCACGCACAGAGCACACGTCTAGATGCAAGAACTTCCACCAAGGTTTTATTACTGCCCTGTGTGGAATTAAAAAAAAAAAAGGAAAAAAGAAAGGAAAAAAAAAAAAGGAGAAAAAGATAAGGAGAAAGCAAAAGGAAAAAGAGAAAAAAAAAAGAAGAAGAAGAAGAAGAAGAAGAAGAAAAAGAAAAAGAAAAAGAAAAAGAAAAAGAAAAAGAAAAAGAAAAAGAAAAAGAAAAAGAAAAAGAAAAAGAAAAAGACAACTCCATTCTGTCCATTGGATATATTTTCCATCATTCTGGGTATAGACAAACTTAAGACATGGCATTGTAGTGCTCACCAGAGTGCATCAGTAGCAGAGTAGCATCAGTCCATCAGTGAGAGGTATCTTTCTGTAGATTTGGGGAACTTTAATGCATTGCTAACATTTCAGTAATCAGAGGTTTTCCATCAATGTGGTACTACTGCTGCCTCCTTTCTGATCTTTGTCATGCATCCCTCAGCAAAACCCGGAGAGCATTCAGTAGCTTAAACAGATGTGTTCTGGATGCTTCTCTACTCATCCATAAGCCAGAAAGCTTCGTGATCTTCAGCTCACCTGACACTGCAGCAATGACAGTATCTGGGCCTTAGAGTATCTGGGACTGTGAAATAATCCCCTTTCCTCACATGAAAGTGCCTGATGTAGAGCAGTCCAATCAGATATTATGAATGAACACATTACACTTCAGGGTCTACATCTCTGTAGACAGGTTTGCTGGTACCAGCAAAGCAAACTCTGAGTTACAACCTGTATCTGTCTTATATCGCAAAAGATGTCCATAGTCAAGGTGAATGGCTTGTGGGGAGAGAGCTGATGTACTCATGGATGTGAGCAAGGCATAAAACAACGCAGCCTTTCACAGGCTATGTATCTTAATCAGGAGCTGAAGGTAGAGTTTCTAGTTCTTGGATAACTGCCAGCTGAACGGGTTTGGGAAGGGGAAAGTCCCCATTTCTGTGACAGTTAACCTGGCATGCTGCACTCAGAGATTTCAATGATGTAAATATCCAATTCTGAGGCCTAAACTCATCTACTAAATCCAAACTAATTCAAATATAAAGTTTCTCAACTGAAGAAAAAGAAGAAAAAAAAAAACTAATAAAGTAGAGGGTAATGATTTTCATTTGAAACTAAGAGGTTTTAGGTGTGATATTCCAGAATTAGCAAACCTGACTTGTTTGCATGTATATTTCTTGTTAGAAAATTTGCTCTTAAGAACAGTTTCTTCTGGCCTGTGCCAAGCTCAGTGCTGAACAGGAGATATTTTTGCAGGATATTGCAGAGGATTTCCCTGCTGGTATGGGACTCTCCAAATCTGTCTGATTAACTTGATCTGCCTGCTCCAAGGGCTGGCACTTTGAAAATGCTGACACTGTCAGCATCCTTGTCTCAGGGCTGCCAGCTTAGGGACTTCATTCAAGTGCAGAAAACATCCACATGTCCCCTCATCTGCCCCAGGCCGGGTCATCATTGAGCCCTTCCTTGGACTTGATATCAGCCTTTCTGGAGATATGGCCATAAAGCCTTAACGCCAACTAAAGCGATGCTTTCACAGAATCACAGAATCTTAGTGGTTGGAAGGGACCTTTGAGATCATCGAGTCCAACCACATAAAAAAAAAAAC
>JAOTQQ010000001.1:70902749-70923951 GCA_026546715.1 Gallinago undulata | reverse complement strand
TATTGAGTAAACATCTCTGTTTGCAGTCCATGTTGAGCTTTGAGACTAAAATGGCTTCCCAACTGATTAGAAGTACCAGGTATAATACAAAAAACAAAAGGTGTCACAATTTGGCAACTACATAGTCCTTTCTCTATTCATAAAGAGAATCAGCTCAGGTTGTGATCCAGGAATGCAACTGAACAGCTCGCCCTAATTTGAGCTTTATACTGTACAAATCTTTAGAACGATCCCAATAAATGTGTGCCTGGCAGCCAAATTTCATTCTCAGGTGTTAGTTAGGTCAGTATACCGCCAAATATTGTAGCATAACCTCTCAAGATTATGGCTGCACCCCAAAGTTTCAGCTCATATTCCATATATCTTGAAAGTAGTATAGTTGGTTTTAATTGCAAAGAAAACCACGTAGAATTTGAATTGAGTGTAACCAATGTGGAGTTGAGCTTTAAGAGAGATTAGGACGTATTTTGCATTTCTATCTGTGAGGTTTTAGCTCAGATGATCAGTACTTTAAAAATATCTTCATTGATAACGAGGTCATATCTTTTATAAGAAATTAGAAGGATGATCACAGACTTGTATAACATATTGCGCCTGGAGTTATTTTATGATAGAAGAAGCTGGGGGAAGGGCAGATTTGAGACATCGTGCAATTATTTTCTTGACTAACCAAGGAGTCAAGCTCATGGAAAACATAAGAGGGAAACAAATTCAGAGGGCTCAGGACAAAGTTTCCAAGTCAGCCCAGCAGCACTGACTTCACATCCTATTTTGAATGGGTGCATTGCGTGCGGCCATGGGGTGCAGTTTATTTTTCAGAACTAATTCTTCCTGTTCCCATTTTTTGCACCCAGGAGAGACTCAGATGCTAATAGAAAGTGCATTCTTATTAGGCCCGATGCACATATTCACTCTGTTCTGACATATTTTTTAACCCATCCTAAAATATTTTAAAGTTAGAAAATACAAACTCATTCCAAATAGAGTGCATTTCAAATACAAACTCATTCCAAATAGCATGCATTTCACAGCACTGTTTTTCAGGAACAGTCCTTCCCAAACAAATCTCCAGTAGGATGGAAGCCATTTAGTGGTGATTAAAGCCAGATTGCATTCTCTAAAAGGGTCCTATGGCTGCTTCTACAAATCAGTGAGAAAGTAAGAGGAAAGCAGGGATCTCTCAGATGTATCGTGGCTCCAAGCCCCAAATGCTGCTGGAGATATTTCCTCAACCTCTGTTATGTATACCCCTGTTTTCTAAATACATGCAAAAACTACAACTGGAAAGAACGCAGGTCTTTTAACAAGCAAACACAACTTTTGATACTTTCTTTGAAAAAAAAAAAATAAAGAAGGGAAAAGTAAGACTCTTGAAAAGTTTTTGCATGAAGGTGATGAAAGCTGAAGTCATTTGTTTAGCGCCAGAACAGGTATGGTACTGCTCCAAGAATGTACCTCACTTCTGAGCTGGAAGGACCACCTGTAGGGATGAAAGGCCACTTCAGGACCCAGGTCCATTCAGTCTTTGGCTTCCCCACTGAGAGCTCCTATATGGGTGCCAGTGAGTGCCAGTCAAGCTAGCGGTTTTATGATGTGGACAGACATCCAGCAGGGTCTTGACTGAGTTAATATTGTTTTAATAAAATTCTTCTGGTAGACAAAACTCTACTAAAAACTCACAGAGCTATGGAATCAGCACTCTGAGTTTTGATGTATCTGTGGAGAAATGAACATTAGCACGATAGGAAAAAAAGCTGCAGTCTGCTGAAAAGCTGCACAGCTTGGGATCAAATTTTTGCTCTATATCTTTATCAGATAAAACTTATATAAATGCAATAAGTTTTTACAATGAAGCAGCGAATTTCTTATAGGAGAAAGGTCATTAAGTCATCCAGCCATTAGCAAATGACAATACTTTGTGATGCAGTAGAAGACAGGAAAAAAGATAAAACAATAGAGAAAATGGGAATTAAAAAAGATTCTTCCCAAACTCTAAAGCAATTGACATGTACCCAACAGCATGGACATTGCTTGACTTCCATCAACAACGAAAGTTGGTTACCAGAAAATGCCTTTCTTCCCTGTGATACACAGTTCAAAGCTATTTCAGCATTCTACTCAATTAGGTTAGCTTCCAGTAATCGTAAATAATAATATTCACCATTTTTTAGTTTCCACTTATTCAATAAACAGTCATTCCTACGTCCCAGTGTGATGTATGCATTGTTATAGTCAGTAGGGAAACTGAGGCACATCAGCTTTTATTCCAAAGGGAAAAAAAATCATGGAGTAAGAATTTAATTCTAATTCCTCTCCCCTAATTCTCTCTGAAAAGCAGCGATTAAAGCAAGACAACAAGATCTGAGCATTTTACTGTGATGACAGTGAATTGATGTAAATTCCATTGTTCCAACTGGATGCTTGTACGACTGCAGTCAGATCACCAAATTTAGCCCTGCTGTGAGCTTGTGCAACTCCCACATAAGTCACTGGGAGTTATGGCTGGGTTATACCAGGCCTAGACTTGGCACTGAGAAAAACATCCCTCATGATAATGGAGTGAACTGATTTCAAGTGAATGCTAAAAATTCCTGGCAAAGTAACGTTTCTCTCCTCCTGCCAAGCGTCATCAACGTTATTTTTTTGGGTGGATTCAAATCTCTGAGAGCAGAGTTTTCCATTACACGTTCCTAATTGTTGAAAATTGGGCCTGCTATAATACTTGAGAACTAGTCTGTTTAGTTGTACTTGTTACCATAACACCGGGGTGAAATACTGCTTTTCTCTCAGCTGGTTAAGGCGCAGAATACAGTAGCAGCCGGTCCTAGCGATGTCAAGGCATTAGACGGAGGCAAAGCAATCCGCAGTCACCAGAATGAATGGAACAATTCACACTGTTGTACATAGATATAGAGGTTAAACCCAAACACATGAAAAAGTGATGCTGGAAGCACTTGGGAACAGCTGGGCCAGATGAATAACTCAATTGGATGCCATGAGGAACAAATTAAACAACTGACTGGAGACCAGGCTGCTCCTGTGACAGACACTTTAATCAGGAAGTCAAAAGCTGATTGACAAGATGAAAAGCTGGATGACATGAAAAATGGAAACAGAAGGAACAACACAAGAAAAGGGCACCCTGGGTCAGCATGCTGACAAAAATAATCAAGTACGACAGGCCATAATCCAATCTTCGAATGTTTGGCATGGTGCTAGTTATGAGAGTCTGCAGCCAAGAGGAAAGAAAACTATTATTAAGTGAAGGAAATTATCTGCCTTTCTAGAACTCGCTAGTATGTGTTCATCAGAGATTCTCTTCCTACCCACAAGACGTTATAGATATATACTAGAAATAACTTATGTTGGATAGTACGAAATAAAATTTAAATAAATCATTTACGTAGAAATAAAGTACTTTTGCAGCAATATTAAAGCAAGGCGTTGCTTTTTCAAAAATCTACAGCTAAACAGGTGTTGACACTGAGTAGGTGTGAAAAGCGAAGACTATCACAGTATATGGGCTTTTTTTTTTTCTTTTTTTTTCTACAGCTGAATGTAAAGTCATGTCTTTCAAGTTTTCTATAGGAAACTGTTCTGACTAAACTTTGAGACTGGCTGTGCCTGGTGCTATATTCACAAAATGGAGGCAAATTTGAAATGCCCCAATTGTGTTCATTTAAGAAGATGCTCTGCACATGCAGTTTGGTCATGATGTGCCCCCCCAAGACCAAGGGGCCTCTGTGTGATAACTGAAGGTCGAATCTAACCTTTCACTGACTCAAGACCCAGAAGAAGGGCATCCTGGAGTTAGTGTCCTAAGGTCATCACTTGATACCTAAAAACGTAGCTTCTTTTTTTTTCCAGAAGTGCTGAATAGATTGTGGCAAAGAGCAATTTCCAGGTGCTGCTACTTCTGGAAATGAGGTTACCTGGGAACCTTGTTTTGTGCATCCCCCACCTCCATGCCCCACGCCACCCCCAGGCTGTGGAAGGTTTGAGTTAGTTGCTCTAGGGGGTATGTGAAATCAGATTCTGCTGTTAACATAGTAAATCCCAATGAGTTTACACCAGCATGAGAGGACTATTTGGTGACAACTCCAGCATGGCTTCTTCCAACATCAGGATAGAGAGGGCTTTCATGAGGGAATATTGGATCTTGGATTTTAATGTTGAAAACAGGGAGTGAGACGTAGGATCAGGTGGCCTGGGCAAGCAGAGCTTCTGTACCTCAGGTACTCGTGTGCATCATTGTACACAATATATATATTTGTACACAAATATATACATGTGTGCATCATCGTGTGCATCATTGTACACAAATATATATATTTTGTACACAGAATATATATATATTTGTCTATGATATAGACAAAGACTTGTCTATATCGGCAAATAAAGAAGCATTAACTTCAGCAGGGCAGGCCTTGCTAGGATCTCTTTTATTGTTGTTTCAGCTCCTTATCTTTGTCAAAAGGGATGCAATATGTTGTCTCCTAATTGAGCTAATGACATGGGTTTTTCTTACTGAAGTACATCTCCCTATTCTAAAGAACAATATTAGAACAATACTCGGAATGTCAGGCTGAATATGGAGCACTTTCTGCTAGAAAGAAACCAGTAAAAAAAAAAAAAAAGAGGTAAAAAAAGGAAAATTCTGATTTAGAGATTAATTTACATATAGGTCTTTTTCTCTGATCTGCTTCCCCTTTTCTTGCCTGTTTGTTTGGGACTTTTGTCACACTTCTGTGGCTTTTTGTGTCTCTACCTTTTCCTTTACTTCCCTCGCTTCAACACTGGTCGTCTGTTTCAGTGACAGCGTGGACCCAGGACCTGGTTTCATCAATTCCCCGTTTGTTTTCCTAAACAATAGCAACAATCACCAAAACAACAAACCCTCTGCTGATATTGACCCCTGACCAGGTTGATGTTTACCACAAACAGTGGCGTAAAACTTCCTGGAAGCCCCAAAAAATGCTGTGGAAAGTGAAAAATGGATGTTTCAGAAGGTGTGGTAGTTAAAATGTAGCTATTTTCTTCCTTTAGCTTTGTCTGCTCTTGCCCTGGTACCTGCCTTTGTGATGTCTTTCTTTAAGACTTTTTATTCTTGCTTTTCCTGTAATGTCTTGCAGAGGCAGGACATGCTGTGCTCTCCTCTAGGAACTTTGTATTTGTTCTTTTTTTGTTTGTTTTGTTTTGCTGCTCTTCTACTTGAAGATAAAGGTCATCCTGACAGGAAGCATGGTATATGCGTGCTGCTGGTGTTGGTAAAACTTATGATAAATGAGCTTTGTTCTTGATTTAAATTCTGGTAGGCAGATGTTTCTGTTCTAAAGGGTCCCACTGTACTTGAGAAAAGTTGGGGTTTTTTATAGCCTTTCTGCATGAAGAAATTAAGGACTATTCATATACACAGGGGGTGAATAAGCTGTTTGCCTCTACACAGGGATCTGACGGCGGATGGGCACAGGGTAGAAGGGGTTGGGATAGTTGTGCTATATCTGCCCTGACTTAAAGATGAGGAGGGTGAAAGACTATAGGAAGGCTCTTGAAAGCAACTTTTATCAGCCTATAGCCCATCCTGGTGAGACAAGCACTGTAAATGTCTAAACAAATAGCACACAACGTTATTTTGACCAAGGGTCTGGTCCATTCGTGCTGTAGGGAAAACCAGTCCATTTGCTGGAAAGGGGGCAGAATGTCAAGCTCCCATTTCATAGAGTGTTAGGGTTATGAGTCCTGTAGCCTGAATCAGCATGAAATTTGCATTTTAAAAAACGAAGTGGCAGGTTTGTGTGTGTACGTTTGTGTGTGTGTGTGCACGTGTGCCTGAGAGCTAAGGATGGAAGGTATTTGTTTGTAAAGCTTTTCTGAAGATTCATCCAGGGCTCACTCATAAGAAAGAAATATTCCTGACTATGATGAGTTGAGATTGGGTCAGACAGCTGTTTATTCCCAGTTAAAAAGAGCTATTTTATACAGGTACTACATTCCAGAATTTTTAGTTTATGAATAGTTTTATTCGATGAAAGTGAGACCGTTCCTAGTATATTATATTTTAAAGTAATTTCCTAAAAAAAAAAGAGGAGATTTTTTATTACATTTTGGTTTACGATGTATTTACTAAAATGTATGATTCACATACTTTTACAAATAAGCTGTATAAAGGGAGGTAGATCCAAGGACAATCCAGGCTTAGTCCTTGCAACGTGGCCCAAGTGCAACTTTAGGACCGGAGAAGTGACCCGGAGCCAGGGGACAAACCAGGGCTGAAAGGACACAGAATCTGTGCTCGGCTCAGATATTATCACCAAGCTTGCCACCAGCTGCGCTGCCAGCGTGCCACCGGTGTTCACACAATGAGCAGGTGAAAATGTGATGGTCAGGGAAGAGATGAGGTGTCAGAGCAGCGCAGCCCTGCACATCTTTCCTTTGATTTACAGGTGTTAGGGGCAGAATCACCAACTCTAACTTGGCCGATGGCATAATCAAAAATGCTCCAGAGAGCAACATTCACGGAAATGAAAAAAAAAGAGTTACTGTCTGACATTTTAAGGTCTCTTTTACATTTTGAAAAATGAGCAGGGTGCAGTAGTCCATGTTAAGCAACGGGTGGAGATCATTTTGCAATGGAGTTGTTAAAGCTGAAGTTTTATGTAATCATGTTTTATCAGAGAAGATTTCTCTAAAACTATCTGTCTATCCATAAATCTTTATTGGCATTAGGCAGTGTTGTTAACATTAACCATGAAGGGTGTAGGAAGACATATGTTTTCCCCCCTAATAAAACACAGACACCTCTTTGTTAGATTGTGTTCATAGCAGGTCTGATTCATAGCTCTCACCCAGCTTAGAAACAGAAGAGAAAGCATCTGCTATCAAAGCTAAGGGAAATACAGGTAGCCATTGACCAGTTTGTTCAAGATTGCCTTTATACAGTTTTGGGGTTGGTTTTTTTTTTTAAAGGAAGTTAACCACCTGGTTGGGTGTCTGGCCACCAGTTCTAAGTTTTCAGAGAGTGACCGGTATTGGGTCCGTGCTTCTGGCTTTGGTTCTCTAGTCCAGATACTCTGGCAGGAGCATCCTCTGCTGCTTTCCTTCTGAGAATGGGCATCTACGTTTTGGCTCCCATACCATCTGGCCTGGGTGTCTGCTGTAGTGCCCTACACCACCGTCACAATCCCTTACATGCCGGGTGTCCCAGAACCTCCAAAAAGCTTGAACCTCCTGAGACAGGCTCCCTTAACCAGAATAAAGTAGGTATAAGGAAACAAAATCTGCAGATTTTACAGAACAGTCATGTGGATTCCTTACTCTGGTTTTGGAAATGTAAGAAATATATCCATGCTTATGCTTCCACACCTCTGGTCCTGCAACAAGACAGGGTATTTGTTAAGCTGAAGCTAGCACTGTCAAGGTGTCTTCTTTTTTAATGGCATTCCAATATTTGCTGATTGAGGGACCTTGCCTTTATGTTTTGCATATTTGACTTGAAAGTCTGCTTTTATACTGTTAACTTTTATGTCCATCTTGCATGGATTTTGTCCTGTGAGGCATTTATTTTAAAGCCACAGTGACCACCTGATATCTTTGTTCTGCTCTTAGTAACTATCACAAATACATAATAACTAGTCCACTGCCCAAAGGGCTCTCACTAATGACATTCAGTTGTTCCTGCCTTACCCATATATGTATGTCCATGCTAGGTCAAGGACTGGACAATTTTCAGACTGACAACTTCATAATATCAGCCATGATTCATAAGCTTCATGATTACAGATACTCCTCCCTAAAATATTGCAACCACTATGAAATAATTTTGAAACTCCTAGCAACGTTATCACTTCAATTTTCCTCTGAACTCGCCCATCTGCTTATTAGCTAGACACAGATCTGCCTAACTTGAGAAATCAAAGAAAGCGAAGAAAGTATGGTCCAGAATTTAGGACTCTGCTGGCCTTCAAAGACTGGCCTTTAGCAGGTAATTTTGAGTCTGTTGCAGAAAAGAGCTCAGGCGTCAGAGCGTCCAACGCTTATTCAATGTAAATGGCATCTACAGTTCTGCATGAGGTCCCCGGATGGCCCATGCAGTACTGCCCATACTGTGGGAGGAGAGTTAGGTGTTTGAGGATGGGAACCATGAACGTCAGCTCAGGGAGAGAGGCTGCCCAGCAGGTCCAGCTGAGGAGGAGCCGTGGAGGTGAGAACACCGTCCCTTCTCGGCCAGGAGGCACTCAGCCCGCTGAGCTCTAACCACCAGGTTACAGCAGACGGCAGGGCTTGAAATTCTCCTATCAAAAGTGTTTTACTTGGGCTGGAATAATTGAATGTTAATTGGCCAGAGAAAGTGAGAGTGAGAGAATAAGTATGACTTCATAGTCTAGTAAATATGGCACCCCCTGAAGAGGAGGTTGGAGGAAGAAATCTGGATCCCAGTCCCTGCTTTAGTGACTATTTTACATTTTCTTTATGTACATGTGTACATATGTAATATAAAGTGCATTGATATAATATGGTATAATCTAATGATATAACATTAAATATTCATTAGAGAAGGGACAAAATTAAGGTCTCCCCCCTTGGGGAATGCTTTAATCACAAGCCAATGGAGTCATGCTTATTCTCTCACTTGTATTCTCTCCTGCCCAGTGAATACTTCATTAATCCAAGCACTGGAACCACTTCAAAAGAGGTTTGCAACACCCTCTTTCTGTATACAATGTGGTTCCCTGGTTAGAGAATTCACAGTGGGAGAGGTGGGTTCAAATCACAGAATCATAGAATCATTGGAGAAGACCCTTGGGATCATCGAGTCCAACCATTAACCCTACTCTACAAAGTTCTCCCCTAAATCTTCCCAAACAGAGAGTAGAATTAAATCTGAACCTACTAAAGCCTTAGTGGATACCCCCAAGTTACCCCATAGTTACGAGGTGTTTGGGGAAAGGCCAGGTGGGTTTTTCTTCTGGACCTTCTTTGGCGGTTGTGTGGGAAGGCTCAATCCAAGAGGAGTACTCCCAGTTCAAAACCCAACGGCAGTGCGAGGGAAAGCCCTTCAGCACTTGATCCTCTAGTGGGCTTGAAGTCCTGGGCAAGTCTAAAGCAGACTTTCAAACACTTAGCGAGGTTGCTGGGAAAGACGTGGTCACTCTGTGAGCCTTTCAACTGCTTAAGGACTAGCAGCCAACAGAAGATTTTGGGGATAGAGACTTCATCATTCACAGAGGCAATGAGGCAAGATTTAGGCAGCTAAATCCTGCTGAAAGTCTGCCATTGTGCCATGGACAGATGTTAATTTAGCGAACAACTGTGTGCTTTAACAAATTGCCATCATTCACCAATGCTTCTTAACCTGGAAAAGGCAAAAATTCCACTTATGGAGCTTTAAGTAGTGGTTTCAGATAGGTTGACTGTGCTTAAGTACCACAGGAGGTGTGAACAACCAGTCAGCCAGTAGCAACTTTTGGGTTTGGTATGTCTGAGAGGAGCCGGGGCATGGCACCACAACGCATCCGAATTTGGAAGACACTGTCTGTCTAGAGCCTTACTGTATCTCTAAGTTCTTCATTTGCAGAACAGGATAATTGGTCTTTGTGATTTCTTTTACATTTGACAGGTGTTGGAATAAATACACTGAGGCTTTTATAGTGTTAATGGAGACTAGGTTTTGGGATAAAAATAGATAATAATATAGTTCAAGCTGCTGTGGAAGGACACATTTTTTAATGGGAATGGCTTTGTATTTTGTAGAATCTTGTGTCCCCCCCTCCCATGTAGAATCCATGTAGATCCAACACAGGCATCAGTAGGACTCGCCACCTAAATTGCCATTGTGTTTGAAAGGCTTAGTCTAGGAATCCCTCCTGAGAAGCTAAAAATAGCTCAGAGCAGGAACATGGGAGCTGCTTGTTTCTGATGAGCTCCCAAGAACCACCAAATGACTGAGATTTTCAGTCACTCTGAACTACTACCAACGAATGTGGAGAAGCTACCTGGCAGAGCTGTTCTGGAAGAGCTTCCCCAGAAAATGTGCTATGCTGAAATAGGCCTGGCTTTCTTCCAGAATAAGGACTCTACCTGAAGAGCTAAATATAGAAGAATATATGTGTAGCCTCAGCAACCCTTTAAAGTCAAGGTTCTAAATGAAAAAAAACTCTCCCTCTCTGAATTTATTTTGAATAGACACATCCTTTCATTAAAATCAAGAAGCACATGGCCATCGATTTCAATGAAGGGTCTCGTGTTTTGCCTATTTTATGAATTAGCAGCAACAAGAAATTCTGGCTGATGGTTACAGAAAATGCTACAGATTGGAAAACAAGAGTCCAGTCCTGAATTATTTTAAGCTTTTGCTGTGATTATTTTATAGTCCTTCAATCTTGAGTGGGACTGGCTGAAACATATGGCAGAAGGGTGAGATAAGCAATATGCCAGAGGTGATATGAATGTTAGCTTCACAACCTGCCTAGAAAAGCTGCCTTTGTAACATTTGCTGCATCTTCTCTACACAAAGGACCGTCTCGTTCTTGTTCTTCTTACTGGAGAAATCTGCATTTGTATAAGTTAAAGAATTCAGAATACGTTTCTGCATTTGGAGGACCAAATTGAGATACTTTGGGCCTGATTTTGAAAGAATGTTGAGACCTCCTGGGACCCTGCTATCGTGGATGAGCAGTGGGTGCCGAAGCCCTCAAGAACCATTCATAGAATCGTTCGGGTTGGAAGGGACCTCAAAGATCATCGAGTTCCAACCACCCTGCTTGTTCTTTGAGCTCTTACCTTTGTCCAAAACTCTACTGAAATGACAATATTATAAATCCATTGTAACTTCTGAGAATTTTGCAACAGGCAGACAGATTAAAGAATCGCTTAATAAAATCTGACCCAATTTCTATACTGCTTTACTCTCAGAAGTGTTCTGAACACACGAGGAAAATGAAACTGCTTTAGTCCCAGTTCTGGAAACAGATTTCTTAATTATCCATTGCAATGGAGCCGCCATCTAATTAGATCAGAGAAAAGCAACACTAAATAACTTAGGAAAATGAATATAAAATTTAAATTACAGAGGCAGTGAGTGTGGGAAGGCAAAGGAAATGACCTGAAGTGGAATTTTGGCCAGGACAGCTTAAACTAACAGTCCTCTTCTTGTGAAAAAATACCACAGGACTTATAATTACCATTGTTGGGAGGAGGGTGATGGGATGAAGGACTCATAGCTTTGTGCCTGTTCCAAATGAAGGCATATCCAGCTCTTTTAGCATCATGCCAGGGCAGTGGCTCAGTACTGACTCAGGCATTATGGCATCAGTCAGCGCTTGAGGCATCTATATGCCAGTCTGGCAGGCAGCTCCCTCTTGCTTCAAACTGTCAACAAGAAATACGCGTTACCATGCTGGAAAAGGGTTTTTTTGGGTTGTTTTTTTTTTTTTCAAAAAATCACAAGTAGTGCAACACCCATTGGGAACGTAGCTTAACCACAAGATGTGGAGCACCGGCTGATGCTGAGGCTGGGGATGGCAGCTGTGGGACGTGTAACTCCCTTGGCGACCGCCTGACGCTGCACCTACGACATTTTGGTGACATCAGAAATATGTCAGGAGCGGTAGACGGGACCAGTGAATGTTTTAGCTCTTCTGGCAGGGCTGGAGAAGTGTTGCTGCCCTGGCTTCCAGAAGAAAACTTTTGCCAAAGTTTTGGCTCAAGCAGAAGTTCCCGCTTGTCAACGCAGCCTGTTTCTGTATGCCTGTGAAGGAATATTTACAAAAGCAAGAGTTCAGCAGTTTTCCAGTTACAGGATGGGCTAAAAGTTACCTAAGAGCTTCAAGAAGCCTTCTGAACTTGACCAGCTATACAAGGCCCATTTTTTCCTGTGTGCTTCTCAACACAAATTTAGCAATTGATTAGTTCATCAGATAGTACGGTCCCATACAGGCGTTCTTGAACATTTTCTTCATGTGAACCACCCCTACCAGAGAAAAATGTACAAGCCACTTCCTCCCACAGCAGTTGTTTACATGGAAAAGGAACATTAGGAAAGTATTCAAGGTATTTTTAGCTGCCTTTTAGTACGGTTTAGAAGCTGGAAACAAGGAGCACTGTGGTCTAGCTATACGATGCTGTGAGCTGATGTATAGCCAGGCAGCTGCAAGTAGGCGGAGGTGGCCAAGATCCTTGGGCAAGTCTCATCTCCAGTTATTCACCAGCAAAGCAGTTTCCAAGCGGTGAGGCAGCTCACCAGGGAAGTGTGAGCACACTGCCGCGGGGGCGCAGGGCAGGACCCCGCTGCTGGGACGGGCCCGGGTCTCGCCCACGGCTCCCAGAGGGGGGACCAGGGTGCCGACTCGCCCAAGCAGCTCTGGAGGGTGTTACCATGTTCTGGGTGGGCGCATTTCGGTCTGGCTCAGCTCTGGAGCCCTTGGAGCAGACCACGTATCTGGCAGGAGTGGAGAGGAGGTGACGAGCATCCCTGGGAGGAGGGAAAAGGCAGCAGCAGTGGCATCTTCAGAACATACGAGGAAGGGCAGAGGGCTGGAGCAAGCAAGCCATACAGTTTTTTTTCCAAGTCAGGCCTAGCCACAGATCACTCATCTGCATGTAATTTGTATTGTAGATGATTAGCTGTAGCAAAATCATGCTGATTTCTCAGCAGGCTAAGTGGTCTGGATATATACATGGAGAAAAGAGGTCCACACAAAATGTTGAGATTCTTTCCAAAGCTAAGAATCTGATTTGTGCATTTATCTGCATAAAACTACCTACCTTCGCATCTTCCCCAACACTTCATCACCTCCATAGTAAAACAGCAGAAGATACTAGAAGGGGAATAAAAGACCCTGCAGAAACTGAAATGGGTATTACATTGGCAAAGGTAATCATCTCCAATGCTGGAACTGACTCGTGAGACTCATAAAGTGACTCATAAGGTGGTTTTTCCAATTCTTATTAGAGCAGCATGACATCCCTTTTACAAGGTGGCAAGCTCTGGCTGCATTGTTTCACATCCAGGCACGTTGTTGAAGGCAGTTAAAATTTTGAAGTTAGTTTCTGATGAGTTGGGAGGGAGAGCTCGAAGTGGTGAGGGAGTAATCCCAATAGTTCACCCAACATGTATCGTTCTTTTGTTGTCGTTCTTGTTGAATCTTACGAGTTTTGAGATCAACTGTCGAAGTTGGAGGAGGCTAAACTCGGGTGTTTTTTAAATGCATGACAATGCTGATAGAAGAAGTAAGTGCATTTGTTTTTCTATTCTTCTCAAAGGCAGTACTTCTAGCAGCCTGACATTTAATCCACCCACATCAGACGTTACTGAGAGTATTGTCATGGTGCTGTTTAAACATACTAGCGCAGTCCAAGGGATTTTGATGCAAATAAAACTCACGGGCGATGTTAACAATCTTCTAAACCGCCAACACCCCTCATTGTGAAACCAGACGTACCAAAGGGTCTCGTCGCCAGCTCAGCTTTTGAGCTCTGCTAGGATAGCAGGGGATGGGGGATAACCTGCTCAAATCCACCTGTCTTACTGCTTATAGCTCCCGCTGCTCTGTTACACAGTGAGTGAAACAGCAAAGCTTCATCATCAAAACGGGCCTTCTCTGAGCAGTGGAAAGCTATACCTTCCAGTATCTGCATCTGTGGTCTTGTTTTATTCATTCAAGTCTTACATTGTTTTCAAAGTAAAAGTTGTTTTTAAAGGGAAAAGTGTGGTGCTTTTTCAAAATCAGATGAAGGGCTGGAAAGCACTTGAAGGACAAGGTGTATACAAAGAGACATTTTCTGGGGTTTTCTCTGTCAATAATTCCTGTAGAAGGGAAGCAGAGTCTAGTGGCAGCTTTTATGTTAGAACAAGTACCTCGTTATTGTAAAACCTGGCGATGAAGTTATAGGAGTTGATAGATCAACAACTTTTATCAAGCTGCAACAGCTCTTTCCATGGCTGTCTGAAAATGCGATCAACGTAAATTGGATAGGGAGGGTGGGATCACATATTCCAACAAGTTAGATTTGTCAGCCTGTAATGCACATAAGTGACATAAAATATAATTGCTTTTGAATTTGGGCCCCTTCAGGCTTCATGTTGATTGAAGAAAAAAGAACCAGATGTTTCTTCAGCAGGAATCACAGAGGCAAGATAAATATTCTCTGGTCCATGACATTTTATAGAGTTTCCAAAAGAAACCAATTCATTATTTAATTATTGGGTGTGTTGATCATGTAAAATATAATTGGCCCGGAGCAAATAGCAGTACAACCCTGGGAGCTGGCTGTCTGAGCTTGTACAATACACTTTTTGCCAACTTTTTTTTTTCTGCTGTGAAAACATTGTAAGATGAATTAATGCTACTTAATCTTTCTTCCAGTGTTTCATAAATAAAAAAAGGCCCGAAACATAGACTCTCCTCCTTTCTGATCACCACCTTGCACTAGCAAGTAACTTGGAGACAGAAGAGCTAGTAGCAAGCATAAATATTGTGATAGGAAACGATAGCTTTGTTTAACTAACATCACTCTAAAGAAAAAGCAATCTGTTTAAAACAGCCACATTTAATCCTCAGCTCTGTGAGGAATTCCTCACGGTACAGACAGCAAAGAACCAGTTCTTCCCCTGTCAGCAGCAGTGGGGTGGGTCTGGAAAAAGAAACGCAGTACAGGATTTACTGGGACACCGTGCAAATCTAGGTAATTGAGCCGATTGCATTTATTTGAATTAGCAAGCTGACATAGAGTTTTCCTTCACAGTGTTTTATAAGCAAATAGACAAGAAATAATATGTAATTTCTTTAAATCAGCAGCTACTTAAATAATATCTGTTGTGTTCCAAGCTTTCTCTGTGCCTATGGATGTTCCTGCACTTAATCTGTGGTAGCTATTTTCCTGTTAAGGGGCAGGAAGTAATTGAAATGAGGATTGAAAGAAATTCATGACTCATGTCCTCATGACTCTTCCATCCTAGCTTTCTTTTGTGCTGGTTCAGCAGCTTCTGACATCTGGGAAAGGCACGCTACTTCCAGTGGGTTTGCTACGATCAGGCAGACTGTGGGGGGAACCCCATTCGTAGCAGTTTCGTGTTGTTGGGATCTTCTTTCCTTTGCCATCCCTCCCAGAAATGTCCTCACTACTCTTCCTTTTCCTGGTCTGAGTCAAACCATTCCCTCACCTCTCTTCCAGTCTCCTCTCCAGATCCAGTGGTTCTTGTTGGATGAGATTTGTTCTGTAATCAAGACATGTGCAATGCCACAATGACCCGACAACGAAGCAGGAATCCCTACCCAGGAAAGGATTGGCTTCTGGGCTCCCCCAAGGAAAGGCAGAAAGTGTTGTCCCCCTGGCTTTGCCTGCCTTGTGCCCACTCTAAAAATAACCTCATGGCTGGGTTCGGCAGTCCTAAGCTGAACAAACTTCCCAGAAAGGCAAATCTAGTTATTTATTTACCCAGAGCAAACTGGGGAGTTTTACCTCGAAGGACTTCAGCCAGGAGGAGGAGGTTGAAGACAGGAGATTTAGACCAACTGGGTTACTCAGCTACAACCTGAGGGCTGCAACTGAGGCCCTCAAAATCCCCATTTAATTCTAAAATATACAACAATACTTTTCCCCCAAAGCCTGGAGCCACGCACATAGATGGTAGAGGCTTAAGGCCCAGATTTTCTAGTGGCTGATTTTGATTTGCTGCTTGCTCAGCAAATCTCATCGACGGACACCTTGTTGTCCCCACCACCACCGTTGAGGTGCTGATTGCCCCCCAGGGGTCAGGGGAACCTGACCTAAATCCCTGGTACCCTCAGCTTGCTCACGTGCGCCGTTCCTTCCCTTCTCTTTCTAACACAGGAGCTCCTTGGCTATGAATGCACGAGTAAAACATTTTCAGTGTAAGAGCTCTTTCAGGATGCGTTAAAAAATGTTCTGCCTTCCACAAGACCGAACCTTACTCTGCATCTAAAATAGCTTTCGTTGGCCATGCAAATAAAACATTTCCAGTGTAACAGCTTTTTCAGGACTTATAAACAAGATGGAAGCCTGCCTTCTAGATGGCTGAATTTTATTCTCCACCTAAAATGGCTATCATTGACTACATCATCTGCAGCTATATTGAGGAAGGAACTGCTCTCCATTTCACCCCGTATATCATCTTACAGCGACATTTTCTTAGCTGGGAATTGCTTGGTGATTTGCCAGCAGACAAATCAGTGCAGGAAAGGGATAAATTGATCACATTCATCCAGCTCTGGAGGTAAACCCCAGATCTCAGCCAGAACCCTGCACGCATTAAAAACCTGCCTTTCCAACTGTGGTAAAAATGTGTCTGAGGAGCAAAGGATATGAAAGTGGGGTGGAGACAAAAATATAATTCATATTGCTATAGCTAATCTCCCCCCTTAAATTATAAGTCCAGCAGAAGATATTATTTATGAGTTTTGAGCAGTAGTTCATGGCACTGGGCCAATTTTCTTCTTTTCTACGTATCCTTCTTCAGAAACCTCAAAGAAATGGCACTGAGTTTACTAACTAAATGTGTCTCTGTACAACTGGACAGTAGGCATGGAGCCAGGTAGAAATAATAGCTGTCTGGAGTAATTTAACTGAAAATGGAAGTTAGTTCAACCAGTCTGAGGATAAAAGAAAGGTATCAGGTTTAAAAACCGTAGGGGGTGTTACCATTCACAAGTAATAGTTTTTCAGTCAGGCTTTGGTCACCGAGATTCATTTAAATTAGGAAAAGGGGCAGTAATTTGACTGAGAATCTGTACCTCAAGTTTTAGCTGCACCTGGGCAACTTTCTGACAATTTGTGCTGATGCAAATCATCGCTTTTAGTTATTAATTCTTCCAAGTGACTTTGCAAATGTAATTTCTTATTATTAGTGGGTAACAACTGGTGGGTAAAACTCGTTGAGTCCAACTGGTGTGCAATTTCTCTGAGGAACAGCAAAGTTCAGTGACTTGCACGCAGGCAGCAGCAGAGGTGGTCCAAGGGCAGAGGTGTTTCTAGAAGGCAGCAATTCCGATGCTCCACAGGCGTCGAGGAAGCTTTTACACAGTTTCAGCCTCTCCAGTGTCCAAGTGTGGAAACTGTGGCACTGTGCGGGGAAAAGCGTGGCGGTCCAGCAATGGAACCAGGCCAAGAGCTGAACGGGGGGTTCCCAAATCTCAGCACCGTACCCTGTCAGCATTTCTTTTTGAAACTCACTGCTGTCCCCTCACCGTAACACAGCCCCGGCCCGCTCAGGAAAAACAAGGCGATGACCACTCTCGAATCGACACGGCTCCACTTGAACAAATTAAGCAAGGAATCTATTTGAACTTGGAATTAAAAGAAGCTATTAAAACATTCCCTCTGGTATTTTTATTTTGTTTACTCATGAGACCTGGCTCATGCCCCTCCGACTCGCGCTGAGTCCATATTTGGAGAACTCTGCTCTCGTTAGCATACTTACGCTCAGGCAAATTTTAGAGAATTTCTTTTTTTTTGTATACAGAGTGCGCTTTTCTTATGATTTTTCTTTTTTTCTTAAACAACTTAAATCAGAAAGGTTGCCCCTTTAGTTTTGCTATCAAAACATGACCAAAAAGGGATCTAACTGTTTTCTTCAATTACTTGAAGCAAATGTTCCTCCCGTACTGGCTATTGCTCCCTGGCCACCACATCCCATCCCGCATCTCCTCTTGGAAGAAGGGAGACACCCGCACTGCCCTCAAGTGCAGCATGGTGGGGGAACCTCAAAAGTTTGAATTTGGGTTGGTTCAAAGGAACAGCTTGCATCCTGGATTCTCTAGTGAGGGGCTGCAGGTCTCCTGGGAAGATGCTGAGAACCTCAACGTCCAGGACAAAGGGTGGCTGTCCCTGAAGCCTCTGCTCTTACCCAGCAACAAGCCTCTCCTTATGGAAGAAAGGAAAACTAATAATTCTGTTGGATATTTTGCTTTGGTGTGATGGCACATTTTGTAGCCTAGGTGTTGGAAGGGACCTCTAGAGATCATCTAGTCCAACTTCCCTGCCAAAGCAGGGTTGCCCAGAGCAGGCAGGTGCTCCCAGCAAGTGGCCAGAGGGGCAAGTTGGGTGCAGGCCACAGCCGTGGAGGGTGTTCTCTCATCAAATGCCAGTGAACGAGATGCCTTCCCCCTTCCTCTTTCCCCTCCCTGGGTTAGGAGCTGGAGCACTCAGTCATGGTGTGGGAAACTTACTCTCATTTTTGCTCTTATTCTTAAGGGATTTGAGCCCACAGCTCCTGCTTCTGAGGAGAGGTCCTGAGTTATTATCAGGGGCACATCTGTGGGCAGTTTAAAGCTAGCCAGGGAATAATAAACATAAAAATAACTGGGAAACAGAGCATACTTCTGAATAAGTATCGTACGATACGTATGTTTTTGTATATATCTATCAAAAAGAATAAGACTAGATACAAGAATGTAGCCTAAAGGTTAGGACATTTGGCTGGAAGGAACAAGTCCTGTTTCCAGGAATAGTTCTTCACTTTAATCAATATTAGATAAATCATTATTGGAGACATTTGGATACAGTCATTGGAGCAGGGGCTGCAATCCAGAAGTTCCTGACTGATTGTCTAGAGGGTTGGAATCCTTCCTTTCTCTTATTGTGTGACCCAATGGATCTTCTTCAGTTGCAGGGAACAGTAGGACAACTCCAAGAAGACAGGGCTGCCGAGTTTTTCTCATTCCCAAATATCCTTAAGCCTTGTAGTCAGAGCCCGCTCTGCCTGTAGAGATGCAAGTCCCTCAAATCTCCAGGCAAGGGGCTGTAGGCAGCCGCCCCAGCTTCTCCTCCTTTCCCAGTCTAATCACTAAATGGAGATAATCCTTCACTGTATTAAGACTGTCTCCCCTGGCCCTTTTTTTTTTTGGACGAGCAGGACAGTGTGCATGCCTTGCTCCACGGCAGAGCTCCGGGTTGTGAGTCAGGAAGGTGTGTTACTCCTCCTGCCTGCTCCTGGGGTAGCTGCTCTGGTCTAACTGGTCTGTTGATACTGGGAGAGCAGAAGAAAGGTGAGTGCTGTAACTGGCCACATTCTCCTGTTGTGTGTATGGACAGCCTGGTCTCCCACCTCCTTTGAGAATGTTTTCTAAAGTGTTCCAGGTATTGCTTAAAGCAAAATTTGACCTCCAGATTTATTCTATTGTTCAGCTTAGCTCTTTTCTACAGGGAAGAGGAGTACTCACAACTGTCAGAAGAACATAATTGTAAAAATTTATTTATAGATTGAGAAGCTTTAAACTGTTGGGTACAGGGGAGCTGTTCACTGAAGCGGTTCAATTACATGTGAATATACATACAAGCAAGCCACCTCATCCATATTGTTAGTATAAGGTAGTGTTACACTTAGTCCAAGTAAAGAATGTGCATATTGTATTTTCAGATGTTATTTAATAGACTTTACAGCTGAGAATGTTATAGCCTGGGCGAATTATTTAATTTGGTACTTACATTTTGTCATTACAGTAGTCTCCGTTTGCGTCACAATTTTGTGTGTGTTTTTTACTCATGTGCTTCTTTTTGTTCTGCAGAAAGCGGTTATGACTTCTTATTAGACTCATAAGGTTTCCCTTAACCCAGCCCATTGCAGGCAAGAAGGAAAATGTCCATAGTATTCCTATCCTGCAGTTTGGGAGCAGGGATGGAGAGATACTATATACTGTCCCGTGTCATAAAGTTTCTGAAAGAGCAGGGCATGAATTCAGCTCTTTTGAGTTTATACTTCTCTACTAGGGTAAGCTGAGCCATTTTCTTTTTACCCCCCTTACAGCTTTTTTTCTGTGATTTGTAGAAAATCTGATTGTTATTTCTTAATCAAGTGTTCTGAATAACTTGATAAGTACTGTTTCTACAGTATTTAAAATAATGTAAATGACTTGGAAGAAAAAAAATGGCAAAAGAGCATGAAGATGCCGAGGTAGATCCAAAACTTGTCATCCTGGTTGTCTCTGGAGTGCATGAAAAAGCGGCAACTGGAAGATGCTTTTTTTCACAGCCTGGCATCTGAATGCCATCAAAAGAGGAATGGAAGAAATTAGAGAAGGGGATAAATTCCCGCTGCTACATTCTTCCTTTGTTTCCTTCTTGTTGAAAGCAGGACAGGACTGTGAAGGAAAAAATTATGATGAGGGTGGAAAAGAGTTAAAACCCCCAGCAAAAGCCTTCCTTCTCTGCTCCCTCCGTTTCCCACCACTTTGATCCTTTCTCCTCTCGTAGAGCAGTGCAGAGGAACACGTCCCAGTGAAGACTTTCGGTACAGAATCACCAGTGTGGGAGAAAGAAAACTTTATTATGTTATCCTACTGAATCAGTACAAGATTGAACTTGTCTTTTGCCTAGTGCCTTTGCCAGGGAAATTTGAAATTGCTCATGTCATGGGGGCTCCCACACCTCCTCTGACATTATATTTTGGATGGACTACATTTTTTTTTTAAAGTTGTTCTTGCCTTTACAGCCACGTTTCATTCAGGTTTTGACCGCCGTTGCCTTAACCCAATAACTCAGTCGAATCCCTACATGGTTTTAAAACCGAAACCAGAAGTAGGTCAAGTAATTCTGACCAAAACCTGATGGAAATTATTCCCTGCAGGAAGTAGAATGTGCAAAATTGTACTGAATGACAGTGGTGCAGAAAGGCTGTTGGTACTTGGGTACCCATCCTTACTGCATCACGCCGTATGGCCGAACGTCCACCGTATCGTGTGTGGCAAGATACTGCTGGCTTTGCATGTATTTTACGGGAGACCCTGTTGTTGTGTTGTGGGGTGCTCACAACACACCACATCAGTTACGAGGAGCTAAGGCGAGCGTTCCAAACACTTACTTCATTTTTCTTTCCTTCATCTTTTTACAAAGCTGCGTAAACACAGATTTAGAAGAGTTCTTAGCTGTGTAAAGATGCAATAGATGTCTAGTGGAAACCAGGCTAAACACCAGTTCACGTGATTTTCAGTGGAAGTTGGGCATCTCCTGGCCTGCTTCTTTCCATAAATCTGACTAGACAGTTATTTTCACTTTTAGGCATATGTAAGTTGTTAATTTTTGTCTAAATAACTTGGGAGCTTTAACAGCAATGGAAATCAGACAGATATTTTTGAAAATATTAGCTACTGTCACGTAAAAAAAATATCACATGGATATTAGGAAACATTTCTTCACGGAGAGGGTTATCGGGCATTGGAATGGGCTGCCCAGGGAAGTGGTTGAGGCA
>JAOTQQ010000001.1:70889226-70902649 GCA_026546715.1 Gallinago undulata | reverse complement strand
CCATCCCTGGAGGTGTTCAAAAGACGGGTTGACATAGTCCTTAGGAATATGGTTTAGTGATTTTTGTCAGGGTTAGGGTGATGGTTGGACTAGATGATCTTGAGGGTCCCTTCCAACCTAGACAATTCTATGATTCAATTCTATGATTCAAAAAATAGACAAGCGGGTGGATTGGTAAAGATCAAACTATTGTTACAAAGTAGTATTAACTAAACCATTTCCACCATGTAGTCACGGGGTCTTGACTGGTTTCACCAAAGCTATTCTCGAATGAACATCGTAAAGTCAGAAGGGTCTGTGCTCCGATTTTATGAGGCCAGGACAACCTTTCCTTTGTATTTCGGAAGCGTCACAATATAAATGAGATTTCCACCCTTGATGGAGCTCAGAAGTACCATTATGTTACTATGGTGGGCACTGCTACGGGAAGTCTTCCCAGTAATCTCTGAGCAGCACTTCCTATATTTTTGAAGTTCATGCTATGTTTCAGAGGACCCTGCCAACACATAGCATATAAAACCTAGATTTGCATGATAAGGTGACAGAAAAAAAAATCAAATTCCTAGTAAGATCGCTTACAGAGCTTTAGTACAGCAGAAAACAGTGATTTCAAAACAAAACTTCAATTAAGGATAAAAATAATTCTGCAAATAATACTGTATTTGCATGGGAAATATGTAAAATATCATCATGCAATTCTTAATCAACCAGAGAGCTGTCAGACATACAAAAATAAGTTAATTCTGCTGTTAATATTGCTGCACGTTATAAATATTAATTGAATGCCATTCAACATTAGTTCCATTATTGTTCAGCGACTGTTTTAACTCCCCCCCACCTTTTAAATTGTCAAATAATTGGCTTTCTTCTGCTCGCGTCTGTTCTCATAAAGTGGATTTATGTGGAAAGAAAGAAAAGATGATATAAAATAACTGAAAGGACCAAACGATTGTGTTTCTAAACACCCTGCAAGATTGCCCTTTTTACCCGAGTTTGATAAACCACGAGGCAAAGTTTGGGACTGCTGGCCAACCTCAGTCTGGCTCTGGGCATCCTTCTGCTCTGAGGAGAGTATCTGCCGTCCTGGGCACCTACTGTGTATCACGGGCTCTCTGACCAAAATTCATGAAATGCCTGCAGAAAGCTGACAGACTGCCTGTGGGAGAAACTGTCTGGTTTTCTCATTAGCAAGAGCTAAAGGGTCTGTATCAGGGCCTTTCATGTGGTAAAAAGAACTCATTAATTGCTTAATTCTGCGGTTGCTATTTATGTCATTATTTATTAATATTCTAGATTCTGACACTGGGGCAGATTCTAGCCTTAGTTAAATTAGTATGTTAATAGTAAATTTAAAAAGTTGTTTGATTCACTATTGTTCTTTTGGATTTCTTCTAATTACAATAAAAACCTAGCCCATTGTAGGGTTTCTTCCCTGTTACCGGCAGACCATGCAGCTTTTTTTTCTGTATTTCAGTATTACATCGCACTGCTGCAGTGCAAATTCCTGCCAGGTATTCATGGGTTTGTATTGAAACAGGACCTGAGGTTGATAAATCCAAATCCCTTTTACAGACACGAAGATGAACCTACCTAGACAGAAACTTTGCATGCTGGAGGGCACCGTACTGAGTCCATGGAGAACATAGGAAAGAAACCAGAATAGCAGCCCTTGCTGTAATCACCAACACATTTTCTTCATCACTGGACTTTATAAGCTCCTCAGCAGAGATAGTCACATAGCCCAGCCTCCTACAGCCATCAACAACTTGGCTTTTATTAAAAGCACGTGCAAAACATCGTGTTTCATGTTATGTATGTTTTTATGTAGTTGAGAAATTCAGTCATCACCTTGAAGAACGGGTTACATTTGTACAGCAGTTCAATCAGTGACTCTTAGACATCTAGAGATCTAATCCAAACATCTGAAAAAGACTGGGCAAGACAAGAACAACTTCATGCAAGCCGATCGGTGTCAGATGGTGCAGGAGTTTGTCCCCTGTCTTCGACCCAGGTAACAAGTGGGGAACATGCTTTAGCCAAACACCTGTTCTTGAGCACCATACGAGAATAAATGGATGAAAACTTCATAAAGTCAGGTGATCTTATTGCTCTTTGTCTAAAGGACAAAGGCTAAGAATCCCCAGACTCAATGAACTGGCTTCCACGGAAGAGCAGGCAATCACTTTCTTATGAACTGTTTCAATAATGCACCCGGAGACTCACTGCTCTGAGAGTTAATAATCTTTTCTCATTTTCAGCCCAAAATTATTCAGGCCAGACTAGAGCAACTTTTAACCGTGTCGGTGTTATCATTTAACTAATGAGCTCTTCTCCCTCCTAGTGTTTATCCTCAGATGTAGGCAGAAAGGAGTCATCTCCCTCGTAGAATTATTTTGCAACGCAAAAGAGAATTAAGATCATAGTCTCTGTTCATATGATGTGCTCTTCATTTCCCTCATCTTCCCGGTACTTTTTCTTGGCTTGTACTTTAGTTGGTCTTTGAAGACTTTGATCGTCAAAAGGTCTGTCCTATATTCCTGATGGAGCCTCACCAATGCCTTCTACGATGGCATCCTGGAAACCCCTGCCCTGCCACATCTAGTGATTATCTTCACTTTCTATCACCTTGCACATGCTATCGGTCCCAGCCTGCTGACTTCCTTACAAGTTGGGATGGGATTACGTGAAGAGACCAACTGCTTTGTTGGGAGGACAGTAGACACCAACTTACTCTTTTATGTGATTGCCAAGGTTCAGCACAGTAACAGACTCTGGCAGGATTTCAAATGATTGTTTTACATTTCTTTAAGGCGGCACAGGCTAAAATATGCTTGGGAAGGTGAGCACAAGAGGAAGAAGAAGGAGTTGATGCCTGTGCTATGACCTGGTTAACAAAAGTTACTTGTGAGACAAACTGAGAGGTATGGAAATTGGTGGTTATCTCCTCTTCTGAACTGTCAGCCCTTGCCAGAATGGCACACTGATCATTATTTTAAGCACAGATGGGTATGGATGCCTGCTTCAGAGAGGAGCGGGAGCAGTGTATGTTGTGTGCACAGCAGTATTAGCATGGGACTGGAGGGACTGGAAGGATGGAGGCGTAATGCCTCTGCTCACTAAAGCTCTACGTGTGCGAAGATACAGCCCTTTCAGAAAGATATTTAAAACCCATAGAGGTATTTCCTACACGTCTCTAAGTGTACGTCTACTTGGCACTCACTGCATAGAGATATACCCGGTGGCTGCAAGAATTAAAGGACCGTGTGACCAGCTTGTCTGTCAGTAACAAACTGAGGACTTTTTGTCTCCTTTTAGTCGGAAATAAATAAAAGCAAGACCAGAAACACTGTGGTGAAGGCAACGAAAATAAATAACTTAGAAGTCACACAGTTCTCATAGCACGATGCTCCTTCATACGCATATTTTGCTATTCTTTAGCTTGTGCTTCCTTCCCCTAACATATAAAGGGAGTGCAAATTGGTCAATATAACTTCAGCAGCCACCCCCCCCCCCCCCCCCCCCCAGAGTATCTAAGCACTGCCTGACCACTGAGACTTTGACCCATGAAAGGTACACCCAGGTCAAGGTGTATCGGTGTGTACCCATGTAGGAGCCGGGAGGTTGCTTCTGGAGGATTCATGGAGAAACCTTGATTTGGGAGACATGTAGGGATGAGGCTGGGGAGAGGATGTCTGAGTTAACCGGAGCAAACAGCACTGAGAAATATCTGGGCAACACAGAGCCCAGGAGGAAGTTCATCAAAGCTGCCAGTAAGGTAGATACGCCACCGAACAGTGTGGGTTTCAGCTGGATAAAAAGTCCTCTCCCGAGGTTCTTCATTTTCTCAGGGCTTCTGTACTTAGCGGAGTGAGCCACAGATATCATCTGCTCCTTCTTACTTTGCAGATAAAGATATCAAATACACACGAAAGACACCGAAAAACCCAAAACAATGAGGAAAAAAAAATTAATAAAATTAAGATACAATAAGATGCCTATTTAAACCTTTTTATGTACTGATTATCATGGAACCAGCTTTTCCTTAGGCTTGAGCTTCGGTTTTGCCCGAGTTTGCCCCCCCATTAGCACCACCCTCTGCGGATGAGCTGGTCTCCAGCCCAGCCAGCGGGAGGTGGCACGTATCCCAGCGGAGCCTGGCAAGGCTTGGGAAATGCCTCTTCCCTTCCCGAGGCAGCCCGGGTGGGAACGGCTGGCGGCGAGACTCCCAAGCCCCGATGCCACCCCCCTGCCCTTTTAAAGCACCCCGCTGCACCCCGGGCGCCGCTCTCAGACCCAAAGTATGCCCCACCGAGGTCCATAATTGGAGTCCCGAAGAAAGAAAGAGTCCAGGAATCCACTCAGAGTGTTTTCCTTCGCGGGGATAGATCGTTTATCTCCACTGCTCATGGCAGGGGAGGGAGGGGGGATGGCTGTCGTGGGATCGGGACACAGAGATGTGAAGCAACAATTAAAAAAATAAAGCCAACAACCTGTTGGTGTCCTGGGAAACTTTATTCTTTCAGCGCCCGGTTAAGGACAATGAAATTGCATTTTGCTTGCTCTAGCTCTTTTTATTTCTTCCCATCGCACGCTTCTTAGCAATATTTGCAAAAAAAACTTTGAGGCAATATTGCTGCAAATACATATTTAAGATTTGATTACTCATTCTCATCCACTATCATGTGCCAGACACGCAGCCTCCTCTGACAGATTACTGTTCTTAAAGTTGTTACAAGAAGGTTAAATAAAATGTTACTTTTATGACACTGAATATCTTTATGGTGTTTTAGCTAAATCGTAGGCCGTTTGGCGATGCCACAGATGTGCCAGGTATTAAAAATCAAGCTGGCAGAATGTCATCAGCCCTTTGCTCAAGCCATCGTGTCTCCGAAGCGCTTCCTCCCCACACCTCTGAGGACACGAAGGGAAAATCAAAACCTGCCAAAACTGCTCCAAGAGTAAGATCGGAGCCTGAACCGAAGCCACCCAAAATCTTGCTTTTTCAAATCCCCGTCTGCGGGGGTTATTACCCATCCCCTCCCCAGGAGCCCCCTTCACTAATTTATTTCACTTTTGGAGGCTTGGGAAAGTCGGGTGTCAACCCGAAGTGGTAGCTAAGGGTGGTACTGTAGCTATATGGTACCCTATATATGTGTGTATATATATATGTATGTAGTCCATGGAAAAGAATCATTAAAAATTAAAGATCTAGCTTCCAAGCCAAAAGCAGTGCAATGAAGAGCACGACGGATGCTGCAACCCTTTCGTGAAAACTCAGGAAAACTCGGAAAACGGAAACCAAACAAGAGGAGGAAAGCTCAAAATCTCGGCATCGCGTCGCTGGGCTTATTGTTTAAAATACAGCCAGATCTGGACAATGATGCTGAATCAGACATTTTGACATGTTCTTGGTGATAATTTCATGTCATCCTTTCACAGAGGATCTTCCCATGAGAATAAAATTAAAAAGAGAGGGAAAATCAAGCAATGAGGTGTTAACATTCAGTTGGAAACTGCTTGGATTTAACCAGCCTATGGATTTTGAGATGCACGGGAGGTTCCATCTGAACATCAGGAAGCTCTTTTACTGCCTGGGTGACCAATCAGGGGAACAGTTTGGCCAGAGAAGTCGTGGAGTCTCCATCCTTAGACATATGCAAAAGCTGCCTGGACACGGCCCTGGGCAACTGGCTTTCAGTGGCCCTGCTTGAGCAAGGGTGTTGGACTAGATGGTCTCCAAAGGTCCATTCCAACCCCCTCTCTGTCACAGCACTGCTCAGAAATTATTTTTTACATGGTGCTAGCTTTCAACTAACGTGTCCCTGTACATAGAGTAGGCTTCAGTGATTTGGTCTTTTCTTTACTATTTACCATTCTGATTATCTTTTGCTTTGGCTTTGCAGTAGAAACACATGTTTAAAATAGTTGAAATGCTGGAACATCAATGTGAAGCTCCAGTTTATGGGAGAGAACTTCTGGCTTCTCTGGTTTTATTTGTATTGCTCCCCCGTTGAATTTCATGTCCACAGACCTCGTGAGGGTATGTTCGATCTCACAGTTTTCCCAAACTAATTTTAAAAAAAGAAAAACATAAAGGAAAAAAAAATCTGCCATCTTCAGTTAACTTTGAAGTATAATTTGTTGCTTTTTCAGGAGGGGCAAATAACTGCCTCTTGCCCTAATGCAACAAAGATGCACGTTCATAATTACCCTCACGATGACAAAAAAGGAGATGAGGAGAGGTAAGGCTGCTAAAGCAGTCGTCCTTTATTATTTGCAAGCAAATTTTCTCAGTTTTCGGCAACTCGCACTGCATTATTAACTAGCAAAGATTTAGCAAAGCCACAGCTATAACAGATAATACTTTGTACTGAGAGCCTTTCATCCAAGACTATCAAAACACTTCAGAAAGGCAGGCTTTGTTACCACCAGAACACAGACGAGGAAACCGAGGCACACAATTCGTGTGACTTGATCTTGAGTGCAACGGAAACTCAACCACAAATTGAAGAAACTTAGGGTTTTGGGTTTTTTTTTTTTGGTTTCCAGTCTACTTAGCTTATTTTTAATAGTGTGACTGTATTTACATACTGTCACTGCTACGGAGATTTAGGGCTTGCTGAATGTCTAACACAGTATGTAATGAATAGGGAATTATCTGTTGAATTACAAACAGTGGCTACAATAATAAATGATGGTTAATTATGTGTAATAGATTTGACCATTTATTGCTACAGGATGTCAGTAATAAAAATAATTTAAAAAAGCTAATCAACTGCACAATGTTACAAAACAAAACACATTAGATATCCATTACCTTTCTTTCATGTTTTGTTATTAATTTTCTATTGTTATCTGAATGCAGGACACAACACAAACCCCACTCTTTTCTATTTGGAAAATGTCCTTGTGTTTCAGGTAGGTACCTGATTATTGAGTCATACTAAACAGTGAATTTTCAGTTATTTTTCAGGATAAAAGAAAACATTGAAATAAGGGAAAGGGGAGGTGATGGGTAGAAGCAAGAAAAGAAGCAAGAATCACCAATAAGTAAGTAAAACCAGGTGGAAAACAATACAATATGTAGTATTTCATTGTCTTCCAAAGAATCATTTGGACCACAAATCCAGCATCTAGATTTGCATTTTTACTTAAATCCTTTAAACTTTTTGGGTCAAAATTATACTTACCTGGGGTCACCCTTTACACACTCAGGATGCTAGAAACCCATCTTTTTGTAGGTGAGAAATCTGATCTAAAAATTCTGCATATTCTTCAGGTCTCTACAGTGACCTGCCCAAAGCTATCAGCCAAGTCATAAATTTGGGTCAAATGAGCAGTTTTCTTTCCATCTTTGCAGTAGTGGACATTTTTGGTTAAAATCAGTACTATTAGTCTACGAGGGTCTTTTTTTTTCTTTTCTTTTTTTTTTTTTAATAATGTCTGACAGCTTTTGTGACAGAGTTTTTCAAAGAGGACTTCAAATTAGCTGCAATGTATAGCTAATATGGCTAATAAAGTGGTGTGAATTTACCAAAAGAGCTGCTATTTTATGTTGAACATCTCTGATTGTACATAAACACTTGGAAATGAATTTTAGGGAGACCTATGAATGAGACAGCACCTAATAGTGTAGACCTGCCCTACATTGACTTGAGTCATCTGATTAAGTAGCTTTTTACTTTAGAGTGCTTCAAGTGAAAAATGTATTGGTTACAAAATTTGGACAGTTTCCCCATTTATGATAGAAATCCTATTAAAATTAATCAGCCTTTCGATTTAAAACAGCCTGATAAAAATTTAAATCATGAAAATGCTATGCTACATTTAAACTACCGTTCAGTTAGCTCATTAATGAGATCAAAAGTTGCCACTTTTTGTGACACTGGATCATTTGAAAGCATGTCAAGAACTTAAATCAAAGACCTTTCAAATGCAGTACATTTCTATGGAAATTGTCATATCTGAGCCAAAGTTAATGCCTTTTCTCTTAAAGCATTTGTCCAGAAAATAAAATACGAAATGGAATAGGAACTAATTCTTCACCCCAAAGCCGCAAGCACCCAGCACAACGAATATATGGCCTGAAAGTTATACACGGTTTAACACAAGCACATCTGGAGTAGGGTTCCTAATCAGGTCTGGTTTTATAAAGAGATTCAAGTGCTCTTTCTCTTACTTAGCACATTTACTGGGACTATCACAATACTCGTGTGTAGTGGCTGTGGTTATAGAGGCATTAGATGGTCTCACTATTTATGAGGAGCAATCAGAGGTGACTAATAAAAATCTTCCTAATCAAGTGGTAATAATAACTTTATACTTCATTGTCAAATATCTTATTTCTGTTATCAGCCTTCTATTTTCTCATATCTCTGTGAAAGTCTCATCCTATTCCCTGTTTAAAATGCACTCACTACTATAGAAAAATTTCTACTCCGCTTCTGAAAGTTCTTTATTTCTTGATTAAGCAGCAGTTAAAAAATATGTTGCTTAACGTGTGTAGGTGCCAGGCTCTGACCCAGATGAATATCTTGCAGTGGTGTGAATGCCTTTTGGGGAAAGTCTAAACCCGAGATTAATTTTTTGGTTGGGGTCACTGGTTTGCAGCTTGTTCTACTGCTGCTGAAGTGCCCCTTTGTCCGAGAGCAGTGTACATCACTGCACTTGGGTTACTCTATAGTATTCGTGGGGCAGAAGTAGGTTTCCTGGAAACCAGGTTCTCCCAGACTTGAGTGACACTGATCAAGGGCTATCATTTGGTCAAGTGAGCCATCAGCCTGGGTGGTAAGAGGCAGAAAAGCCCCCAAAAGGAGGAAACAGGAGCCCGTGGGAAAAACAGGGGGCCAGGAAGGCTCGGGGAGGACTGGCCCTGCAGTGAGGAGGAGACAAGGCCACCCAGGGACACGCTGATCAGGGAGGGCAGCTCCCTCGCAGCGGGCAGGCTGAGCATCTGCTTACCACCTGTAAGAAAACCTTGTTCTTGCCACTGTCCGTTGGGTCATGGTGCAGAGATGGAGCACCTTCCCGAGGTCCACTGTCAGCTGGCCCTGCAAGCAAGGTTATAAGGGAAGACCAACCTATGGGGGTTCTCTCCATGGGCCAGAAGAACCCATCCCTGAGCTGCTAAGGTAAAATGAGGGAGGCATAAAAACCAACAACGTGACCCAATACCTGGGTTTTTCAATCTGTAGACAAATCTTTATCATTTTCTGTCATAAGTTACACAGCAAAGCATTATTCATTGTCTGCAGGACACCCTGGGATTCTTTGAAGTAATGCAAAAATACCATTTCTGAGAAGAATCACAGAGCACTTGACTAAAAACAAAACATATGAAGACACATTACATACCCCCCCCCAAAAAAAAACCAAAACAAAACCACAAACAAAAAACCCAACAAACTAGAAAATGTGCCATCATTTCGACAAGAACTCATTAAAATCATATGTTTGCTGTGGTTTCCCTCTGGAACACCTTACAAAAAACCAAACTTTGCAGCTGACTCCTAAAACGCAGGCGCGTAGCAGAGCCATGTTGTTCAGTAGGTTTGTTTATCTTGGGTTGAGTTGATTTGTTGCAGAAATATGCTAGACCCTTAATCCCAGTAGGAAACTGAAACTGTGAGAAAGACAAAGTCTGGCTGACCCCCTACAAGAACAAGCAGCAAATCCTGCTGAGAAACAGCAGTAGCAAAAACAGAGGGTATTACCAGAGAGTTTTGTCTTGGAGGATGACAACTGTTTAAAAAATGCAATGACTGAAGGAGTAATTCTTCTACACCCTCCCACTTTGTCTGTATTAAGCGTGTAACAAATGGTGAATTGAAATCTATACTGGTAATAGTGTCAATGAGGGATCAGGATTATACATGATACTTCCTCAATTTGTTATGCCTCATTAGCATTGTGGCTTATTGCAGGGAACGACACAGTTCCCAGGCATTCCCTCATGGCCTGTCCTGATGGATAATGGAAATAAAGAAAGGCAAGGCACGGGTGACACACTGCTCTCACGACATTTATCAGGGGCATAGTTAGCTGGGTTAGGTATGCTCCACGTTCTCCATCAGAGTCACATATTGATCTGAATTAATAGTTGTGCTGGCTTGGTACTTTTCCAAGGAGCACCCTGTGTGGAAGGGGCCGTGGTGCTAATGAATACACAAGTTTATTCTCTGAAAAAAAAAAATATTTGCAGTGCCATGAGAAAAAAAAAAAAACAATAAACATGGTTCTTTGCATCAGGCATGCAAACCCCCCTCCGTTTATGCTGTTCCTGCTGACCTGTTTTCACCGGAGGCAAAATACTGCTGTCATGGAAATTAAATGCATACATTTGTCTTATCTGAGCTTAAACTTTAAGAATGTCTGAATGATCAGTTTAAAAGATAAGGTGTTTTTTTTTTTGCAGTTCATGTGGAATCCGGTTTTAATTCTGCGGCGTGTCTTTGCCACACCTCGACACAAGAGCTGAAAAACAGCCTCAGCACACGGTATTTTCACTCAGGAAGCCCTGATTTCAAGCAATATGGCAATCTGGGAAGAAGTCAGGGACCGAAGCCCTGCATCAAACAGAACAATGCCGAAAACTAACTCAGGCTGTGTTCACACCGTTAATTAGGACCAGGCTTCCATCCAAATGAGAACCTGAATGTTCTGACCACCCAAACTGCACTGATTGTGTCCCAGGGGACTCTCTCTGCTCAGAAACCTGCCAGGATGAGGCCCAGCCTTCCCAGGAGAGCGCCAGAAGCATCACATGGAAATTCTTGCCACCAATATATTGCGCCTGGTTGCCCCTTTATGCTCCCCAGCTGAGATTCATTCCCAGCTGTGTGGGCTTTCTCCCATCTCCTCTCTGCTCCAGCTCAAACAGTGGAGCCTAAACCCTGGTTGGAGGAACGTGGCTCCAGCTGCTGGGATCAGCTGGTAGGTAGCTTAAAAGTCATCTTCTGTCCTATCTGCTCCTCCTCAGACAAGAAGTTTGCTTGAATGCAATCCTAATTGCATCTGAGTTGCAACCTAGTGCAGGTGGGCTGAGATGTTCTCTTGGGGCTGGGCCAAAGATGCAGTTGGTTGGTGCAGGTCTTGAGAACTGCTGAAAATAAGGTTTGGGGCTGGATTTCCTTTGACTATTAGTTATGCCAGTCGATGAAAGATTTCAGGCCTCTGATTTTTCAAATGCTACCTAAAATGACTGTCACAGGCATAATAGCAAGTTATGACAAGATTTTGTATTCAGGTTCAGCTCGTTTAATGACAGACCCAGAGAGTAGTGTGTCAAGTCACTCTCAGAAACTTTCCCTCCTAGCTAATGTTGTGGTGTGTACCGCTTTAGTAGCGAGTTACAAGGCCAAGGATTGAGTTTTAGGAGAAAGGAAATTTTGTCTGTGTTTTCAAGATCTTGGGGAAATTTTGTCTGTGTTTTCAAGATCTTGGGGAAAACCAACACTGGAAGTTGTTAGGTGTTAAAACAAGACAGAGGGGAAAAAAGACCTAAGAGAACTGATTCATAATTAATGCTAGTTACCAGTAGACATCTTGTAAGAGAAAGAAAGCGGTAAGCAGTTTTTGCCTTTATCCGTTGAGAAGGCAAAGAGCAGGAGTGGTGTGAAACCCACTTTGGAGCAATAGAAAGCAACCAAAAAAAAAGAAATCCCTGTTCATCAGCACAGAGTCTTGTAGGGAAAAGAATGGAAGTAAACTGAACATGTATGACCAGCAGATACACAAAGAGTTTGTGCTCAGGTTGGTCCAAGGATGGCTGTATGACATAGAGAGACCTCTTTTTTTTTTTTTTTAATCTAGGTTTTCAATGCTCAGAATTTCACTTCCACTTTTTGTAACAACCATGAAAATTATGGTGTGTGTCTCTGATCTCAGTGAGATCTTAGGACTGATAATACAAATGTCATCACTACTTCTTGCTCTGTCTCTTGCGCGAGAAGATATAATGAACATCAGGAAGGACTGCACATTTCATCATGAATTGGCTTCACTTCAGTGAAGCAAAGGGTTGGCATTTGGTAAACACCATCAGTGAAGAAGGCCAGGCCTAGAAGCTTAGTTAAAGTCAAATGCGTATTTAATGTCCAGCTGCTTGAGAGCTGAGATGAACCTTAAGTAGATGCACAACCATATCTCTATGGAGACTCTGGGGATGGTGCTTCATTTCGGTGATCTGCATGGGTGAAAATTGAGTAGTGAGAGAGGCTCAAATGGTAACAGAGCCACTTTTCCCATCATATGTGAGTTTTGCTGAGGCACCAAACACTTGAGGCGCTTTCAACACTTCAGCTGATTGCTCAGACGAGGATTATAAACTTTTGGATGTCAACGGTGCCCACAGCCCTGAGTACATACAGGGATATTATTTTTATTTCTGGAGGTAGTGTACTTGCAGTCTTCCCTTCGAGACACCTTAGAACAAAGCCTGAACGTTCCTGACAGTAAAGCCCAGTTTCTTGGCACCGATCATATGCTGTGAGTTGGTCTGTCAGCAGCTGGGTTTTACTTATAGAATGGGAACTGCGAAGTTTCAAAATAGGTAGTTAAAAAAAACCCAACTAAAACCAGAAAAAGTAGACAGTGAAATATCTTTATTGTGCTAGAATCATCATTCAAAGCCAGTTCTAAAAGTAGCAAGAATAGCATTAAATGTATATCTATATATCTTTTTAACCTTTATACAGACAGCAGGAGCACTGCAAGCTACATTTGCATTTCATAGTGGGAAACAAAAGCATCCCACAAAGATATGATAAATCATCAGAGGAACAACGAGGTACCCTGACACATGCATATGTTTTTCTAAAATCACACAGAATGAAGATACGAGACGCACAACCCAATCTCCATCTCAAAGGTTTATTAACTACAACCAAGCCTGACTACATCAAGAGTAGTTTTGCTGAAATTTGAAAGATGGATTTGTTTCCAACAGCTACTCCCTGTTCTTTTTTTATTATTAATTTTTGGACAATTAACTGACCTAGTTTTCAAATCACAAGATTCTTTAAGACAGTCTTTGTTATATAGGTGCAATGCCAACACAGATTTATTTCCAGTGATGTTTTGGTTACAGGGAGGAACAAAAGGCTGTCGTTCCTGCAAAGCATGTCATGTTAAGAGGATTATTCATTCTGGTTCAACTTTGTTGACTTCTGTGAACATATAGCAGATACAAGTTTGGATAAGTAAGTTTATTAAGTGAAACCAAATGGAAACTGTCTATAGAAATTACATTTTGACAGAAGGAAAAAATTTCTATAAAAGAAATACACACTCAAAAATTTCCATATGAAAATTTCAATTCACATTTTAAAAGTCTATTTTTTTTTGCTATAGAAAACCAAAATAAAACATTTCAGTTTGGCTTTGTTTGACCCAAATTGGGGGGGGGGGGGGGGGGGGGGTGAAA
>JAOTQQ010000001.1:70855622-70879513 GCA_026546715.1 Gallinago undulata | reverse complement strand
ACACCCACACAACAAACAAAATGCAACACCATCACTAAACCATGTCTCCCAGCACCACGTCAACCTGTCTTTTGAACCCTTTTAGTACATTCCAGACTTATCTAGAGCAGTGACTATGATCACTTATAAAAATTAGGACAGAAATAGATTTCTGCTACATTATGACTCAGATCCAGAGTAATACAGAGGTTGGACCAGGACAATACTACCAATTCCAATGATAAAAATGCCTGCAGAAGGAGTGTAGAAAAGGGACATTCTACATTCGTTTCTAACCTGTAGTAGTGCTACTATGAATGAATTTCAAAACCACTGGAAATTTGGCTCAAAAGTAATAATGGAAACACTGACAAAACCAAAGTTTTGTCACTGGGGACAGTCTGCAGTCAAAATTATTCTAAAGATAGCTTAATCCTAGTAGTACTATTCCAATATAGAAACTAAGATTTTAAAGTCATATTTAGTCTAATTCAAGAATTTTTATGTTTCTGCTAGACAATCCTTTGAACTACTGTAAAGAATATTTACGTGGAATTTACTCAAATTTTGCTGTGCCTGAAACCAAGGGAACTTGAACTTTCTGGGGTTTATTTTCTATTTCTTTTCTATTAGTCATTGCAGTCTAATGTATCATCAATGAAAAATGTGTTGCAAAGAAAAACAGCTATTGAGTACTACTGTCCTCTAATTACTTCCTCCAGCAGGTGGTGAGATTATTGTCTTCTGTAACATTAGCTACTCTAAACTACAGACAGCAAAGTTGTAAGTTAATATGACAAGAACATTAATGCTCTCTCCTGATGTTCTGATTATTATTTTTTTTTTAATAATTGTGAGAGTAGGGGACAATAGAGTAAGGAGCACGAAGTTGAATTTAATAGCTACATAGCTGAGGTACTTTGTTTCAAGCATCTTACATATGCATCTCATTATCCTACATAGTAGATTATTAACAGTGTATATTATCCTTTTTTTTTTACCACAAGGTCAAGAAGAGAATAGGATACGGTATGATCTCAGATTAGAGTCGCTTGATGTGATTTAAAATTAAGGCTCCAATCCTACAAGTATGACATCTAGAGGAACTTCCCTTCAGAAACCTCAAAGTCAGTAGAATGCCCTTTATGCCCACAGCTACATATAGATCCAAACTCCAAGAACTTAGGAACACGCTGAACTGGAAATTCTTGGCACTTTTTGTGTTCTGAAAATGAGCTATGAGCTTTTTGTTAAAATTATAATTATTCATAAAAACGGATCAGGTTTTAGACTGACTAAACTCTCAGCACTTCAGCACTAGATATGGTGCAAGAAGCCACCAAATAACAGCGACAATAATAAGAGATAAAAGGAAGCAGCAGGTGGACAGAAGTGTCTGTAAAAAACAGATATTAAGTTCGTGAAGGGTATATTCCAACTTTGGTCCACCAAAATCAGTTATCCAGCTCCTATTTTGAATGATGGAGCTTGTTACTGAATCACAGTGAAAGAATTAGAGTAACGGGGTGTCCAAAGGCCATCATAAAGGATGTAAAGTCAAACAGTAAAAAGCTAGGAGATGCCAGAGTTAAGGAGGTCTGTGTAACCTCAGTTTAGCCCCCATGATGAATACACCATATAACATGATCTGCAATTATGTGATAATACATTATTTTCTGTAGGATCATTCAGTTCACAGCATGGATTAAGTACATGAGAAAACCAAAAGGACTAGGATTTGAGAGCTTTGAGAGCTTGGATCTGCTTCAGTTGAACTCAGTGACAAAACTTTTCAAAATTTCACCCAAGAAACGTTCTTAAACAGGACTTTTAATTTTGTTGTGGAAGCATGGCTCGCAATCATTTGGAAAAAAACCCAAAGACACCAAAGGGGGACCCCCACCCCCAGCCCATTATCCTTCTTCCTGCTGCTACTTTCCCGTCCCCTCTGCTGGAGTTAGTTGCCTCCTCAATTAAAACAAGCCCCACAGCCAGCGGATTTGACATTGGGCCCAAGGGAGGAGGCAGAAGCTCTGGAGGACGCACAGGGACATGTGGCCAGAGGCCAGGGACGGGTGAGGACCTGCAAGAGCGGCTCTCCTGCCAAGCAAGGACCTCCTGCTGTATTCGCAGGCGGCATGCATCCTCCCTCCCCGTCAGCCACCCGTTTTCTGACCTCTTCCTCCCCGACACGGTTTTCACACTCTCAGTGATGCCAAGCACAAATCATCTGTCTGTGTAGCTGCAGCCTATTGTTGTGGCCCCATCTCACCGCGGTCGGAATGAGCAGCCAGGGCTGCCACCTCTCCAACTAATAATGCAAATAGTCTGCTTTGTAAAAACAATAATCAGGAGGCTAATTGCTATTTCACACTGCGGCTCTCAACTACCACAGATGTCAGCAATGCAAGTTCAGGGCTGCAAATGTTATTGCTGTGCTGTCCTCTTTGAGAAGAGGACACCGGGAAGGTGGACCCCCATATGGTGCATCAGCCTGTCCTGGAGCCCTGGCTGCTAAAAAGAAATCTTTTGAAGGGTGAACCTTTTCTAAAAAAAAAAAAGAAACCAACATTTTTGAAAGGAGATAATGCCGTGAGCAGCTAGAGGTGAAGTTATGAACATAATCCGCTCGGATTATGGAGATTAAATGGCATTTGGCATAGTTCTGCATATTACACTGTCACATGAGGTCAGGAAGCTCGGGACAGAAAGCGCCGTCCTTGCCTGCTTACAAAACTGTCCAGAGGAAGATGTCCCTGATTAAGAGTTATTAGTTAATAACCCAAAGAAAGCTAGGGAGGGGAAGGGCACATGTATATACCTGCTGGTAAAGTTTACAAGTGCCTCTTTACGAGGGTGGATGGGAGACTCACGAGCAGAGGAGCAGCTGGGATGCCACCACAGCAGCACAGGCTGTCGCTGTGGGGGATGCTTGGGAACAAGTGACCTCTTTGTGAGGGGCTTCCCTCACGGGAGATTAAGCTCAGGTGAGCAAACCCCCCTCCCAATGCCGGATGGGCCATCTCCCGTGGCGTCGGGTAGAGAAGTGGCCGTAGCATCCCTCCAGTGAAGGGGATCCTAGTCTCTTCCTGGGCCACAGCGAATCTCCACCAGGCTGGCTTGAAAAGCTACTCAGTGGATAAAATAACCCTCAGTCTTTACATCCCACTCTTCCGTTCCAACCACCCAAACCCTTCTTTTTCTCTCAAGACATAGGGCAAGCTGCCGGCGCGTGGTTGAGGTTAGGGGATTTCTTTGCATTCAGAGGAAGGGGAAATTGTTCCAGAGAAAGGGGTTAGAGCTTGGAAGACCCAAACAATGAAGTCATACCCCTCATAGGTTTTATTACCTCCATGTAAGTGGGGTATTATATGGCAATAAAAGGCTGCTATGCAATTGTGAAAAGATTTCACACAATTATGGAATCATCTAGGTTGGGGACAAAGGGGTGTCCCGTAGCCTGCTGCACCACAGGAAAAGCTGGGGCAAAAAAAATTGCAAAGTGGAGGCTTGAAGTTGGATTTCCCAGGCAGCGAGAGGCAGCCAGGACCCAGCTCTCCGAGGCGGCCCCCGGGCACCCAGCAGGTTTTGGGAGGGTCTGCATCTCCCGGCTTTTCCCCCGGCGTGCACTGGAAGCTGGCAGATGCCCAGCTCTTGTGAAGAACCAGGCGGCAGCTTAAAAGTGTAAGAAACTAATTTTAAGTGGCCCCTTTTAGAAATTTGGCCTTTGTTTCTCCACGAGTTTTTAATTTCCTCGTACATCTTTAACAACAAAATATGTTTAGCAGCAAGAAGAAAAAAAAAAAAAATTCTTAGCAGTAGATGGGGATTTTTCTGGGATAATTTCAGTGACAACTATGTATAGTCCTAAACAGTACGAGGGCACGATTCAGTGATCCAAACAAACTTTTGGGTTGAGACCAGCTGTTACAAATACTTTTTTGCTCTTTTTAGGAATAAAAAGAATCTATGTATATATTACACTCGGGCCGAGACTTGGGCTGCTTCTTGTTTGCTTTTCATCATGTTCATGCTTATTCTCATTGTTATGGTATTGCTTTCATCTTTGATAAACAGAATTTATTATTTTTTTTTTTTAAAAAAAAGCCCAACGCCTCTGGTATCTTCAATTCGAGATTCCTTGTGACTTGGCATAACTCAAAGAACTGCAGTCTCAGTTGCTGACCTGCCTCGGATCTGCTTGCCTTCTGGTTGCTGCTTGCATTTTTTCGGTGGTAGGAGAGTGACAGGAATATATATAACCCGAGTTAGCGTGTAGCGTTTTCATTCTGCTCTGATAGTTGAGCTACCAAACAGTGAATGACAGGAAGCAAACAAAGCTAACAAAGGAAAGAAAATAAAAAAAAAAGAAAAGGGGGAAAAAAAAAAAAGAAAAAAAAAGAAGGCATGACATAAAGTAATAAGAAATGAAGAAATATGAAATTCAGGCAAGAATAATAAAAGCAAATCCTAAAATAAATGGCAGGATTTGATTTTGCAGTGCTGGCTTACAGCCAGGTAACTGTCTGAAAAGTAAAACAAGTGAAGCAGATACACCTAAGGTAAAAATAACGTGTGTATTCTTTTGAGGGAAAGATGAAAATAAAAAGACCCATCAAGAATGCTAGAACTGTGTGGCTTTAACCCCTTCAGTCCCAGCTTGTGCGGAAGAGCTGCTTCTATTTCTCTCTGTTGCTTTTGAAAGAGGCAAATTAGTAATAGCCTGAGCACAGTAGTATGTTGTGAACAGAGGGAGGAGCTGGAAACATTTGAAGTTGGATCCTGCCTCCTTTTGGGTGCCTCTGTGATTTATACCAAGGCATGTCCTCCCAGCTCTGCTCCAGTTATAACTCCTCTGCTCCTCTCGATCTGGTCAACAGCAGGCCTTGTGAAACCATTTCAGGAGGACAGATTTAAAAAAATTAAATATGATGTGTTCTTCCCCCAAGTCAAGTACTTTTCTTCTCATTCCGGAAAGCCCCATAAAACAAAATGTCTGCTGAACAGGATCCAGCCACTACTCTCAGTTATGTGGGTGAAAAGAGAATCTGGCCTGTAACAGGAGGAACCATTTCACAGGAAAAAGTGCTTTTTCACCCACAAACTTTCAGTAGTAGCTTGGCTGGATTTTGGCACAAATTTTCTAAGCCAATTTTAATCTTAATTCCTTCTATCCCACAGGGATTTTTTTTTTTTTTTTACCACTTGACTAGGAGCTATATTTCCATGACTATGCTTCTTGAAACGCTTTAAAAAGCTTTCAAAACTAAATGGTCCTCATGATTTTTTTTAGCAAAAGCCAATCTTAATGTGATAGCCAAATCTAAAGCAACTTTTCTATAGCTGGGGGAACTCCTCTCCTCTAATCCCTGGAAGGTGTGAATTTTACTGCTGTTACCATGAGCTGTCAACTGATAGGGAGCAAACAGGCTAGAAGGAAGCAGGCAAAGATGAATAAGGTATTTTTCAGTCATAAACTCATCCTTTACGTACGTGTCAATGGAGATGGGAATAGTCGGCCGCTCTGCAGAAGGAAGGTCCCACAAACATCCTTCTCACAGCAGGTCGTAGCTCCCATTTGCTGGGTGATGGCCGGCCACACTTTTGATGCACGATGGACACAAATCCCAAATGAAGTCCCTCCCTGGAGGAGCCTGGACAAACACCCTTCTGCAGGGACCTCTGCCCGCCGGTCCTCTTCATAGGGATAACAGAGGCCAAAAGAACTCTTACAGTCTCGTTAAGCTTGTATGAAATACAAGCTACTTATATGTCTCTGAAGCCACTTTGTAGTGAAGATGGGTAAACATTGGCTTTTTATGGCGACTGCTGTATATGTTTTTCCCCTTACCTTAATGCAGATTCTCGGCATATCGGTGTATAAATAAAGGCAACCTATCCATTTCCCTTCCAGATTTCCAAGAAAAGTTACAAGCCAATTAGCTTTGTATCATAAGCTTTATTGGCAGCAGAAAGCCAGAATCACAGGAACATTTGGTTCCCAGGAATTTGGATCTCGTAAGAGAGGGCCAGTGCCAACACTAACCAGAGTGTCTGCCAGTTGTTGTTCTTCACAGCTACAGCTGGCTGCCATTTCCAGCAATGCTGTAGATTAAAGATCAATACCTGATCAGATTCACTTTGTGAGGGGTATGGCATCAGCAGGACGTAAGGCCTTTTATGAGGAAAAGATGTGACCACCACTCCACCGGCCTCTAAGGACAGACGTGAGAGAGAGAGGAGAAAACTCCAAACCCTGGAGGAGATCCTGAACTTGAAGGCAGGCTTGCAGGGTCACCCTAGTAAATCATGTGTCACCTGTAATGATCATGAAAGTACATTAATCCTTCAGAAACTAGATCATGTGGCTCTCAGCAATGAATCCCACCCAATTTGCCTCCTCCTGCCTTGATCTGGGGATCCTTTCTCCCTCCTTCTACTCTTATTTTCTCACAATAAAAAGAGTGATATTTCTGAGACTGTCATAATCCCTGAAACATGTCAGAACGTTATTGTTGTAATAACGGCATCTCAATATTCCTCCCGTGCAGTCTCCCGGGATATAGAAAATACTGCCTAGGAATCCTTATTTATGTCTCAAAAGCAGAAGGGCAAGGTTGCAGCTTAGATACACGAAGTGCCCTTCTCCTTTGCCCTCAGTGGCCCCAGCAATTGCCTCAACAGAGGAGCCGAAGAAAACCAAAGAAATAAAAATGGCCTTGGTCTTGTTTGACTTTTTGGGTCGCTCTTTGTAACACCATTATATTCGAGAGAGCATCCTTTGGTTCACGAGCTCCTCTCCCACCCCCCACCCCCCGCCACGGTCTCACGCTGCCCCAGTAAGTGGTGCATCTCCCCTGCGACAAGGGGGCAGTACCACTTCCCCAGCTCGCTGGGGTGCTGCAAGGAAAAATGAGTCAACGTACGTGGCGTGCTCCGAACACACACAAAAAACCCAAATCTTTGTGTAAGCACCAAAGATGATTAGCGTGTGTGGATGTTGCCGTTCCGTGACACAGCACCCATGCGAAGGGGAGCATTTCCGTTCCTTCCGTAACTCATCTATTGCTAGGCACAGCTAAGGCAATCCAGCCCGGGTGACATTTGAGCTGTGTTGGTTGTTCAGTGCAGATTTTAGGAGGCCTTTCTCATCGCTGTTTCAAGCTGGGTTACTTCAGCGATTTCCAGGGAACCCATCTGCCTCCGTAGCGCGGTTCCCTAAATCTTTCCTTGAGCAGCCGGGCCACCGGCGTGGAGAAGGGGAGCGGAAGGAGCGTGCCGTTTCCCAAAGGCAGTAATTGATTTAGCAGCAGTTTAAAACAATGTTGAGCATTGTCAAGGATGTTCCTTTGCGGCACTAAATCAAGTTCCTCAAGATGGATTACATACTAAGCGCATGCTATCTAAAAAAAAATCTCAAGGGCTGTTTATTGTTCAACAATTTATGATAGCCTCGTTAGGGTACTGCATATCAGGCATCTCTGGAGTATGAGGAGAAACAGAGACAAATAGCACACAAACTATATTGAACAATTCATTACATTATATTGTCGGAACCTAAGCACAGCATGCAGATAACCCTTTTATGCACGCTGCCTTATTGAACAATAATCACTCTGTAATGTTTCAGATATTTAAATCATATTTATAATCACACATTTTAATGCAACATCCCTCATAAAGTTCTCAAGGCGTTTTACAGGATGCATAAAGCATGGAAAAATACAAAATTTTAAAATGCAGATTCACCTACCGCAGGCCCTGGATGCAGGCTAATGAGGTAGATATACAAAACTCTAAGCTGACAGTTTAACTGTTTAAGTAGTGTATATAATAATTCAAATACATTTTAAGATATCTTTAGTTATAAACCTGTTCTTTAACTAAATATTTGGGCTAGGTTGTATAAGTGCTTATTTTCAGTTTACAATTATGGTGAGAAACAGCAACATTTTTTGCTTCCTTATTTAGAATCTTCTCCTTAAAAGCTTCCACGGATACCAAGCTGAAAGATAAATTACTGGGGGAGGTTTCCAGTGCCTTTCTGAGCAATGTTGTATATAACTACACTTCCCCAAAGAGGACCAGAAACCTTGCCTTTCTCCATGGGCCACAGGACTGTGAGTCCTGTCTTCACAGTCACAGCTCTGCTGGTGGTGTCCTGCATTGGCTAGAGCGTGCCTTTCCATGCCTCAGTTTCCCAGATCGTTTAGACAGATTTAATAATAATAAATGTTTCAAGCATTTGGTACACGTGCGTGCCTGGAACATCCCATATTCATGGTCGTTGATGTTATCCAGCCAAGGATCCCATTCATCTTTGTCTAAAACAGCACTTAAGGATGCTTTCCTGAATTGGTGACCAGCACAGCTGGTGCTACGCTGGGCATGTGAAATGTGCAATCAAATGATGATCTTCCAGTGCTCCACATCATAGAGGCACCTGAGGTGTATTTCGTTTGCCCAACGGTGTCTTAATTCTCATTAGAGAAGTTCTGTTCTTCCAAGCAGAGCAGATAGATAGTAGCTAGACTAGTAACAAATTAATTCCTTCTCTTTTATTCGCGTTCTTTTTGGTAGACCACAACTTTCAAAAATCAAGGTTAGGTTAATGAACTGCCATGAAAGTTTTTCTGAGCAAAAACTACAACTCTGTCTGCAGAAAATTCTGGAGGTACTGGCAACTTTGTAGGGTTTTTTTTTTTTATTTTAACATATTTCACTATGACCAGAAATATTTTTTAATATGTTGTAATGTGTAAAAAGTGTGGGAGGGTTGGAATATTTTTCTTGATGGCACTGTGTGCATGTGTCTGTATTCTCATGGCATATTTGTGGCTCGCATTCAAACTATAGATCAATTCTCATTTCTCTACTTCCAGACGTTTCCCCCTTCTTTTAAGTTAGCACTTAAAAACAAGGATCAAATGGCAGGGAACTTTAAATAAAAATACATGGTATTTTGATGTTTAAGGATCTCAAAAGCAGTACCTCATAGATTGATGGAAGATAATTAAGCAAATAGAAAAACAGAAGCCAAAATCCTTATGGAAGAAACAGAGCAGAGAGCAACCCTATGATGGAAAAAGAGCTGGCTGATCAACAAAGTCTAGGGATAGGAGCAAATTTGGAACATTCTTCATGATTCTTTGTGATTTTTTTTTTTTAAGACTATCATTCTATTTTTGCAAACCGTTTGTGTCCTGAGAGATGACTGAGGAAGCCCAGTGAGAGGTGGGACAACCGTTTTTGGCTAACCCTCCAAAAGGACAGCATCCTCCCCTGGCTGCTTTCACCACTGGACACTCAGTGGGAAAGCAGCAGCCAAGAGCAGCGGGCGAGGACACCTGGTCAAAGCTTTTCCTAGTTTACTAGGTGCCCCTGAGTCAGGCATGAAATGCAGTGGTACACGGCGCCGTGCCACGCTGCCAGGCTTTTATCCTGACCTTCAGCGTGTACCTTTTTATTCTTTTGGAAACGGTTGAGTCTAGGGAAACAGGAGAAACTCAGCAGGAGTCACTGCCACACGTGGAGGCCAGCAAAGTTTCCTGCAAACCCCGTCGAGCTGGTCGGCTTGGAAGACACCATCTTTCAAGGGCAAAACCAAGCCAATCTGCTTTTCAGCGGTGCCTTACCTCCCTGAGAGGTCGTGGCTGGCCCACAGGTCTTCATGGATTCCGAGCTCACCAGGAGCCAGGTTCTCCAATGGGAGGGTTGTGACTCCTACTTATCCCTCAACCTTTTCCAAAGGTGGAGTTATAACCTATCCTCACTCCTTCACTTCAAACGCTGTTTCAGAGAAGCATTTTCTCACCCTTGCAAAACATCTGTATTCAAACAAAGAGGGGAAAGAGGGAGGGAAGAAACGGAGTGAGACCGGGCTTGTCTGGAGTCTATTGCTGGCACCCAATAAAGAAAGCTCGTGCCCGTGAGCCATCATCTCACGATAACCTGAACTTGCCTGTGCCTAAGGATCCCCTTGCGAAATGCATAAATGATGTTGTGTTACAGACAGCAAAAAAAGGGCTGGAAAGACTGTTTCGGTGTCAGCATGAAGGTATAGTTGGAACTAAAACATAGGGCATCAGTCATCCGCAGGGACAAACTGCAGAGACAGTCTCAGATGACTTTCCACATCGTTGTGCCGACACTTCCTCACTTCTGTCTGAGTCAAAAAAATATTGCTATTTTGGAGGCGAACCTATATTGAGCCTTCTCTCCTACTTTTCTACATGTTTTTTGTTGTCTCTTTTCCTGTCTAGTCATAATTTTCACCAAAAACAACATGGGAGGATGAGTTTTAGCTAGTGGCTTGGTAGGTTATAGAACTGCGAGCAGTCGGAGACTGTCAGCCTTACCTAATGGAATAACAGATAGAGGGCAAGAATAATAGCTCCCTTGTCTGCTAGTCTATTAATAGAGGAACCATCAATATTGCAAAATGACTGGTAATAAGAGTATTTTAAGGATGGGGGTGAGCCTTGGAAATAAATGAACTTTCATTGCTAGCAGGATTGTTACAGCATAAATTAAACGCTTTGAGAAATAGTTTGTTTGGTTACCGGGCAGCAATATAGTATCACATGTTAGTTATTGTTCTTATTTTTTATTATTCTGCCTTTTTTAATGTTTAGTCATTCTTTTTTCCCTTTAGCATCCATGTCCAAAAAATACATAGAACTTCTGACCTAGGAATATATTTATACAACATCACAAAGCTTCTCCATGGCAACAGGCCTTGTCAAGCTGTCACAAACACCATAATGACAGATTTCCAAGCAGTTCCCAAACAAATATGATCCTAGCATGTAAATGGAGAAATATGCTTTTCTTAAGTGACGGGTAGTTCTGAGCAGCAGGGTCCTGAGGTAGGGTGCAGGTAGAAGAGTAAAGAACCAATATTGCACCATGGTGTTGGGGGATATGGTGTAGGGGAGAACTTTGTAGAGTAGGGTAGATGGTTGGACTCGATGATCCCAAGGGTTTTTTCCAACCGAAATGATTCTATGATTCTATGAAAACCAGTAGGAAATTCAAAATCCAGTTAAGACTAAAGTCCCTGCATTTCCCAAAAAAAGGAGAACAATGGCTAGTTCTTGAGACCTTTTGTCACGAAACTAAACATGACCGACCTCAGTCAAAAGGACTTCTCAAATGATTTAAGACCACTTCTCAGGAGTTGAAGAACTGGACCTTGCCAAGTGAAGCAAAAATTAGAATGATAGCTGGTACTGGGTCTGCGGTACATAGATTTTCAGAAGTCCCCAGAGAAGTCAAGGAATTCAGGATTGGGCACTCTGATCTAAAAAATTATCTAGAAGTCACATTCTGCCTTTAAGTTTTTTTCGGCTTCTTCCTGAATTCCACTGAGGTCAGCAGTACTAGTAGTAATAAGGACCTTGGGAAAAATTTTTTTTAGAAATGAGCTGCAGCTATGACTTATGAGAAGTGGGTTTAAGCTGTGTGTCCCCCCCCCAATGTTTTCCAAGTACTTACATTTAAAGAGGATGTCCCTTAAGGAGGCATACTGTCACCCACCTACCTGTCACCAAAGTACCTGAGCATCCCAAGCCACGCCAGACGATGTTCTATGTATTATTTTAACTGAATGATCATAACAGTGGAACTTTGACACCATCTTTTTTGTACTATTGTACATTTTTTCTTCCGTCTGCTTTCTCAGAACACCCTCTAATTGCCTTACCTCGCTCTTTTCCTCCCCTTACTCACTCTCAGCTTTATGCCTTCCCTCATGCAGCTTCCTAACACATTAAGCAGTCTCCATGACCTCATCTGTCAAACGTCCTTTCATTCACTTCCAAAAATCTCTTTAAAACCCACCTCTTCCAGTAAGCAAGCTTTCTCCTTTTATCATTTATAATTCTGTCTGTCTTTTTTTTTTTTCTTCTTGTCTCTCTTTATTTTGCGCCTTGTAACAGACAGAGCTGGTAGTATCATCAGTAGCTAAAATTGCCTGACATTTCCCATTACAAGATTTTGTTTTTAGTTGCTTATAATTTTGCAGCTTTAAATTACTTGGACTGAATTTTTCCATGCCAGGTGTCTCAAGCAAATTTTTTCTGGAAAGTTTCAGCTAGACTGGTTTAGACAGTTCTGAAAATGCAATTAAGGAAAAATGCCATGGCTTAGCCATTTGAAAGAATTCTTGCAAGCACTTTGTTCAAAAGCACAAGCGGTGCCATGTTTTGGTGTTGAGATTTCAAGGATTCAGTGATTCCCTCGCTTTCTTGCCTGGGGTCTGCTTCTGTCTGCACCCCCAGAAACCTGTTAGGCTGTGGTCCTCCCCCAAAACTCACTTAAACTCATGCTTAATGGAGAATTGAGAGTCTTTGGCAGCTGAATTCTCTAATGGAGTAGAGGCTAGAGTGGGAAAAGTTAGGAAATTCTAGAATTAAGGTTGCTCTGGTAGCCTTAATTAGACCTCCACCTTGTGTGTAAGCCTTAGCATACTATATTTAATTACATGATCACATGCAGATTTTTTTTTCCCTGGCCTCATGCAGGGCACAGGATGGCATGGGAATCAAGAAAGAGGAAAAATGGCTTGTACTTTGTATAGTTGAGCACTTCCCAGAGATCTGGACGTTGCCTCTGTCCCTACTAAAAGAGGGAAGACTTTAAGTGGTATTTAGCTGGGTAGGTCGATGGAAAATATTCCGTACCTACAGTTCAGTGAATAAATTTTAGAAAAATTGGAATCTAGTCATAGATTTAAGGGCAATATGAAAGTATACAGTTGAAAAAGGTCTGAATTAAAACTTCAGAGACTTAGTATCTAGGTTTTGCATGTTGGGCTCTGTAGCTTTTAGCCTTCCTTTCGACTACAAAACCCATGTATTATACTGTTAAGCCTCCAGAGCAAGTCAGATCAGGAACTCCATCTCTAATCCCTGTCAAGGTAAATCAGGTAAGAAGTTGCACTTCTGAATGACAGTTTCACTAGTGGGGCAGCTCTCACATCCAACCCATGCTGAAAAATAATTATTTTTGGAATGCGGACCTTGGTTAAGACAAACTGCCACAGCTGGTGTTCAGAAAGCAGATCATCACAAACAGCAGATAACTTCAGCATTTTCACGCAGAATTAAGGTTGGGGTGTGTGTGTGTGATATCAAGATGTCACAAACACTGAAATTAAAGTCTCGTTTTCACCTGTAAATCCAGCTGTAAATCCAGTTCTGGTGACAGAACGGGAGGCCAAGGTGGGGTGCAAATAGTACTGCGTGCTGGGGTGGAACTGGGATGCATACTGGGATGGGACCTTTTCGTGTAAATGGGAAACGGCACCGTGGAGACAAAAATGTTCATTTCAATAAAACATTCGAGAAAAAAAATAAGGAAGATGCTTGGCACTGTGGGAGTTTTATCAAACTAGAAAGTTTTTTGAAGTTTTCCATGAGGCCCTGGACGTGCTGCAGATACAGTAAAGAAAACAACAGCTAGTAATGTTTGGTCATAGAAAGAGCTATATTTCAGTAGATACCAATTAGTTGCCAAAAAACTACTGTGTATACATGACAGAGGTTAAAATAGCTCGGGAGGTTTTATTTCTGAAGCTGTTCGCTTTATAACATAATTCATTAGTCATATCCAGTTAGCACTTCCCTAGAAGTGAACCCGACATCATCACATTAAGAGCTGAGAGCAAAAAGGACAATTAACGAAACAACTAAACTGTTTCCCACAATTATTATTCAAAACCGTAATAGACGGTTTATGATTCTTAAAACGCAGTTAAAGCCTTTCATCTTGAAATAATTTCTTTTCTTTTATACAGAAGTAGCACAAAAAAGCTTTTATATGGGTTGGACACTGCGCTGAAGTCAGTTCCTTGTTTTAGGAAGATGAGTGGATTGAAACACCCCTCACAGTCACATTCCTACACAGGAAGGCAGAAAAGCTCACTTTGAATTAAGAAGAGCTAAGCCTTGTTCACAAAAGCCAAAGTTTTATGAACCTTTGGATTTATCTAAGAAATATTTTCCCTGCATTTCTTTCCAAGGATAAATTACAAAAGCAGTCTAAAAGAATCCCCTGAAACTCCATCATCAAATTAACTCAGAGCTGCACATCTCTGCTGCGGAAGAAAGACCCCTTATAAACGCTCGATGTTTTGAGAGGGGTCTTTGTAAAGGAATTATTCTTGCTGCGTTTAATATGACCTTTTCTTGACCAGCCTTTTTTTATTGTCTCTTATGCTTCGTTCCCAGAAGCTCTCCTAAGCAGTCTGAGAGCTCAGTACAGGCTGAGCAGTGCCTTAGACTCCACAGTCTTCCACTTTGAGTTTCTAACTAGGTTAAACATGTTCACCCACCCTTGTTCTGAATTGCCATATGCCTGCAACTTCAGTAAGCTTTGATGGATGTAGCTGTGAGGAGGCATTTCATAAAGAATCCCAGCTCTTATGTTCAGCTAATTCCCCGCTAATGGCCAAATTGTTTACCCAAATAGTATTTTGCACTTACCAAGATTTTTTGATCAGCTGTGCTGAAATTCCCAGAATTTTTGCTTATTATCCCCATAAGCAGGGAATGGGAAGTAAAAATTTGACTAAACGATGCTTTGCAGGTGACAAGACTGAGGTAGAAGCAAATTAAAAGGCTTGTGCAGAGTCATGCAGTGAGTCATTTTTGCCGTCTTCTCCAAGATTTCTGACTTTCAGGACCAGACTCTGGCTGCTACACGATTACATACCACAACTTATGTCTGTTCTTTGACCTCGGTTAACTGGCACTCTGGGCAAGCACGGATCTTGTTCCTCTATTTTTTCCTCCCCAAAGATGACACAGAAGTGCCATGTCCTAATTCCAGCTGTGACAAACGCTTGTTTGCGTGGGAGGTCATTGCAAGGTCAAAAAACTCTTGGGCAGTGGATTGTCTCAGACGACGTTTTCCAAAAAATGCTCTGTATCCCACATGGCCAAAGTTCTCATAACTCTTCCTCTGGAGCCTTCTGTCTGTCACATCACGGTTGTCACATCACCAGTAGGTTAGTGTCTAATGGCAAGCGGTGGAGTCTGATGTGTTTTGTGGGGCAATGTATGTGTGTCAGGGAGGAGAAGAGAACGTGACACAGCTCATGTCTCCTCATCTGAGGTGGCTTATGCACAGCCATTGCTTTACCTAAGGGGTGGAATATTTTTTCTGCCTGACACAGTCTTCATTTCAACAGATTTCAAGACGGTAGACTTTGTGTAAATTTGTGCTGTGAGCTAAAAGTGCCAGGCTTTTGCCTGGGTAGATGTTCTCCGGGAGATTTCTGTGATCCAGGCATCGTTTCTGTCTCCTTATCTGGAACGCAGAAGAGTCTGGAGAGACCACATTTCCACGAAGCAGAAGAAATAGGTCATTAAGGGCTTGCCTCACATAAGCTGTGTAGAAAGGATTTTGACTTGAATGAGTCAAGACAAAATGTGAATAACTGAAGGTCTAAGTCACTGCGCTTGGTTTTGCAGAATCCGTAGTTGAACAATTAGCTTAAAACCCACCTGTGCAAACGTCCAGATATTCGTGTTGACCCCTCTCACAGGACACGGAGATCAAGGGAGATGAAGTTTCTACAGGAGCCCACACTGACCCCCAGACAGGGCTTTAAACATGAGGGCCTTCCTGCCTCATCTGTGAAGATGTCTCTGTGAAGATGCCTGTGGAAAGATTGATGGACATGCTTCCGGGCTGGAATGCAAATACTATAAAAAAGGTTGTTTTCTGTAACAGAGTGAATATTATCAGTAACATGATGGTGAAAGACAAAACTGTTGTGGGATATTTCCTATGCCATGAAACAAAGGTCCTGGCCACGGGCTGTCCTTTTTGCACATATCCTCCTAGAGGCCCATCCACCTTTTCCAGTGCCTTCACCAATGACACACCCCTCATATTTGTGATTTTCTGTCCTATCTGCTGCTTGTTACCACCATGTTCCTCCAACTCACACTCCATAAATACAAACCAGTGCCTTGTCTTCAGCAAAGCCTATGAGCCATGCATTGAAATGCAACCACCTCTGCCCAGCCCCTCGCTGGCCCCTTGTGTTGAGCCTGGACCAAGCCCTGGGGGCAGCTTTGTAGCACCTTTGGCTCTGCATCCCCTCCCCATCCAGTCCTTGCACCTGCTGCAGTTCCAGAAAAGTTGGGGATTTGTTTCTTGGATTTTCATGCTAGTATGCTGGTACCAAGACAGTTTGTGGCAGGATTTTTTGTGTCTGCCATTTTAATTTTTTTACTTTTTAACAGGACCTTTCCCTGTGCCTCCACGGGACAGGCTGGTCCTGTCCATGGTGACGGTTAGGCAGATGCCTTTCCCTGTTGGCGCTGCACCTGAACAGACACAGTCTTCTTGCTGCATAATCTAGGATGCTCTGTGGTCTCTTTCCCAACCAATTTTAGTGTGGAAAACCCCCATGTTTTCTCATATTTCCAAGGCATTCACGAGGAAAAGAGATTCTACACTAAATTTAAGCAGGAGATACAAGTGGGCCCTGGCAGAAGACGTGCATACCACAAGCGTAGTTTTCAAACTGGTCTTCCAACACATATGGACCACAGCTACCTTAAAAATATACATGTGCATAATGCATTTTAAATCCAATCAGCCTTCCCTGCCAAGCCAGCTCAGACAAATCTCCTTCCTACCTCCCTACTTGGATGGAGCATCCTGCTTTCTGGATACTCCTGGAGCACCGCTGGAGATGGACAATTCACTTGTCACCAGCCCTCTTCTGCTTGTGCCCTACTCCTGCTCTACCTAGCAAGGTCCTGCAGGGTTTAGGAAGAGGGTAAGAGCAACTGGATGTGTGTGTGTGGGGGTCTTCTCACAGATAAGTGGCAGTGGATACAGCTGGGTCTTATATTCCCCAGGAGAACTCTGGTGTGAACCACTGACACACAAAATAGCCAAGCTGGAGGCTCTATGCATATTTAATATATATGTGCTTTACTGTAGAATTCTTGTGTATTAGTGCACAATATATTGACGTTTACTGTGAGAATTCATGCTTCATAAACATGGAATTGTTCTGTTTTCTTGATTTGTGCCAGTTTCCTATAAATACAGAAATTAGGTAGTTATCCCTAAAGCTATCTCATAGAATTCAAAAATAGATAAACAAAGAATAGCAGTGCAATTCAGTCATTAAAATTCAAAAAAAAAAAACAAACAAAAAATATATCTGCCCATTATCCTTTTGATGAATCTGGCCTTTTGCCTCAAAACCACTACCAATTTCAGCTGGCATAAGAGGAACATTTTATGAATGCTACCCAATGTTCACTGCACTGAACTGGAAATGCTAGTCAATAACAGCTCATTATCATTATCCAGATGAGAGGCAAATTAAGCATGGGAACACTATGCTAACGTAATGTAAAGGTTGCAATGCAAAGCAGCAAAAGCATGAAAAATTTGGGCTAAGACTCTCTACACAACAACTTAAGGACTATTTTGACTGGATCTGAATTTTTATTTTTTTTAACATGCTGGAGCACTCTCGCAAAGATATAGGTGGAGCACCAGATGTATTCCTACAGAATTTATCTTTCCCAAAGAAAGCTGATTATCAAAATAAAAATGTGTTGCAGGAAAGATGGAATGCAGTCAAGGCTCTGTCTAAAATTGGCCTTCTTCCTTGATAATTTCTCTTCCCACCGCTTAAGCTGCCCACTTGAATGGCCTAGTTCCCAAGATCCTATCAACCCCTCCTGCCAGTTATTTCTGAGACGCTGTCAGTTTTGCACCTTCATGACTCAGTAGACCTCAGCTCCCATACCAGCCAAGCTTTCAAAACTCTAATTCTTCATCATTTCAGGTGGGAGGAGAAGGAGCCAGTTTTCAACTCCCCAGAAATCTGCCCTTCTGCCGCTTTGGAGAACTTGTGCTCCTGCAGTAGAGAGCCCAAGTTTCAAAATCTTGGCATCCAACCTAAGGACACTAGGCAAATCTGAACTTTGTGGCTGCTTTTCTCCACAATTTCAAAACCTTGGTTTGGAATCAGCATGAAACTTGCTTTTTAGAAGATAAAAATCTTTGAAACGGAGGCTGCACTTCTTCCTGTGTCTCGAGCCAAAGCAGTAGCACCAGCACTCAACGCAAATTCCTTGCTTTCCCCTACATGCTATGCATTGGTTTGGTTCACAGCACTGCCAAATGTCCATGTGGGACCCCATGTGGTGGCAGTTAACATAGATGACCCTTCTCTGGTGTATGTGATAAACGTCGGTGTCAAACTCGTGACTTCTAAGAAGGCAAAATCCCACAGATGCAAGCAAATTAGTGGGCAGTGGACACGTGCGTGGAATAGTCACTTGTCCAAGGGGAGCAAACTGAATTTCACCCAAAGGAAAAACATTTGCCATACGTAGCATAGCAGCATGGGCCTCACAGTCGGCTGCTTCGTTCCCCTGATCTGCCCCTATTACACCAAATTACCTGCTAATGCAGATGTAGGTAGACTTGGTGGTGGCCAGAGTCAAAACACTCTTGAGAAGAGAACAGTGAATGAGATAATGTCAGCTATAACTGGGCTGAAGAAGGCAGAGAGCTTCAGTGTTCTCCTTGATAGATTATAATTTAGATAATTGCGTGTTATATTTTAGAGCCTTTCATCCACAAGTGCAGATACACTGCTTTGCAAAGAAGGGTTTGTGGGGAAATTTAACCTTTACAGCACTGGGGCTGCTGGAAGTTGAAGTGAGCTGTGATTTAGTGAAGAGAGCAGGCCGGGCCCAAAATGCACAGGAAACATTTCATTTTCCCCTGGCAGATGAAGCATCACTGCCCTAACAGAAGCTACATGACAACTTAGGACCTGAAGGTTTGCTTGACGTTAGGCCTGAAGAGAAAGCTAGAAATGACTTGGACCCAGAATCTGATAATCTTATACTTAAGAAAGTTAATGAAATATACACAAATTAAATTCGTTTGGACATGAGGCCAGGTTTTACAGAGATGTAAATCATGTGAGGTCACTACTGGAGCTTTTTTAGGCAGCAATGCCATACAATTAAGGAAAAAAATATTAATCTACTTGCCCCTCAACAGCATTGCTTCAGCTGATCGGAGGTAATTAGAATTCTACCTAGGCATATGCGTGTGCATATGTATTTCTGTGTATTATATAGGCAACTTTATTCTATTTCTGTCTTGAAATTCAGTGAGAAGATAGACAACTAATTCTTGGACCTGCTAATTCTAGTTTGGATATGACTGGTTTTGTTTAGCAGGGATTTTGATTCAAATTTCTTTTTCTTTTAAATAAAATAATCCAAAGGTAAAAAAGTCAATGGTGCTAGGTTCACTTATAGCAAGTAATGGAAGTGTTAATGTGAAAAAAACAAAACCCTAGATTAGACCATAGGGTAAATCTAAATAAAAAAGACAGTCAGTGTAAAAAATGACAACACATCACTGTGGAAGATGAGAATCAATGCAGCTATTTTACATGACAGATTTTCTATTCAGACTAAATATATTCTGTCTTGAGCATATTGTGTATTGCCCTGACATCGTCTTGCCTTTATTCGCATACTGTGGTAATGCTATCTACAGCGTATAGACTCCCATTGACAGCATTTTGCCTTTCCTCAAATCATAACATTGTCTACGCAGACATCCACTGACATTGTTTTGCCTATATTTTCCACTATAGACTCACAGTGACATTGTCTGGCATTTCATTATGTTACATCTCAGCGGGATTCTGTGGGATTTTACACCAATTATTACAAGTCGTAGCCAGGCTCCGGAGTGCTCTACTAACGCAAGTTGGCTCCCATTTCTTATTGAAAGATCACAAAACGCTAATTTCTTGAGTATTTATGGGTTTCTTCATATTTGGTCAGCCAAGGAAGTCAGTTCTGGACTGACTGGAGCTCCTCATCTTCTGGATGAAGAGCGTGGCCTCACAAGCCACCAGGCTGGTCTGCCCAGTATTGCTTCAGGTGCTCACTGCCGTAATTCCTTCGCTGCATGAATTACCAAAACACAGGTGCCAGCCAAGGCATCTGCTCTAACACTGCTCACACGTCCCTGGGTAGGGAACAGGAAATTAGTAGCCAAATGAAAATGGCTTTAGAAATGGGTCTGCAGCTTAAGAGTCTTACTGGTTCCCCTGTGCTTCCCTGGGGGAGGAAGGCGAGCTGGGGCTGGGGGCTGCAGGCTCCAGCATGACCCTCTTCTTTCTCTTCTCTTCTCTTCTCTTCTCTTCTCTTCTCTTCTCTTCTCTTCTCTTCTCTTCTCTTCTCTTCTATTCTCTTCTCTTCTCTTCTCTTCTCTTCTCTTCTCTTCTCTTCTCTTCTCTTCTCTTCTCTTCTCTTCTCTTCTCTTCCTTTTCCTCTTCTCTTCCTCTTCTCCTCTCCTCTTGCCCGGGCAAAAGGCACTGCTGCACAGTGCAGACTGCCCTGAGCAGTGGGGGCCCCTCTCTATCCAGCTACACCAATACTGATTAAATTTCTGCTTTTAACTATATATTATTCTCCAGGTGCTTGAAAGAAAGTATTTGGCTAATTGGGGAGCACTTTTAACAGGGAAGCTATTGTGACCATCGGAATTTTGCTAGTTTCGATGGAGCTAATACATGTGCCAATGTGCTTTTTCTTATTTAATGAATTTCAGCTTTTATGGGTGTACCTAAACAAAATTAATACGAGTGAAACTGTGGTCTCTGCTGGCATGTACACCCCGGGACAGCATCTCTCCTCCCAGCTGGACAGGCGTACCTGCCCGGGCAAATGTATGCAACGTAGACGGAGTTTCACCCCGCAATAGGTGTGCAAAACACTTCATGTAAAACGGGTATCAAGATTAATATGTTGTGTTTCATTGTGCCTTGATGTTTCTGACATCACTAGAGCCCCTTGTGAGTAAATGAGGCAAGATGGGGAGAGTGAATTTAGTGGATGCAATGCTGTATTGGCAGCTTGCCCCATTTCTGTTGTTTTATAGTACCAAGTGAAGTATTATCGTGGTTCAGAGATGTGTGCCTCCATGGGTTAAAGAAAAGCTCAAATAATTTTATTCTGAAAAGACTTCTAGGGTTTTATAATGCGTTCATTCTATCTGGTAAACAGAAAGCTGATGTTACTTCTTTTTATTTTCTCTAAGCAAGGAAGCCTTTCCAAGGTATAGAAACCATTTATCTGCTTTAGTCAAGGTGATTTCCTTACCAAGGCCATTGTCCCTGCAGTGAAACTGTGATTACGTGGAGAGTAATTGTGTGTGTGCATCTCTGTATACCTTTACATTGTTTCCAGATAAAATTAATGAAAAAGCCAATAGTGAATGCAACAAAATGTGCTTTGCCTGCCTTCAAGAGCAGCATTAGTATCTACTTCATATTTTAATAAATTACTGTGCTGTGTGAAAGCTGTACCTGTCCATCGTTTGCTGAGCCAGAACGCTCTTCATTATGCTGCAGACAGTTTGCTCCCATAAAATGCAACCCAGTCTGAAGCACTATCATCATCAGTAGCAAAATAAAAAACTTGTCATGTACAGTACTGACAGCAAAATGGAAATGCTTGGAAAAGACGATTATCTATTGAAATACATATAGTCCAGAGGGCAAATGCTCATTCAACGTATTGACAGCAAATACGTAACATCTTTTATGGAGGCTGTCTTTCCAGTTCTTTCTGTGTCTTTGGGTATCTCAGCATGTGTACAGGGCATTATTTCGTCTATATCAGCCCAAATCCTGAGCCAGCATCACGTGCCATTACCCCGCAGCCATCTGACAGCGGCTAACGGCAGTGCCTGGGTTCTGTGTATTGCATGACATAAACTTTAAATTACTAGTCTAAACTTTAAATTAAATTTGTTTTGTTCGTTTGGATTTTTTTTGTTTTCCTAAAAATCACCATTTCCTAAAAACTACCATTAATTCGATGGTGGCCTTTTAGTTCTTTTTCTAACAGGGACTGGAAAGCTTTTAAATTAAATTTTCAATACAGTAGCATGAAGCCTAGACGAGGAAACATTGTTCAGCAGTCAATTTATTTATCTTTTTTAGTGCATCCACATGTGACAGTGGCAGAAAATTATTAAAACAAAGTGAAACTGTCAGACTTCAAAGTGGGGTTTAATTTCTTTATGAGCTTTGTCTATCATCTGATTCGTAATTATTTTATTTCATACTCTCATCTTGTGAGAACTTGTCAAAAAGCTTTTGAAATCCTAATAAGTAGGTTCACAGGGTCTTCTTTAGCCACAGTTTTATTAACCTTTTCAAAGAAGACAGAAAGCCTTTAAATTAAGCTGATCTGCAGGCAGCTAATTTTTGTAGTGTCAGAAAGTCATCAACTTACGTAGTTTGGGCTATTCTGTCATATATAAACATTTAAGAAAAAAAACCTGAAACAGCTTTTAATGCAATCTGTGTTTACTAATACGAGCTAATAAAACCACATAATACTGCTTTGTATTGCGTTCGTGGGTATTGCATTATACGATATGAATGCTGTATTAATTGATGCTATACATCACTGCAGCACTTGCTGTGCAACCCAGAAAAGAACAATTCTTGACTTTACTAGTACAGCAGACTTACCAGAGCTGTAAAAACCTTCGGAGACACAAAAATACGGAAGACCCATTGAAGAGCTTTATTTGCTTTGCTTGTTACTGCTTTACATCAGTCTGGATTCAGGCTTGATTGATGAATCAATCAGGATTGATTCAGGCTGTGTGAGAGGGGTGTTTGATACCTGTTTGGGAGATCCCAGATGCACTTTCACGTAGCTCTTCTGCCCCTCAGCCTGAGCTGACCCTGACACAACAGTGAAAAGGCATGAGTAAAGGTGGCTTTTGTCCTTTTCAGTTATATAAAGACATACATATATATGTATAGGATGTGCATAATGTGTGTATAGATGGATATGTAGATGCACAGTATCCTGTATGTATATATCCTATGCATATATATCTTTGTCTGTCTGCACACATATATAAAAAGGCAAACAGATCCACACGAGGTGTGTCTAAGCCCAAGCATCGCTGTGGTCTTGCCAGCTTGGGTACTGCTAGCAGCATAACTTCTAGAAGTGGCGTGCTCAGCACAGGCTGAAGAACTCTCTAGAAGGGCTGGATAAACACAAAGCCATCGGCCCCGCTCTGGACGTGATGCTTTTGCAAGTCCTGTGTTACTATTCCCCAAAAGAACTAGTTTAAATTAAGGTGAGATCTACTTCTGCGAGCATAAAAAATGTCCCGTGGCTCTATTCATCTTGTCCTCAGATTTGGGGCAATAACAGGAAGGTACTGAGAGTTTGTAATGACTCCCTAACATCCAGTGAGAGGATTTATTCTTCCTTTGATGAAAAGGAGAGCAGAAAATCTAGGTTCAATTTGAAAATTTCTCAGCAGACGGATTTGACTGCAAGCCACGGCCGCGTTTACAGTGCTGCAGTCAGAAAGAAACAAATTGAAGGAATAAAGAGCTAGGCCAGGTATAAAATTATCTCAAAGAGCCATTAGCATGGTCTTCAACCCATCAGATAAAACTTTAGCAACGCACCAATTATCTTTGCACTGAAGCTCTGCCAGGACAGATTGAACCTAGGGCAAGAGATGAGTTCAGACTGAGCTTAATAAGGAGGTAATAACCTGGTAACGTCACGAGGATGAGGCCAAGTGCTGGAGAAGCGGCAATGGGCCGGGGGCAAGAGGTGAAAGTTGGGTGCCACTGCATGCTGCTGTGCAGAGCTAAGAAGCTAGTGAGGGCCAGAGGTGGAGCCCATATGGTCGTCACCTCCCACAGGGAATCTCAATTTATCTGCAAGGACAATTTAAAAACAATTAAAAAAAAAAGAAGAGGAAGAGCAGAGAGAAGAGAAGAGAAGAGAAGAGAAGAGAAGAGAAGAGAAGAGAAGAGAAGAGAAGAGAAGAGAAGAGAAGAG
>JAOTQQ010000001.1:70819569-70850556 GCA_026546715.1 Gallinago undulata | reverse complement strand
AAATTAATTGGAGAAACAAATTGTGTTAAGGGTGGGGGGGGGAAGCTGATAGATAAGCAGTCATGGGAAATCTATCTAGAAGGAGGACAAACGAGCGCAACTTGACTTTCATGTAACCCTTAATCTATTTATAGGAGGAAGAATCGGGAAATGAAGTACCTCTCAACAGCAGTTTAAGTCAACAACTAAAATTAATTGCCTTCACTTTCAAACTACAGTACTTGTGCAGCCTGCACATGAACAGCCAATTTCACACTCCTAGACTCTGGCAAAACGTCGACAGAACAGCCTCCTCTCCGAAACAGAGAAAAAGTCAGCCCTGCCTTCCCTAGCCTTTAATAAGCCTCCTGTTCGTCAAAGGGTGCAGAGAGTGATCTTGCACTGCAGAGACAGGAGACCATCATTAAGATCTCCACAGTTTCGCCTCTTGAGGTTATCAAGTGCCAATATTTGCTCGTATCAGTTTGCCTAGAAGGTTGTGTCAGCTTGTGTGCCAGTGTGAGGCTGCCCACCCGGCACCTACACTGCCGAAGGAGTGCTTGAGCACCTAACTTGGACCTTGCCCATCATGAAACTGCTCTTTGGAATGTGAGCCCCATCCCACCTTTCTGCCCTCCAGTGCGGTGCTGGTGGCCAGGACTACCCGACCTCTGGAGCTAATCCTAATGCTGCAGGGCTCTGGCTGGCACCGGTGCCACCACTCCTGTCCGTGGGGGTCCTGCTCATTGACTTTGGGACGTGGTGCCTGTGTCAGACTCTGGTCTGCCCTGGGGTAAGCGTTGAGCCGTGCCAATGGCAAGGCTGCTCCACCTGAGCTCGCCCACCTCGCAGCCAGGGGTAGCCCCTCCGTCACCTCCCAGCCCTCCCATCCCAGTTGCACCTCGGCACTGAGCTACTGGGCAAACCACGGGTTCCCATTAATAGTTTGAGAACTTGAGTGGGTCGGTTAGTCCCACTGCCGTCGGTGGATCTGATTTAATAAACGCAGGTTTGCACCGTAGAGCCCTCATTATTGTCACTGCTTTTTATTTTTATTTTTAGTCTGAAGGTTGGGACAGTCTTTTTTTCTTGGATTTTTCTCCCTTTGCATAGCTTGGTGGCATACCCCCTCTCTGAATGCTCGGCAGGCTGAGCTCTTGTGGTTATTTCTAGTTCACAGGGATATTTCTCTCATCCAAATGTTTTGGGTAAGAGATGAGCTGAAAGCCAAGCAGCCACCAGACCCGGACCCTCGGTGCTGCCACAGCTCACTTGAAAGCTCTGTGCTTCGTTTACCACACGTGAAGACAGAGGCTTGGTCATGTCAGGACTGCTCTCCAGCCCAATTTTTACACCGCGTGTGTTTATTCCTGCAGGCTGAGGAAACACAAGCTGGGCGTAAAATAAGATCTTTTTCATTTGGCTGTTAAATGAGATCTTTTTGATGCACCCACAATCTGCAACGGGAAGAAAAAAACTTGTCTGTCAGCCTTAGCCTACCTCCGATCCACTAAGTAACTCTTAAAATAAATGGTAGTAAACATGGGGTATGTATATGCTTATTTATATGCTGTGTTTATGAGAAGTTTTGAATTCCATCCCATTGTTTGTAAATATTCTATATAACTCATCTGTTTTTATGTATTAATTTGTATGTGTTCATTTATTTTTGGTAACAACCTGTTTTATGGAAATATTTTAATAAAAATCTGTGAACATGAGGAGAAGTAGAGCACAATACAGATGCACAAACAAACACTCGCTGCATGGCTCTGAGGGGGAAAAAAAAAAAAAAAAAAAAAAGTACATGGAATTCACACATCATCTAAATAGAGAAACGTATAAAACAGAAATGCAGAATGAACCGAGCGTGTAAATAAAGGCTGAACGGGCCCGTTGGCAGTCCTGCCCTTCCTGCTGGCCCCTCCGCCACGCCACGGAAGGGAAGGGTGAAGGTAGAGGCACCTGAGCATCCTGCTGCTCCCTGGGAAACGCCTGTGGGATGCAGGCAGGACTACAAGCAGCCGAGCCCCAGACCCGGCCCAGGACCCAGAGGGTTGGGAGGGCAGGGCTGGATGGAGGGATGCTTCCCTGGGAGCCGTGGTGGGGGTTTGGTGGAGGTGACACCCTGGCAGCGCGCTAGCCCGAGGCGACAGCATCGCCTGCTGCGGCAGTGCCGATCCAGCGTGCCTGGATTTATCAGTTTGGCTGGGTTTAATACGGCTGTCACAATATTTCCAGACTCACTGGGCGTCATGTGTCTTTATTAAAGTTTGCTGAGCATTCTGAGATCCTTTGACGAACTGTGCTAAACGCCAGGTGTTATTTGCACTTTTCCCCCCTCGTAGTTAATACAGTTGTCTGCTGTTTTGCTGATTGCTACAGTTACTGTGGATATAAAGACGTGCTAAGTAATAAGGCTATCAATCAACCGATGCGTGGAAAAGCTCGAGGGGTGCTTCAAAAAGTACCAAAGACTGCTTTCTCTCTTGACGTGGCTTGACATGATGCGGTGGGGAGAGAGCAGGTAGGAGCTGGCTTCCCACCGTGCTGCAAGCGTGAGCTCACAAGGGTGGGATTTACCCCCACCACATGGAGGTGTTCCCCCCCCTTGGACCTCGGGTTCAGATCAGGTTGGCTCTGCCCCGGGGGGTTGAGCAGGAATTGGTGCCTCCTTTTTCTCTCTGCCCATCCCTCACACTCACCCAGGTTCCCCACAGGGCTCTTTGGAAACCCTTGAAGGAGGAGGGAGGACCATCTGACCCAAAAGTGGCCTTTGCCCATTTGGGGTTTTTTTTTGGGGGGGGGGTTAGGTTTTTTTTCTTTCTTTTTTTTTTTTTTTTTTGGTTACTATTCAGCAGTGTGATGTGGAAATCCCACCACTCCGGATTTCCTCCAACGAAGCCCCGTTGCCAAACTGTGAAGCCGGGGGCGACCCCTGAAGCGCTGACTCCTGCGGTTTCAACATCTCTCTTTTTTTTTGGCTCGGGTGCCACCGAGGAGGTTCCACCTGGAGCCGAAACAGTTACAGGGGGAAAGACAGGAGTGACCTTGTAGTTTATAGTAAGGAGTGTTTTGGAACACAATGGCTGAATTTTGTAACAAAATGCCAGAGCTGTTTACACTTCAGAGAGGATTTTTGACCAAGTTCCACATCCAAGGTTCACAATAATGTTTCGGGTGCAGGAGTCATGGAATAAGTAAAAAGTTGGCTCGGAAATTAATGATGAAGAATGGGAAAACAAAGAAAAGAAGCGATATGAAATGAATTATAACAGGAGGAACTGTAAACTAGACCAGAAACTAGTGCATGAAGATACAGAAGATTGCAATCACATCAAGGCTAATAGATAAATAGAATATGAGTCCTTCAGCATGCTTGTTTGACATTATTCTGTGTGTGCCATGAAACACTGGGGGGAAAAAAAAGAAAGAAATTGAACAGTCAAGACTAAGGATTTGGTCGGTATGAGTATGTATCTGTTAAAAAAAAATATAAATCTATTTGAACATTTGCCCAGAACTTAGAATGAACCCATCTGCAACATTTATGAGCTTCACGCGGTTAGGTAATATTTTTGTTTTGTTTTTCAATTCCTGGGTGATAATAGAGGTGATAAATGAAGTGGTCTACATCACTTAGGAAGGGGACTGCTCTGGCTGCTGGCATTTACAGGGAGCGGAGCTGGGCGAGGAGAGGGATGGCCCAGGGGCTGGGGCAGGACTTGAGCAACGCTGGGTCACACCGTTCCTTCCACACCACGCTGGGTCGGCTGAGGGCTTCTGCCACCCCCGAAGCCACCAGCTAGTGGACACCTACACACCTCTCCAAATCCGGCCATTGGTGACCCTCTCTCACTGCGTTTCAGGTCTCCACGGAAAAACTGAGGTAAAGCTCTTCTGTCCCGTGCTGAGACAACGCAGAACCAGGAGGCATGGAAGTGCTGTATGTGAACAGAGAGAACTGGATGTGCCCAAAAACTGGTGTGTGAGTATGGCTGCACAAGCACACGCAGAAGAGTGTCCAGAGAAGTGATTCCACCACTGCTCTGCTCTGGTGAGACCTCACCTGGAGCACTGTGTGCAGGGCTGGAGCCCTCAAGAGAAGAAGGAGCTGGACCTGATGGAGCGGGTCCAGAGGAGGGCCACAAAAATGCTCAGGGGGTTGGAGCCCCTCTGCTCCGAGGACAGGCTGAGGGAGCTGGGGTTGTTCAGCCTGGAGAAGAGGAGGCTTCATGAAGGCATAAAATGGTTAAAAAAATAAAAGCACATGACGCTTTTCCACACGATGCTCAGGCCAGATGAACTGCGCCACTCCTGCGTGTTACTGAGTGACAGGTAACTTCTGGAGCAACATGATTTTTTATTTCTTCTTTTGTTTGCATTGAAAAACCCTGAAGAAAGACGTTTCTTTTTAATGCAGAAATCACCTTTTGGAAGGTGTCTGTTGGAAGGGCGGAATCTGAGACACAGGGAATTGTGCGTTTCGAATCTACATTCTTTATTTCTTTTTTTTTTTTTTTTTTCCCCAGAAGAATGCCTTGCAACACACAGATACCTTTCAGCCAGCTTTCACTTGGGAAGGAAAATAACGTGGCCTGCAGCATGTATCACTTCCAGCAAGGTTAATCAGGAGTTACTCCACTGACACCAGTACTTACATTGGTGTAAATCCCATGTAAGTGAGGCCAAAGTGATTTCAGAGTAACAAAGAATGTGACAACAGCAGCTTTCAGCCGGTGCCTACTGGTGGCCCCTGCCACATGGGTTTTTCAAGAATCAAAGCCCAGTGTGTTTGAACCCGTGTCGACTCAGACAGTAAAATAAAGCAGCCTTTCTAGTCTGCTTCTCAGCATGATAATGCTACCACAGTATTACTCTGAGGTCTTCTGAGTAGCTGCATTTAATAATGCTTTTTTACAGTAAGGTTCCATTTATAAACACTTCATTATTAATAAAGCATGGCAATTTGTAGCATGCATAAAAATTATTTATATTCATGTGCTAACCAAGCCCATAGATTTAATAATATTGACGTCTTATAACACGCGTTGTAACAGCTTGTCACAGCATCATCTGTTAAGCATTTCTTACTAATGCGTTTCATACCATGCCTTATAATAATTTGTTAAAGGATGCAGCTGCATCTATTAAGGCTTTCATAAATATGAATAGCACATTTTCTAAAATGGCACCATATATTAAATTATTACTGGGTATTCTAACTGGAAACAGAATTTCTCTTTCTCGCTTTCCCTCTTCCCTTATTTCCTTCCCTTTTCTCTCCCTACCTCCCCACCCCAGTCTGTCCGTCTGTCTCTCTGCCTCTTTCTTAATTCAGGTAAAACCCCAGCTTTCTCCTTATGTCTGGTGGGGCCCTGTTTCAGCTTAGTAGGGGTTCCTTGTCTGGAGTACCACAGAATTTGGGCACCTCGGTTTGAGAACAGCTTTGGGGCAACTTCAATAAACAGTGAGTTCTCTGGAGGTACCGTTCCTCACTGGGGCTAACGAGAGACCCAGCTGGGAAAGGAGGGGATGAACAACCTTGAGTTTCTCGTGGCTGTGGGCTGCTCCCAGTCTAGGATGCAAAACTGGGTTTTTGTGGTTCCTCTTTGCAGTGTTTCACCACGGAATAATTTCTTTTCGTGCAGAAAACATGAATTTAAAATGGATTATAGTAATAAATCACCTTGTTGTCACCTTGTTGCGCTGCTGTCCTTCAGTGGTTTTATCCCGATCCACTAAAAAACTATTTTCCCTGTTGGCTCTTAGATAGAAACTTCCACCCAAACAAGGGCTCCTTACTCCCCAGCTCTGACTTTGGTCTCTTGCCTTCTGTCCCTGATTAAATATTGTTGAATGCTGCTATACAGCTTATATTGCTGTGGACACCTCTGAGAAATGCCAAGTTATGCTTTGCAGCAGTTCACTTTTGCACTTTCCTTCCTGCTCAGGTAATACCTCTTTTTTTCTTTCTTTTTTTCTTTTTTTTTTTTTTTTTTGCCTTCTTCTGTGATATAATCTAAAAATGCGGCACCCTGCAATGTTATTAGAGATTAAATTCTTAATTATGAATTTCCTTGCTTTTGTGAGTTTGCCTCAGATCCTTAACATTTTTAATGTCATTTTTATGCGAATTTCCATGCTATTTTAATTCATTAGTCATGGGCTATCATTTTTCGATGTAATTACTGTAATTTCATCAAGTGACATAATTACAGTAAATACTTTGAGTAATTACTATTCATATGGAAAAAGATATCTGGAGGTGTAATAATGTCATATAATAAAATATTTATGATGTGTAAAGACAAATTATGATGACATATTTACATCACGTAATGGCATGACAGCGTTCCGTATTTACCTTGGGTGAGGATAATGACATAAAAATAAGTTCCAGTGACATCATCTGTTGGTAATGATTACGAAGAGTTGTGCAGCATCCAGGTACAGCAAATTCAGTAATTCTCACCTTTTAAAAACAAATAATTTTCCCCCACCCTTAGAAATGCCACAAAAAGCCGGCAGGGAAGAAAGTTGAGGTCAAAGGAAGGATTTACGCCGCCGCTGACATCAGACGGCACTGGCGCTGGGCTGGGACATTTTTGCTGTGGGAGAGCTGGTGTCCACCATTTCCACCAGGTAGGAGGGAGACATTTTGAGCAAAGAACAAAAGTAGCCTGAAAAACAAGTTGTGAGGAGGGTGTATGGATACTTGTGAAGGTGTATGAGAGGGTGGGTAGGTGGCGACGGTAAGATGCACCATGAAGCTTGCAAGGCCAAGCCTTCTGCAGCTGGGGAATGCCAAGTGTTGTCTCTTCAAGGTTCTCAAGGCACCATTTCACCCGCAGCCCCCGCGGAGGTTGGGCAGGTTGGCATCTTGTTTCACAGCAGCAATCCCTGCCTTGCTCAGGGGCTGACTCCCTCTGAGTGGGAGCCCAGCAGCAAAGGAGCTGCTCTGCTGTTCAGCGAGACCTCTGCTTCCCCTGTGGCAGAGCACGGCCATGGTGGGGTGTAAGAACCAAAGACTTCGGTGGGGGAAAGAATGAAGAAATGGAAGTGTCTGGTCTCCACCTACCTAGGCTGCTTTTGACCGATGCATCACGGTTTGCCACTTGCTTGTATAGTTCTCATTTTCTGTGGCTTCATCTGCCTGGTGGAAAGGTTTGGTGCTTGGGGCAGCAGCTGAAGGCCAAAGAAACCAGACTGGCTCCAACCAACAGGCAGAGTAGGGGCTTATCCATGCAGATGCTGAAAATCAGTGACGTTATTTGACCTTAAATTTACTACTTCTTCGCCGCCCATCAACAAAAGCAATGCTTATCTGACCCTTTTTGACCTTCCAGAGATCTGGTGAAGACAGCAAGCAGTTGAGAGGAACGCCAAGAGCGGTGCCAGCAGCCAGGCTCTGGCTCCAGGTCTACTCTGAAGTATCTTTTTCTCTGTGCTAAGCCAAGGCCCCAAGAAGGCAAAAAAAAAAAACCCCCCAAAAAAACAAGGCACAGAATCACGTAGTTGCAGACTAGAACATACTGCCTGAGGTGGCCCACAGAAGTTTGCACAGATAGTCCAATCTTTGACGCTTTGCTTCTGCCACTTTAGGCTCATCCTCACAGTAGCATGGTTAGGGACGTTATATATTAGGGATATTATACACACGTAATGTGCACACACCCACAGTGATTTCAGGAGCAGAGTAATCCTTCAGGGATTCAGCTGTAGGTATTTGGGATTTGCCAGGTGTGAGCATCAGGTGCCAGCAGTGTCATTCCCTTTCAGAGGAGAGAAGCACAGCACCTGGATGCTGAGATCAAACCAAAAATGAACCCCACTTGAAAAAAAAAAAAAAAAAAAAAAATCTGGGGATCTGTTAGATTTTTAGTGTCTGCTAGATGCTGTCTTTCTGTGGCTCTAGTTCGATGTCTCAGTGCCATCATTTTGACATACAGCAAATACTTAATACCGCATAAACTTAAGTATATGTATAGCATCCATATGTACGTGCGTCATAAATATATGTCATTTGTGATGGACCAGACCCTTACTATTACTGTAGAATGAACCTCTGCTTGATTTACAAACTTGCAGAGGTTTTTGAAAGGTGTTAATAAACTTCAGTGTGCTGTAGACAATGTTAAATTGCTTGCCAAAGCCCCAGGCTAAGTTGGTCTTGTAAAGCTTAAACCAGATCCTTGGAGCTTGCGGAGAAATCCAAAGACCAAAAGGAAAAAAAAGAAAAAGAAAAAAAAAATTAAAAATCAGATGCTCAAGAGAGAATATTCTTGCCAGTAACATGACAGAGTCAAGTTAATTCAAAGTGATTCAAACAAGAAAGATATTTTTTTTATACTTTTTTTTTTTTTTTTTTAGGATATTGCTGGCCAGTTCTGCATCCTGAATCTGATTGACATATGATACTACTAGGCTGAATGAAGACATTTTGCACATGTTTTTGCTTTAAAGAGCAATTGCTAGGGGTAACACTGGTTAGTTACAACATGGAGACATGCCAAACTATTCTGAATGAGAGTGGATTGCTGGCTATCTTGTGCTTCAAGGTTTGTAGGGCTGGGTGGATAATTAAACATTCCTGACATCGCTGTGTGGTCACATAAACTCAGAGGGTTGGAGGAATTAATGTGGAAGCTTAGGCTCCGGCTGGGTATGCTGTCCAGTTCTGTACATGGGGATTTCCACCACAAGAAGTTGAATGACCTCCGCAGTAGACTTTATGGGAATATCTTTGTCTGTTTATTGAAATTTCTCCACAAAAATTAATGTTTCGACCTAATTTTTGGACATGGCCTTTTTGCCTTTTTTTTTTAAATAACCATGTCTTTTCAAAGCAGCCTTTAAATCTATTCACCATCTTTGCCACAGAGATTTATTATTCTTTATCAATCCATAGCTTTCAGAATATGGTTTCCAGATTTGTAGTTTTTGGAAGGATTTTTCTGAATGAAAGCTCTTCTGTCCCACAACGTGTTGATACATTATTGAGAGCAACAGCAAATTAGCTCATTAATTTTTAACAGCAGCCTGAGCCTGCAGAGGCAAGCTTGGGTGGGAAAAGTCCTTAAATCTCTGTCAGCATTTAAGCTCTTTTTTTTTGGTTGTTTGCTTGGTTTTCAGCCACCATGGCTGATCCTCCTGTTAGAATCCCTGTTCACACTTTCGAGTAGCTTTAGTTTTCATCAGCCTGTATATTTTGCATCAGATAGTTCAGTAACAAAATGCTTCCCAAGTTCTGTTTAAAAAAAAAAAACCACCACCCTCAAACCCGAGATGATTCTACTCGAATTTCCAACTTATTAGTGCATATCATATGTTCCTTCCCAATTGAGAAAGAAGATGAGTTTCTGAACTGGCTGCTTTCCTGAGGATTACATGGCATTAGCACGGGGAGGCAGTGGGAGAAAACCACACAAACTAAAACAGCTGGCTTCAGCTTCACCTGGCAAAACCGCTAGTATCTGAGAGGGGTTAATCTGTGTTTCCAGTGTTCAGAATGGAAATTTTCTAGCCCACGTGCTGACCTTTTCCAGCCGCCAACTATACCTCATATTGAACAACTCAAGAGCTATTTGAGCTCTGAAACCACGTTTTTCAGCAGTGGGTCTCCAGCTTTATGCTGTGTAGGTCCACATTCCTTTTTGATTGCTCTGTGTGCTCATGTGTGTTAGGGCTTCCTCGATTTTTTTTTTTTTTTTTGGTCACGTTGAGTAAACTGAAAGACTCCCCCAGCGTGCCTGAAATCAGGCCACGACCCAACGTCTCCAAGGGATGGTTCTCATCAGGGTACGCCATGTGTCAGAGCATCATGCCTTAACCCGGGGAGCGCTGTGACAGGGCTCACGATGTGACAAGGCAGATCAGTCGAGGCTGGGGATGTCTTGCCAGTAGTGGGAAACGGGGGTAAGAGATGTTGGGGTGGGGGTGGGGGGTGTTGAAGATAAAAAAAAAAACAGTCCACAGAGAAACGGAGATGCCCCTCCACCAATGCTGACTTGTGCCCACGGTGTGGGCATTGCCAAGCAGCTTGGAAATCTCTTCGCAGCAGGCACTGCCCACCAGGCCATTAGCGCTTGTTTCTAGTCTTTTCCAAATTGCAGATTGTTAACTAGCAACCAGAACTTAAAGTAAGTAAAAAAGTCTAAACAGCTATAACTGAACTAAGTAAGTTAGCTCTCTGTTTCAATAAACTTAAAAGTGGCATTGCAGGGATTTTTTTTTTTGTATTGTCTTTCCTGAAGGCATTTGCTTCCAGACTGTATTAACAAAATATGTTGTTTGACAGATATCATCTCAGCAGACAGGTTGCCTAATCTGTTTTATTGACAAATTGACTTATTATTTGATCAACTTGAATGTAGTCTTCGAGATATATTTCTATTCCGAAAAAGTAGATGGAACAGAGAATAATGTGTTTAGTCCATCATCGTCTTTCAGCTGTCATTTAAACACCGGTGTGTCTGTAAGAACAGAAAAGAAAAGTTACACAGTTGTTTTGATCGTGCTGTCAGAATTGTCTTTATTGTCTGTGGGGGAATTGCCTATGTAATTTCTTCTGCCTTGATACGATAATATATTGACCTCTCTCATTCAGGCAGAAGAAAGCAGGTTACGATGGCTCTACCCACCACCTACACGAAGTTTCGTATTCTATCAGAAGAGAAACAAAGCATCTCTGGGAGCCAGAATCACTTATACTTCACTTCCCCTGTGTTCCCTTTCAATGGGACCTGGAAACAAAGTGAAGTTAAAAGGTTTTCCTCACCAAACACAGAAAAGCTCTAAAAAAAAACCCCAAATTCCTAGGTTGTTATGTTACACTCTTTTCATTAAAGGTGGAGGGGGGGTGGTGATGGTTACGTTTGTTTTTTTTTAGTCAGTACATTGTACCTGAAAAGTTTCAAAGATATAAAGAATATGAAAACCTTAAAATCTGGATCAATTCGGTCAACAATGTAAATGTGACAGCTTTAAGATTTCTCAAACTGAATTGAAAAAAAAAAGGTAGGTAGTCAATACAAGGTGATACTCTTTTCTCCTCCTTGTTGTTTCATTCGGTGGGTAAGTATGTCTTTAGAGGGAAGTTGTATACGCTTTTGAGTCCCAAAGTTGGGATTTTCGATAAAAAGAAGCCCCAAATCGAAGCAGTTACATTTGTAATCATCTGGCAGCTCTAGGACTGAGAGCAAAACTGGGCCTTGGGCGGTACCACCCCTGGCCTTGCTTTAGCAAAGAGCAGATCTGACTAAGGGAAACCTGGCCACAAGAAACAAAAAAAATTACCCACAACACCCACAATTTGCCCATCTTCGAGGTGGGGTTTTTTTCTCCCTTCCTATTTTTTTTAGACCGCAGACGTTGAATGCTGTGCTTGCCTGAGAGCTTTTTCCCGTAAGCGAATCATACTCTGCCCCGCTGTAGTGCCTTTAATCCCAAGATCTCAAAGTGCTTTGCAGGCATTAATGAATTAAGCCTCATAACACCCCTTTGAAGTAGGCATTATTCTAGCAGTCTTAGAGACGGGCTGAGTAATTTTCCTGAAGTTGTAGAGCAAGTCTCTGACAGAGGCAAGAAGAGCCTCCCGGAGCCCCGCGTCTCGGTGGCTTCTCCGACGCCCCGCCATTCTCCCAGGCTAAGACTCTTAAATCATTTTCGTTTTAAATAATTACTTTGATTTACTTACTGCATTTAAGTCATATCTCTGTTAAATACAAGGGGAGGCATTGCTCTATCCTTGGCGGGTTCGGCGTTCACTGCCTGGGAAGGTTGGGCTGATAACGTGAAGTTAAACCGACACAAATCCCCGTGTGGGGATGCTCTTGCAGGGGGATAGGAGGGGCTTTTGGGGGCTTAGTTTGAGCCCCTGTCTCCAGGCACACCCCCCCACCTCCCCCCCAGCCCTGTTACGGCTCCATCAGTGGGGTTGACACCCACCCGAGTTGCCTGAAATGACCAAATCCCTTGTTTTCTACAGGCAACAGTCCGCAGCGTAAACGGTCCTTTAGGTGGCCAGAAGGGCACCTATGCGAGCAGTTTCCATCGTTTGTGACAGCCAAGCCCTCTTTCCTCCTTCCTGACATTCTTAATTAAGACTAAATGAATCGTCAGGCTCCGAACCAAGCTCAAACCGAGCTCAACAAGCCCTTTGAACCGCAGCTCGAATCTCCACGTGGCACCGGCAGAGTTTTAACCAAAACTTAAATTCATGCTTTCAATTATATTTTCAATTAGGTAGGTTACCATTCATGCTTTCAATTATATTTTCAATTAGGTAGGTACCATCCCGGTGCCATTAAGACCCAGCTGCACAGCAAGGCTCCCTGCTTGAAGCGCTTCGGATTTTGGGGAGGGGTGTATCTTGGCGTGATTTTAACCTCTCCTTAATTAATTGGTGGGGCAAGCCTGAGTTTTGGCCAAAGTAAGTTTCTGTAACTTCCTCTGGCAGCAATTTTAGAAGCATCCAAAATGGTAAATCGGTGTAAGCCTGCAAAGAAACAACCCCAAATTCGATAAATTCATACTCTCCTGCTTTGCTTAGGTTAATTATTGCTCTCTACAGCTTCCTGAAAGGAGGTTGTGGGGAAGTGGGGGGTCGGTCTCTGCTCCCATGTCACAGGCGATGGGACAAGAGGAAGTGGCCTCGAGTTGATCCAAGGGGAGGTTCGGATTGGACATCAGAAAAGAATTTTCCACCTAAAGGGTTATGAAGCCTTGGAACGGGCTGCCCAGGGAAGTGGTGGAGGCACCATCCCTGGAGGTATTTAAAAGATGGGTTGACATAGTGCTTAGAGACATAGTTTAGTGATTTTTTTTTTGGTTTGGTTTTGTTCGATTTGGGTTGGGTTTTTTTTGTTGGTGATGGCTTTTTTGGGGACTTTTTGTTTGTTTTGCTGTTGTTGTTTTTTTTTATCAGAGTTAGCTTGATGCTTGGACTAGACGATCCTAAAGGTCCTTTCCAACGACCTAGACAATTCTATGATTCCTGGGTACGGCTGTCACCACGCTTTTCAGCTGTAGAGTGTGGTGGGGACAGCGGCATTCCCTGGACATACAGTGCTCCGAGAGGAGTCAGGGCTGAGGCAGGGGAGGACTCTGGCTCTGCCCTGGGTAGTTGCCCCACTCCCAGCTCCCTGCTGTGCCCTGACAAGGTTGCTCTGCCAGCAGAAAAACAAAACAAACATAATAATAATAATAATAATAATAATAAACCAAAGCAACAAGCACTGACCTCAGAATGGCAGATGTAGATGGTCGCCTTCTACTGATAGGTCTGTTGAGTAGCTGTGCCAGCCATGGTGTTGAGCAACCAAGGGTGGGTGGGTGTCCACGTGGGTGATGGCACATAGTGTGCGGGGAACCCACATCCTGGCTGGACCCCAGGCTCCACTGCTGCCCAGAGCTCCGGAGTGGCTGCCAGTTCACGGGACGAGAGGCTGGAGAGTCGCCGTTACCAGGGGATCTGCAGGGTCTTTCCTGCATTAGCTTTTGGCTCAAACTTAACTCATGGGAGAAAAACCCTCACCGAAAGCCTGTGGTGTCTGCAGACTGCCAGCCTTCCTGGAATGGGGAAGGGTGGCTGCCACCCCTCCACCTTGTGCAGCCTCGTTAGCAGGGAAGGTTTTGCAGCTGCAGCTGGCCACAGCACTGTCAACACCACCAGCTGTTCTGGATCAAGCCAACGACCCTGCAGCACCATTTTCTTTCTCCTGCCCTTGGTGTTAGCTTGTGAGCAACCTCTGATTTCAGCGCACGGCCATCAGTGCTACCATAATACCATCCTAGAATCATCTAGGTTGGAAGGGACCTCCAAGATCGTCTAATCCAACCATCAACCTAACTCTGACCAAAAAAAAAAAAACCAACTGAGCCTAAGCATCCCGGGGGCTGAAATTAGTTACTCCAACTATCATCTCGAGCCTACCAGTCTCAGATTACCTTGATAAACATGTTCTGGAGGCATTCTACACCTTTCCAGCATGGACTTTCCTCTGGTTGGCCTGACAGCTGATGCCTGGTCTTCTCACGCGTTGCTCTCCTACGGTATCGATGAATATTTACCAACTGGAAGTTTATTGCCAAGCTCCCGTGCTCTCTCTCTCGCTGATGCCAGAGTCACAGCGCTGTGATTCCTCGAGAGGCACGTACACCCCCCCCTCCCCCCCCCCTCAACCTTTCATGGCTGCTGTGGGGGGTCTTTTCGCTTTCCTACACATATATAGCTCTGTAGGTTACTTTCTGGGTAGGAATGCGCTGATTGTCACACGTCTTTCTTTTTTAAATAAATTAATGATGTCGTAATTATCCTCATTTTCTTCCTTCCTGCTACAGGCAATTGCTGGAACGCTTTAGCATTTTTTTGAAAAGGAAAAAAAAAAAAAAAAAAAAAGAAAAAAAGGAAGAACTCCCACCCCCCGCCTCCTACTTGTTTAGGGAAAGAATTGTTACCACTCCCAAGACTAGGCCATGGTATCACTTAAGCACGCTTGAAACTTCTTTTTTAACTTCAATTGCACACTTTGAGTTAGTTAAACTGGTTTTCATTCCCATATTTGCAAAGCTCAGCCTTGCCCACTTATATCACAATTCAGATATATCTTCAGCTTAGCTTTTGTCGTGGCCTCCCAGACGTGTTTTCCCCACTGGTTTAGGAAACCTGGTTGCCCCCGTAAGGTACCAGACCAGCCCCACAAAAAAAAAAAAAAAAAAAGAAGAAATCCTATGTGCCCCCGTGGCAGCGTAGGGCGTTGAGAAGGCTTCAGGTGGGCAGAGCATGCCATGCCAGCAAAAAGGTGTAAGACAGCAGGGCTCTGGCAGTGGTATTCCTTGATTTAGGGTCATATTTGTTAAAAGGGCAAAGAAGTAAAATGTTTGCCTTTTCCCCTCAAATTGCATGTAAGGTTTCAGCCACACCGAACAGGAACTACAACCATAATTTGACAGCCAACACTGCCCAGTGTGGCCAAGTTTGTTCCTCTGGCTTCTCACAGAATCACAGAATCACCTCGGTTGGAAGGGACCTTTTAAGATCATCTAGTCCAACCAAAAAAAAACCACAAACCAAAAACCAAAAACCCACAAAAAACACACCACCACATCCATGCCACAAGGTAGAGGGATGCTCCCCTCATCACATGCTGATGACGGTGGTGGATAAAGGGATTTTAAGAGGTTACAGGGTGCTGACATTTCTTGGCCTGAGCCTCCCGTTATATGTCTCTACTTGGGTTCGTTTCCACTGCCGCTGTATAGGTGCTGTATAGGTGCTGTATAGGTGCTGTATAGGTGCTATAGGCTGTATCAGGAAGCTGCCAAAACCTCTGGTTTGCTGACGGGATGTTCCAGGTGCCCCCCAGCCCCCAGTAAGAGCCCGGAGGATCACCCAGCCAGCAAGGGCAGGCAGGTTTGCAGGATCTCCCCCAGCTACCTCCCGCTTATCCCAAATATTGCCTTTTTTTCCCTTTAGGAAATCTGGAGCCATAGAATGGCATCTGTCGAGCCGTAGGCACTCGAGAGTAAGCACCCATCAGAATAACTTACTGTCAAAAACAGGTACAAATTCATTTCATCCCACTTTGTGCCATATGCTGCTGTCAAAACTCCATGAACTGTTTAGGCAGCATGTTGGGACATTTTGACTAACTATGAGCAGAGCTATTTTTTCCATAGCTCTTTGTGTCATCGGCGTTTATCATCGGGTATTTCCCTGAATTCCCTCCGGGCTCCCAACAGACAAACCTTTAGCAAGTGAAGGTGACCTGGGAAGGTGGGCACCGGCCAAACCTCTGGATTCACTCATCCCCCTTCATGGGTGGCCCAGCTCTGAACTGGGAGTTGCACTGTACTACATGGGTCAGTAACCGAGATGTTCCTGCTGGTTTAATGCCCGTCTTTTAAAGATGGGGTGAATTTTTTTTTCCCGTGACTGGATGGAAACCTTGACTTTTGGAGCCAGGCTGGTAAGCTGATTCTAAAAATCTCATTTTCTGCTCCTTGAGCCCGGCCGGTTTGTTCTCCTGACGAGAAAATTAACTAACTAGCACACCCTGCGCTGCAATAAGTGGGAAACAGACCACAGGATAGGTAAAGAACACATTTGCTGTTTTATTGGTGCCTTGCAGGGCAATAATACTGAAAAAGGGGAATGCAAAAGAAACAAAAAACCAAAAACCAAAACAAAAAACCCAGGATGGTGGCAACCCACATTGTATTTTTTTTTTTTTTAAAGAGTACATCAACTCCTGTTTTTTTTTATTTATTGTGGCATGAATGATAACATAAAACCAAAACATGAAAATATACAACTTATATTACACTATGTGTTATGAACAAAATATAAATCTATAACTCTATGTTATATTTACATAATTATTTCTTTTATTAAATTTCAAGTGAGATGGTAGGTTGCACATACTTTGTTTTAAGCTCCAGGCATTTGATTGTCTCTATTTCTTTTCTATTTTCATTTCACTTTTGTAAAATCCAAAACGTTAGAAGGAGTAAGAGCTTTAGAGCCAATGGAGCTATATAAATACTGTTTCAGCAAACCAGTGACAAAAACACTGGGGAGTAGAGAAATCAGTCAGTAGAAAAAAAAAAAAAAACGAACTTGACATGTTCTTCAATCTGGGAAACTGACAAGTTAAGATAAAGTTGAAAAAAATGTAAATATAAACCAAGCTAAACAGCCAGCCCATGCCCTGTGAATTGAGGATACGCTTGAATCCACATCTAGTGAATTACACACCGTTCTTTGCAAAATTGAAGGTATGATTCTATCGAGAAGTGGGCAGATAAAAAATACTTCCTACCCGATACAACATGCCCTTAAAGGTACGCGATATCATACAGCTGCCATTCACTCTAGCAGATGAATTCTTGCTAAGTAAGGTCTACATTTCCACGGAGTATAATTATTTTTGATGTTACGAACGTGATGTCAGAGGCTTCTTCGGGGACAATAACAGCTCATCTCTTTGGATTAAAAAAAGAAAAAGCTCTGAAAATGTGCTGTAAAAAGGTTAAAGACAATTTACTTTCTAAAAAATGATTTAATTAAAGAGAGAGTCTACTGCAGTAACCAAATCTTTGAAATAATGTCTTCGAAGAAAGAATTTCTTCCATATGCATTCGTAATAAGAGGATTTGGTTACAAAACTAATTAAATGCTATAATAATAGCTAGTGTTCTTTTCTGGGGGCCTGATTAATATAGCGGAACGGTTAAATAAAGATGTTAAATGCACTTAAAAATCCTATTTTACTAATATAAGGCATGAATAAATTGAAAAAGGATATACTCTGTGTTATTTAATTGAGCTTAGAAGCAAGTGCCTCAGTTTTTTGTTGTTTTTTTTTTTTTTTACCTTTCTCTTTCTTTTCCCCTTTTCCCAACTGCTGGTGTTGCTCTTTTGTAAGCTTGCGAGATGCACAGCCTAAGCGGCTCCCCAGATTTAGGAGGAGGTGGTCTGTATCTCCCCCCCCCTCCCCAGCTCCCCAAGATCATCCTTGCTCACCAGGTTCCCAGGGAAGAGGGGAACGAAGCCCCCGCCTCGGCATTACGCCCTCGATGCGCTTTTAGGTTAATACGATCCTAATCTCTTCTAACCTGGTTTTTCCTACATGCTCCAGGGCACAGAACCCAGGAAAAAAAAAAAAAAAAAAGAAAAAAAAAAAAGAAACAAGACAAGAAGATCCTTTTTTTTTTTTATAAATGTATGTTTTGCTTTGTTTTGGGTTGTTTTTTGTTTTTCCTAAGAAATTAAAGAGGGACAAACAGGGCCTCATTTTCAAATCTGGTCTTCAACTGCTGCAGGGTATATGGGCGCTCATCCCTGGACCAACAAAACATTAGCACAGGCGTTAAGTATTTTGCTGGTTTGGGACCCCAGAGCCTTTTTTGTTTGTTTGTTTTTTCCCCTGCTTTTTTTCTTTTTTTGGCCTTTTTAATTTTTGACCATCGCTGCGTCGGCTTCGACACCCAAATGCAGGAGGTGGCTAAATGGGCTGAAGGGACCCAGCCGAAAAGCCTGAGCGGACCCCGGGCTCTAGCGCCGTTTCTAGGATGGAAACGTGTGTTTGGTACGAAAATGAAGGTTCATCCGAGCCCCAAGGCAGTGAGCAAAGCAGAAGAAGGGCTCTGTCCCACCATCCACCCGTTGCCGGCAGCGCGGGCGCTCCCTCCCGCCCACGGAGAGGGGGCTGCCTCCAGGAGCATCTCCCTGCGGCGCAGCCCCCCCTCCCTCCACCCCAACCCCACCAGTTTGGGGCTGAAACTGGGTCCCGCTGAAGTCAAAGGGGGCCTTGTTTTTTTTTTTTTTTTTTTTTTTGCCCCCGCCGTTGACTTTTTCCCAACTTTCCAGCCCAGGCGCCTTAAGGCTTGCTCCAATCACGCCTGCCGCTGCGGCACCTACCTGGAGCTAAAACAAAGTATTCTGGTAGCCCAAAAGTGACACAATTAAACCAGAGAGTCTCTAGAACGTGGTGGAAATCAAGCATCCAGCAAACGTGAGGTGAACCCACAAGAGTCAGAAGTAATTTGTTCACAAAGACAGGGAACAAATTTAAAAGCTTAAAAACAAAAAAACAAAAAAAAAGAAGAAAAAAAAAAAAAGAGCAAATATCTGTTTTCACATTGTACATAATAATGATATAAAAACAATTGTCTATTATTATTTTTTTTTTCCTTCTTATCCAAACAGAGTGCTTCAAAAAAATTGGCTCTAGATGACTGGTGTAATTAAATAACTAAAATGAGTGATGAGAGAGCAGAAGTTAATTAAGATTGAAAACAACACTCCCATTAATTCACTCCATCATAATAAACATCAGAAGTTGACATGGCTGGGGCCAAAATTAAAGTAAAAGAAAGAGGAATGGTGTGAGCAGAAGAAGAAGCGATTTGTTTTCATATGTATATATATATATATATTTATATATATATAAAAAGGCAAGGTGGGGAGGGGTATCCATTTTAAATAGCCTAACAGCTTCATTTGCTGCACTGCCAAATTAGAACAGAATAAAATAAAGTTAAAAAAGGGGGGGGAATAAAATAAATTATACATAATTTACTAATCTGGGAACAGCTGACCATTATTATTATTATTATTATTATAACCATTACAACACTAGCAAGAAGAGGCAGTTCAACTGGAAAAAAAAAAAAACAAAACAAAAAACCAAAACACAAACCAAACCAACAGTCATAAAATACAAAACAAAAAGAATCCTCTCTGACACGGGAGGATTTGATCAGCTACTCCAAGCATAACTTCAGAGCAAATCTTTTGAGAGAGAGAAAATAGAAAAGGATTTTTCGAGGCGGAAAACCAAAAAAAAAAAAAAAAGGGGGGGGATGGAAACCGGGAGAAAAAAATACCCAAAACAGACGTTGCAGGGTAAAAGTATCACACGTCCTAAAAGTATTGTCCTAAGTCTTCAATGGCATTTGCCAGTTTGCTTTGCAGACATCAAGTTACACTTCAAGTGGGGTTTCAAGAGGGAAAGGAAGACACACCCCCCCCCTTATGTCCTTCCCAGCCTCTCCCCCCACCCGCCCCTTATTGCCCCACACCACGGAGGGCTGGATGTGCCCCATGGAGGGCACCGCTGGCAAAATCACCGCTGCCAAGTGGCCTGAAGGCCGTGGTTGGGCTGGGGTCTCGCTGGCACTACCATCTCCCTAAGTCAAGAGGGGCAACGAGAGCCCCGGGTCTCTCCGTAGGGGCTGGGATTCCCCAGGGAGGAGCACGGATATAGAGGCAGCATCCTCAGTACTTCCTAAAGCTGACTCAGAGGAAGGCTTCTGCCTCAGCACGATCCCAAGACTTGGCTTCCCGGGCCAGAGAGGAGCTCCTGGAGAGCAGCCCTTTGGAATCAAGAGGTAGCCTTCTCGGTTGGCCGGTCGGTTGAGAGAGAACCCTTCCGTCTTGCTACACCCGGGTCCTCTCCTTCTACGGGGAGATCCCAGTGAGGAGAGGAAAAGGGACTCCGATTCACTCGTATTTCGATTTATTTTTTTTCTGAAACGAAGGGTAACCTTCAGCTACCTTACTGGAAATACAAGGGGCTAACTGGGGCTCAGGGTTACAGCGGTGTAAATCCACCTTCCTCACCTGGTTGCTGGTGGCCCAGGAAGGCGAAGCCACAGCCACACACCGACGGGCTCTAGAATTAAAATATTGTAGCCCAGGAGATCAGTTTTTCACTTGTGAGAGGCAGCAGCCAAGGGAGCTCAGCGCCACAGAGGTCTGGATTCTCACATGCCAACATGGAATATGGGAATCTCTTCAGAGAGCTAGCAGCCTTCCTGCCCACACAAACAACCCCCCCGACAAAAAGAGATTTCTTCGAGTGCAAAAAGAAAGTCAGTTTCAAATAAATCGCCTGTTGAATCAGAGACCAGTACCCAGCCACCCCGGAGGCAGAAGTTCATTAAAACTGGGCATCACAGTAGCCTAATTATGCTCAGCCAGGAGGTAACATCTCCGGCTGCCCTGACCCGTGCTGAACAAATCACATTTTGGATAAGCCTTTTCCACGTTGTTTATGCTGCCACTTGAAGTGTAAATTAAAAGCAAAGGCTCTTGACGGACCAAGTCATTTGGAGGGTGGGGGACTTCCTTCTGGAACATGCTTTTTGCTCACGATAGTCCAATATTATTCTTATTAGTACCATAAACACGCACACATGAAAATCCAAGATCATAAAATATTTTTTTCTCTAAATTTCTTATGTCTCTCTCTCTCTCTCTCTTTTTTTTTTCACCTGAGAACGGCACCTACAGTTTCCTTTAAAAAGCAAAACCAAAAGCAAAAAAAAAAAAATAAAAATAGATGTCTAATCTCACCAGCTGCTGGTATATCAGGATCTTCAAGGGATTGTCTAAGATACAACACTGCCCTAACTTAAGACAGAGCAGGAAGCAAAAGAAAAGCAAAAGAAAAACCAAACGAGACCAACAAAAAACAAAACAAAACAAAACAAAAAAAAACCAAAAAAAGCAAATTGGACTAGTTCAGCGCTTTAGTACAAATTTGGCACTTGCTCAAAGACTCAGTATGGTGTGCAACTGATGAAGAGAAGTCCTCTCTTGAAAGGAAATAATTGCTTGTTGGGGTTAAGAGAAACAGACTCCCCACTTCCTTCCTTGCCAGCCACGCGCACAGGCACGCACACACACACGCTTCCCACCAGATCTGCCAGGGAGGAGGAAGAGGAGGAAGAGGAGGAAGAGGAGGAGGAGGAGGAAGAGGAGGAGACAGAGGGGCGCGGGGAGGTGTCAAAGGAATTTTATCTTTTTTTTTTTTTTCTTTCCTGTCAGGTGCATTACCAAAAAAAAAAAAAATTTTTTTTAAAAAAAATTATTTCTCTTTAAACTGTAGCACAAAACAACAAAACACATTCACAAGCCACTTGTTGGCACTGTGTACCTGAGTGAGAATTTCTAGAACATTGTAGAACAAACAGCCATAAAGTTTATTTGAAAAAAAAATAATAATAATAAAAGGTCGACGGGTAAGACTTCAGTGCTTGGGTATAGCAGCTGAATTACTGGCATTATTTTACCCATAGCTTATATCATTCTGTTGTTGTTGTCGTCGTTGTCTTTTGTTTCCTTTCTTCTGAGCCTTTTTTCTTCTGATGCAGGCTGATGTCTATTAGTCAGCTGATGTCCCAACTAGTTAAGACTAACAGTTAAAGTAACAGTCAGTGTATGAGAAAGTTAATGTGCTTGGCCACTGGCAAGGATAAACCAGATGGGGCTTTATTTATTTTTTTTATTTTTTTTTCTTTTCTCCTTGAAGTCCTGTAGGTCGCGAGATATTTGGACCCCGATCAGTTGGCTTGCCCCGCGATGTGATTTTCACTGTCACTGCCATAGTCCGCATCGGGGTCGTCCTCTTCCTCATCGTATTCATCGTAGATTTCTCCGTTGACGTCGTCGGTCTGCATCTCTTCCTTGATGTGAGGCTCCTCGCCTTTGATGCCGTAAGTGCTCTGGATGACGGGCATCCCGGGCTCCGGGCTGCTGGACACGCTCGAGTGCTCGGAGGGCAGGTGTGGGGAAGGCATTCCAGCCATGGCGATGGCTCCTGGGTAAACGACGCCCGCGGTGGCAATGGGAATCTGTGCTTGTTGCCTGCCGTGGAGAAAAAGTAAGAGGATGTTTGGATGCTGGAAGGACCAGAGGGCAAGACATCAGCACTCATAGCATACGCTCTTGTGCGTTCAGAAGAAGCTCTTGGATGGTCCATACAACCCTTACATCCATCATCCCTATTCCAGACCCACCACCTGGTGCTCCTGAAAGGACCATCAACCCCCCAAACCAACGTCATTGATACAAGACCCCCATCTCCGTTGCTGTGCCTCAACCACACAGCTCCAGCTCGCTTGCTTGCGACGCAAGCCTCTCTACTGGGCAAACTGGACGTCCCAGGACCCGCCAGCCAAAAATAAAATAAAATAAAAAAACCCTTTTCAATTGCGGTCCGGCTTAAAAAACACGGATTTTGAAAAATCTTCCTTTTAAATAATCCAAAGTGCTGGCAGGACCAGAGGTAAAAGCAACACCCTGCCAACGGGAGAGAGGAACGTTTGAGGGACGGGGAGGTGCTGTGGGAAAGCACCAAGGGAGCAGCAGCAAGCCGGGAAGGTCTCTCCAAAGAGACACCCCAACTTCACCCAGAGACCTGGCCCTTATTGGGGAGAGGACCAGTGGGCTTTCTGGGGCCAACAGGGGTTTACGGGATGATCACTAAGGGCCTCCCACTGGAAAGTGATGATGGGTTCCACTGGTGAGGAGCAGAACCTTTGAAGGAAGGTGGATAAAATCGGGAGAAAGCAGACTTAAAATGGCAGCATGCATTATTGAAAAATAAATAAAAAGCAAGCAAGCAACATGGGCATTTGAGAAAATCCTCTACAGGATGCCTTTATACGGCATCTAAGCCTTGGAAACCTGTCTGCAGTAATGAAAGAAGAATTATTCCAGGGCATAGAAATTCCCTTTGCATCAAGAACGCTGGCTGTGTTACACCAGCCTTTGTTTCCCTGGGAAGCTTCGAGGGTCCCAACAAGCCTAGAGGGTTTAAAATTCATGCTCCTTTTGTTTCCCTGCTGCATGAAGTAATTCCATTGCAGTTAATACCCTTCGGTACACGCCGCACGTTGTAATGTCATCAGCGGTGTGTCCGTCTGCACCCAAAAGCCTTGCCACGGGAGACAGGGCAGAGAGTCTCTCGAGATGAAGGTTCTTAATTAAGAACGAAACCCTCCCCTGCTCCCCTGCCTGCCCGTGCCCTGCCTGCACGCTAAGCCTTCCGCAGCACGCCGGTCCCGAGGGGCTCTCCTCTGCCAAACGGCTTGGTTTGGAATCGCTGGTTCCATCTTCCCATCCCTGCCTCTCCCCCCACCCCGTCCTCTCTCCCGCGGTTCCCCCAAGCGAGCCCAAATTGTGTCTCAGCTGAAGACCCAGCTCTTAGAAGGAGGGAGCGGGGCTGACCTGCATCTCGCTCTGAATTCAGTAGGAAGGCTTTTTGTTTTCGGGAGTCAGCACTTCCCTAACGAGAGTCAGCCCACTTAAATCGCTCTTAATATTTAACAGCAGGAACACTTTGCACTTAAATGGCGCTCTTCAGAGTGCTTTTCAAATATTAAATAATTTAAGAATAGTATTTTTCCACTTCTATAGGATGTCCACTCCAGAGGATCTCAAAGCAGTCCTCAGATACTAATGTAGGAGGGCTCTCAGCAGCCCAGTGAGGTGAGCTTACCCTACCACCAGTAAAGGTAAGGACATGGAGACCTGGAAGAATTAAGAGTTGCAAAAATGTGCCCAGTCCTTCCCGCTGTGACGTCTTCAGCACGTCCCAGCACCCCGCATAGACACAGCTCCTGCAAACCCCATCACATATTTTGATGCCCAGGCAGGAGCTGAGGTCATTGAATTGGAGTTGACTGAATTTTTAGAATTGGAAGGGACCGTAGAGATCATCTAGTCCAACTCCCCTGCTGAAGCAGGATTGCCCAGAGCATGGTAGAGCACGTTACTCAGGACGGCATCCAGGTGGGGCTTGAAAATCTCCGAAGAAGGGGACTCCACGACCTCCCTGGGCAGCCCGTTCTGGTGTTTAGAAGTTTAGCCCAAAATGACCCGTCCCAGGTGATGGGCAACTAAAACCAGGAAGGCATCTGTAGTGCCGTGACTGCCAGCATCGACCGCTGACCCCGCTGCGGTCATCGCCTGCTTTGTCACTAACTCCTAGAAAGGCTTCACCCCAGGTTCTGTGCTCTAGTGCCCCAGTGCAAATTACCTCCCAAAATGTCTTGATTTCAATGTCAGGAAAGCTAAATTATATGCAGAATGCTCCAAGGTTAATTTATTTATTTTTCCCATGATGGAGCGTGCATGTTAACCAGATAAGCGGTGTTTTTGGTGGTTTTGCCACCTATTCTTTTTCCAGAAAGCTCCCCTCCTCTCTCTTTTTTTTTTTTTTTTAATCTCTTGATGCCAAATGTTGGCTGACTTCCCTGTGTTTGTTTCAGTGCTTACCACTGGGATCACTGGACCTGCCAGCACCGCAGGGTTAAGCAGCTCAAATTTCTCCGCTGAGCGGCTTATTATAACAATGCACGCTGTAGCTGTTTAAAACACAGCCTGATGACACTTAACAGTTGCTGGACAGATATCCTCTCCTTTATTGCTCCTTCTGGTCATTAACTAGAGGGATGTGCAACTCGGTTAATATTAAAGCGATTCCAAATTCAGATGAGAGAGATAGAACACAAACGCCATAATTTCCGAGGGTCGTTCTTGTCGCTGGTTTTGCTTTTTTTAAGATTACTATGTAGGTTTTAATTTTTTTGGAGTGACTACAGAATATTTGATTGCTTCCAATTCTTTTGATCTACTGTAACTAAACCCAAGGAATCTTTGCAGAAGGAAAAGACATCCCGGTTTTCTAGGCAGATTTTAATCTAAGCGTATCAGGCTGATCTAGTATCTGTTTATCAGAACCAGTCTTCTTGAAAATTATGCTCAGCAGAGAGCACTTAGCTTACTGTACTGGAAGACACTCCCTAGTATGACAAATGCTGTCACCATGAACAAGGTAGGCAACGTCATGCCTGATAGGAACGAAAGGAGCCAAGTCCATATCCCAGCTCAAGTTCAGTCCTTTTGCAGACCACTTGTTACAGGTCATACTGAATGCAATTTCTGGCTTTTGGATCATGAGGCACTACCATAGATTCATTCAGATATACTCTCCGAGGCCTCATAATAAAGTAATACTTACAAGGCTTTATTACAAGACTTATGTTTCATTGGAAAATGTTAGGCTTTTTTTTTTTTTTTTATTTTTCTTTCTTTTGCATGATCAGAGTGGAAATGAGACAGTTGGCCAGAGCTGTAAGATGAGTATATAGCAGAGCCAACAAAAAAAAATAAACCCCTAACTGCTAACTTCCTCCTGGAACACATTGTTTTAAAGTATAAGCTCCATATTCCGTTAGCAATATAGAACGTTCTTGCCAATGAAATAGAACATTTACCACACCAAATTAAGAATTCTTCCTGAAATTATTATTATTTTTTTTGTTTTGCTGGAAGGAGCAGTAGTTTTTAAAGGTCCCATACCCAACATTAAAATACTGCCTCATCTCCTGGCGTCTGTTGCGCATGATAGCCTTGTACTCGCCAATGCGTAATTTTTTGCCGTCTACAAGGCAGGTACGCTTCGGCCTCGGCTTGTATTTGTAGTCTGGGTATTTCTCCAGGTGCTGCTTGCTGAGTCGCGCCTGTTCCTCATAGTATGGCTGCTTCTCTAGGTTTGTCATAGCTTTCCAGCGAGATCCTGTCAAAAAAAAAAAATAAAAAATAAGAGAAATGAGATTCTACTCTTCAACAAACACTAAAAGGCGGAGAAACAAGTAGGTCACCCAGAAGAAGATACCTACGGTCATAAACCCTTTGGGCTGGGAATATGTCAGAGCTTCTAGAGAGGGGTCAGGTCTTGTTTATATTTGGCTGGTAAACCTCTCGGCTACGGCCAAGGGGCAGAGAGAGAGGATACTGGAAGTTTTGACTCAATATTTTAATGAAACGCGTCTACATTATCATGTTTTTCAGGTGAGAAGTAAAAGCACCAACCCGACAATGAGTTACCCCTGACCCTTTGTTATAGAAACCAAGGCGGTGTGTTTAAATGGAATGGCCAAAGAGCCCCTAGATACACAGAGCCTGCTGATCCCCCCACCACCTTCTCTTTGGCCATGGGTCCGTTTTCACCTCCTCTTCTGGAGGAGGCACCAATTCCACCCGCTGCCATCTAGTCGCTGCGCTCCACCTCGGCTGGATCCAGGCATAAACTCTGGATACACAGGTGTCTACAGCTTAGTCTGTTCGTGACAAATAACGTGTCTTTCTACCTTCCACGTCTGTGAGAAGCAGAACATGAACGGACCGCAAACGCTGCCGGGTACAGGAGGCTGCAAAGACCCTGCAGCGGTGCCTCTAAGAGCTATAAACCATCCCACATGTCTCGGTGGGGTTTTAACTCCAAGACCAAATCCTGGTGAACGCCACCAGCTCCAACTTAAAGAATTTAGTATGTGTCATGAAGGGAAGAGCCCTGGGACACCGGCATACCTCCCCACGGAGCTGCTCTATGGCTTCATCGTTGGCAGCCCTGGTTCTGCCACTGCCTATGGTAGCATCTGTATTTGAGCTAGGGAAATAACGAAGACTTTACAATTATTTCCAAATGCCTCCTGAAAATGACAAACTAGTATTTCTTAAAAGGATATAACACGGGAGCAGAAAGTAAAATTTCTTGAATCGGTTACCCTGTTTTATTTTCCCATGAACTACAGAAGTGCTTCAGGGTAAGATACGTTTCAAATAACAGGAATGGTCCAAGCTGTGAGACGTGTGGCCTAGGAGGAAAACTTTATTGGAAAATAGTCCATTTTCCCATTGGAAACAAAGTTTGAATAGTTTCTCGATTTAACGGGTTCGTAATGCCGTATGTCATACTTGACTTCCTCTTGTTCTTCATTTTTTATGGTTACTCATACCATACTTAGCTCATGCTATTACTCAGGCTGGTCTTAGCTCACCGTGCCCCTAAGACTCGCAATATAAAGAGTGTAGTTACCCTTCCCAGGGAAGAAAACAGTTTGGTTCCTTCTAGAAAGCCTCCTTCTGATGGTTGACACCATTTCCCCCATTGCTCTTTGAATCTTTACTCCAAGCTGCAGTGAAGGGCTGGGACAGCCTGACCTCACACCTAGACACCACCGATTTCGTACATAACCATGTCTTTGTTCTGGAAAGGAGCAAAAGACAGCCCTTTCATAGCAAACATTACTTTGCAGTCAAAAACGTGATTTGTCGTGATTTTTACAACACACCACAGCTAGTTCTGGAATGGGAAACACTTTAATTACATGGTTAATAGCTTAGGTAACAGCACTGTATTAGTGGGACTAGATGGTTTCCAGGATTTGGACTAAACTTCACGGCACTTTGTACGTCACACAGAGGCAGTCGGTGTCCCCAGGGCTCTGTGTCACGCCGGGTAACAAACCCCCTGTGGCCAGAATCCTGGTCAGCAGCTTTGTGTCTCCTGCAGAGAAATTATTCCAAGCTTTTTTTCTTTTTTTTTTTTTTTCTGGCTGAGGATGCGACGCCAACTTTCCACCCGTAGCACCTCCTAGGTTTTAAGCTAAATGACAGAGTGATAAAATTGTCTAGGTTGGAAGGGACCTTAAAGATCATCTAGTCCAACCATCAACCTAATCTTGACAAAAATCACTACACCAAAATGACACAGTGATAAACATGTGGCAACTGCCAAAACACTGAGCACCTACTAATGCTGAGTAAGATGGAAACAAAGACAGGGTCCGTGTTGAACGATGTCAAGGATTCAGGGTGAAGCCCCTGAGCTGTACGGGAAGATGCCCAGATGTAGGTCTACCTCCAAATTCTACCCCAGAGACCCCGGCACACTGGCGTTTTAGTATATGAAGAAAATCATAAAAGTTAGCCTAAACCCAGAGTTTTCTAATCACAGACCTGCTGTTGTGCCACTGGCTTAGAAAAACGGCCCCAGTCCCACTTCCTGCTGCTGAATCAGTTTGTATTTATGAATAATAAAGTTGAAAACCTCAGTCTTTAAGCAAATCTTAAAAAACTGCTTTAGACGCTGCAAGGGAACCTGTGAAGTAGGACCTGAGAAATACTTCTGGACAGATGGACAGACAGAAAGGTAGAAACTAAAATCAGGTTTTTTTCAAAATTGCCCTGAAAACGTTCGATCCCAGTGCAATTCCTTTCTCCCTGCCCAAGTTCACTTGCTGCAATCCTATAGTCAGGTCTGGGCAGGCAGATTCCTACCCCCTCATGTGAAAAGATGTGTAAATAGCGGGTGAAGTTAGGCAAACACAGAAGTCTCTGCAGGATCAGGGTCATAAAACCTGAAATTGTGATGCCCAGTATTTGTACCTACAGTTACACATACAATATTTATACATAAATGTCATTTGTTATGTCTCTCCTTCTTAAGCTGCAGACACAATACAAGGTAAATCCTGGCAGTCTCACCTCTCTTCCTAGCAAATTTTTAATAGCTGCCTTCTGCAGTGATACCTCTTTACTGTTTTTTACAAAATATACTCAATATAATTTACTAGCATGTTTTGAAGTACCGTAAATAATGAAACAAACAATGCTGTCAAAATAAAGTTTGGAAAAGGGCACATTTTCTGATGATAAACCCCTGCTTTCTACATTTCCTTATTTTTCACGTCGTTTCTTAGTAACACACAGCATCCAATCAGCTCACTGATGGCTCTGAATGGGAAATTTTGAAAGTCAGAAGAATACGTGGCTGTGACCTTTGAATGTGCACTCCCAGGCAAGCTAAGCTATGAATGAGTATCGTCAATCAACGTACTAGAACTGGTTAAAAACGCCTTGGGTTTGGACAAAATGTATTTGTAACAGCTTTATCTGCCCTTGTTTTACAGGTCTAGAACCACACAGGGGCAGGCACAGGTACCAAGCTCAAGCCCAAACAAGGTGCGATGGAAGAATCTTGAAAAATCCTTCCTTTTAAGGGAAGATTTAAGCTCTTGGGCGAGCTTTCTGCTCGCCATCTGCTTTATAAGGCTTTGAGTGGGTCAAGCATGTTTGAAAAATACCCTCACATACACAAGCACCCGTGTAACATACAGGTATGTGTCCCGCTTCGTGTCCCCGCACCCATCCCCAAGAGAGAGTTTCTGCAGGTGGTATCCAACTTCATCTTCTCCTAATCTCTTTACGCAGATTTCTCGGGGAAAGTCATTAAAATATTTACAGAAATATCTAAACAATGCGTTAGTAAATTGATAGGGTCCAGCAGATCCATTTTAGCACTTTTTTTAACAATTTACTAAAAAAAAAAATCATTATCCCCAAGTTTAAGTTGCAACGAACAGATGGATGACAAACGTATGCACAGATGAATTTAGTGACAAATCCATGTATCTAATTTTTATGCTCAAAACATAATACCACTGTGTCAAACACAATCCCTGGAGAATTCTAGCGCTGGGAAGGGCACCTCCTCTCATTTTACTATAAAAATGACCCTTGATCGGTGACAACTCCATCTAAGCCACTCTCCGTGACAACGGGCTCTCTGACCTCAAGTGTTGCAAAAAAAAAAGCACGGGTAAGGAAAAATTGTGGCTTTCTAATAAAGAGATCCTAATACCTGGCTGAACTGTAAGCTTCCAGTTGCTCTCCCTACGCCAGTTAACAGAGAGAGCTCCCTGCTGACTTCAAAAGCCTGGCCTTTTGCGATCGAGGGAAGACCTTTGGAAGGTTTCTGTCAAGAAAGAAGACGTGAGGACATCCCCCTCCATTGCACTGGTGGCGTGAAAAAAACTGAAACGTGAAGCTGGAAAGAAATAGAACCATCCTCTCTTACTGCTTCAGACCCTGCTTTCCCCCATATCTGGCAGCAAAACAGAAAGAGTTTGGAGTCAGCTATACTGTCTGTCACCTCAACAGGATCTGTAATGAATTTGCACATTTTACTCCAACTACTGTATATCTAATCAGAAAAAGATGTCCCCATATCTCCCTGATCTAGCGCCAAATAGTAAAAGGTGATTCCTTATGTTAACAATTTCAGCAGAATGGCTTATTAAAACCAGATTTTAGGGTATTATAAAATGCTTAGAAGCCCTTTAAAATGTCAACCAGGATCCCCAGAGACTGCGTAAAATGTCAGCCCAGCTCAAGCGCCTGTTTTAAGCAGAATGAATTAGCAGCGTGCTGTCGGAGGTTGTTATCCAAAACAATCAGTTAAGAGGGAAAACATCAAGCTCTCTTTGTACTTTCTATATGAAAAGGGCCATTCAGAATGATCTTGTAGATTTCTGAAGCTGATTATTTAAAAACAGGCTTAACCTGGTCTACTCTCAATTTAGAAACAGACCAAAACTATTACTGCCCTGTCCTCAGCCTAATGACATCATACACCTCTGACCAGTATAATCCCTTTCAACCAGTATAAGGTTATTTTACCATCGACATAACCAATTTAGCCTTCTAATCCTGTTCCCATAACTAATCTAATCATCTCCTACCACCCTTTTAATCATGGGTTAATATCGCCCCATCTGCCATCTACAGCCAATACATTCTGCCTCTCCGACCAATTTCATCCCATTTCCACTTGCCCCCTGCTAACTTTTCATAAAGCTGCCCTCACCAAGACGAACTTCAAGCCTCCGACCGGTCTAAACTCAGCATTTTTTACCAGCATAATTACAATTATGCTCCATCTCCCGAGTTGTCTGCAAAACCAATGGGACCTGCAGCCCCGGTGAACACCGTCCTTGCTTAAGCTTCTGCCCACTGGCCCAAGGGATGCTTAGGTCCTACCAGTAAAAATGCAACATCTCCAATTTGGCCACGGATTTATTACCTTT
>JAOTQQ010000001.1:70764099-70806118 GCA_026546715.1 Gallinago undulata | reverse complement strand
CACTTTGAGGGTGGCAGAGCCCTGGCAGAGGCTGCCCAGAGAGGTGGTGGAGTCTCCTTCTCTGGAGACATTCAAAATCCACCTGGACAAGTTCCTGAGCAACGTGCTCTGGGTGGACCCGCTCTGGAGGGGGGGGTTTGGACTAGATGATCTCCAGAGGTCCCTTCCAACCCCATGTGATTCTATGATTCTATGAACAGGCAATTTTGGGGCCAAACAAACAGAGCAGAGTCCGCTTGCTGCTGCTGCTGCCCGTGGTGGTGTTTGTGCTAGATGACAACCCGCACTCCAAGCTACATGTATAAAAGGTAACGTCGTTTATGTATAGTACATATCAAGCTATAATTAACTGTAGATGACAATTACAAATAAAACTACGCTCCTGGGTTTCCAAGAAACCAGAAAAACATATACACACACTTCTCATTTATACACGGAAAGGTTTCCAAGAAAAGTAATGTAAAAATATGTTTTATTGCATTTGCAATTAAAATAGGTTTTAGTAAAATCCATGTTCATCATGATGCTCATACTTTTTACTGTAATCCTCTGAAAATCAAATCCCTCAAGATGGTCCAAATTGGATGCCCATGAAGTGACTCACCCAAATCATCCTAGCCATTTTTAAAACATCTTTTTTCTCATTTATGACTCCTTTTATACAGCCTCTCTCCAATTCCATAAAATTCCTGTCTGACTACTGCCTTACAGCCAGCGGGTCCGGCTGTCCATGGGGATCAATCCATCCGGGAACACGAGTCAGGTAACGGGTCATGTACATGAGTGGAGAAAAGCCCCAAGAGCTCTAACAAGTGACTCGCAAAGGTGATTTCCAGCCCTGACCCTGCCCGGCCACCCCTGGCAGATAAATCCCTATGGAGAGCCCACCACACAGTGTTCAGAAGTGTAGAGAACCCATCGGCACTCCCAGGCTGCAGCAGAAATTCATGCAACAAAAAACCTGAGCAGGTCTGGGAGAACCGTAGGTCTTCCAGAACTACATCAGTCACTGCAGCGAAGAAGGGAGGAAAATTTGGGACAGCCCCAGATGAGTGTCTATAAAGACTGAGGTAACTCTACAGAGTCTGTCTTCTGTACATAACTATAGACATAATGGACGTTTCTAAGTACGAATATGACCAGAGCTACATCAGGTAATCCTCTTTTAATTCCACCCCCCACCTCAAAATCCTCCCGTCAGGAAGCAGCCGGTGAGCAAAAATACTGCCCCAAAAATTCCGGGGGCTGCTTCTAAGTCCCCTGGCGGGACCCTGAGCTTCTGAAGGGAAACTCTCGCTACCAACCTTCCTGACTATCTCTTTTTCTTTCCCTCGAAAACCAGGAAAAACGGTATAAAATTTAATTCAAAACGGCAACATTTGCCTTCCTCTCAAATCTTGCTCTTAATAAAAGAGAAAACTTTAAATCCTAGATAAGAAACTAACTTTAGAGAACTCAAGGTGTTTGGATCTGAACTCCACAGCTGGGTAGTCAGCGGATGGCTTAGAGCATATATTGGAAAGGAGAACAAGTACCTCAACTTCACAACCTACGGTTTTCCTCTTTTGGGTCAAATGCAAGAGACAGCTTAAGCGTTAAAAAGTGCAACTTCTTAACTCCTGCTTAATGGCTTAAGTGGTCACCCCAGCAACTCAAATGCCATTATGGTCCAGGAGAGCTCAGACTTGGTTCTGTCCTTTCCTGTCTCCACTTTAGAAATAAAATAAAATAAAGTAAAATAAAATAAAATTTTAAAAAAATAATAAAATGAATCAGTGCACCCATATAAAGTTTTGGCACTTATTGCATCGAAAACCACAAACCTACGGTTGCTTTAGAAAAATTTTCAATTGAGCAAACAATTTTTTCTTCGTGCGACCTTGTAAAAGAACTCCTCTCTGCCCTCCACGAGCCCACCAGGAGGCACGAATTAGAGAGGAAAATAAACTTCGACTGGGGTTGAGGGTGAGAAGTGAAAACAGAAGGGGTAAGGAGAATCCCAACAATAGGAAAGTAACGCAATAAAGTGAATGCAGATGGTTCCACTCCTGCTACTTAATCAAAAGGCTGTGCAGAGTCACTAGAGCCAGCATAAAGTCATGTGTTAGAACAACAGCTGATCTGTATTAAAGAAGATTAACTCGCAATGCCATGGTGGAGGGCCTGGGATTATTTTATGTACTTCCATTGCCGAACAAGCCGTCAGCACAATTACTGCCCTCCGATGTGAATGACTGATCTGTAACCACAGCTAAACAGCATGCTGCTTAGGGGCCTGGGTGCTTCATGAAGATGAATTTCCATACCATCAAAGTGCTTTTAATGGGCTTCCTGATCCAACCACAAGGCCTGCTTTGCAAGTATATAGAACTCAGGATGAAGGCTTCCTGTCCAAAAGGATTTGGTCGGTTGTCACTTGACAATTCCCAGCCAGCACAAGGGAGGAGAGGGGGGAGATAGGTAGAGTTGTCTCTGCTTTGGAGGATTAAAAAAAAAAAAAGGAAAAAAAAAAAAGAAAAAGGGAAAAAAAAAAGGGTACAGATGCTTTCTGAATGCAACCAACTGCTGTATCCACAGCTGAATTCAATGCGCTTAACAAATAACGGCAATTTAGCTATGCTTGCGAGGAATAGCTTGAGTCACTTTGCATTAGCATCTGGCTGAGTGTTAAAGTCATTTCTACATGGGGAGCAGAGAAAAGAAATTTCTGCTCCGAGCATCCTTTCAAGAATGCTTAAATATTTGAATATAAATTCCTTTGTGCTTGTGATCACTTCTTCTTATATCTGACACTCTGCTTTTTCCCTTTTCCCTTCTGGTACTCTTCTATGCGGAATGCCGTAAACACGCTCCATCCCTCTCTTTCTTTCCCTCTCCCTGTACCAGCGCTGCTATTCTTCTGAGAGAGATTGTATGTACTGCCAGATACCTATTACACTGACCTCTTTTTTCCTTCCCCTTCCTCTCAAGAAAGTGCACGAAATTGGAGTCATTTCTACATCGCTTACACCCAGGATAGGCTGATGAAAAAAGTACAGTAGGGAGAGACTCGCATGTACATTTAACATTCATTACCCAGACTGCTGGCTTCTCACAGCTTATTGATCAAACTCCATCTAAAACCAGGGAAAATGGAAAGCTATCCAAATTAGCAATCTGCTCATTCTGGACAATATTGTTTGACTCACAAGCTTCCTAGGATGACTGACTTTCAAGTTTCTGCTAAATAGCTGATCATTTTTATTCATTCTATTTATCAGCCCATCTCAGTGATTCACACAAGGACTTACAGTGAAAAAGCCCCTAGAAGCCATCGCGATAAAATTCAGTTTACACCAAAAAGTCACCTTTGTTGCAGTGCACAAGGAAGGCTGTATCACCTCAGAGAACATTGCAGGGGAGGAGAAGAACCGAGGGAGAAGTCTTGCTGAGCACACGAAGCTGAGACGCACGCGAGAGCTTGGATGCGTATCTTAGGTGGCAGTATTAGGACTGGCAGGTCTATTTCTCCTCCGTAAGCCAGGGCAGCGCACAGAAAGACATCAGGTATTTCCAGAGAAAAGCAGCAAATCATCACCTCTTTGACATACGGGACGGTTACAGCTTCATACCAATTTTTCTAGAGAATATTCCCCTCGTCGGTGTTTCGATAGAGCACGGCTTCGCGGCACGGTTCAAAAGCAGAAGGTGGTAAGGCCCACACGTTCTGCTGCCTCTAAGTTTCACTGCAAATACTTGGTGCAGTTTGTGTTGTCAATTGTCCATTTTTTTTTCAATTTTGTTAAGTCACCTAACGTGACGTGACAGTGCTACATTGCAATGGTCACACAATATCATATATGACAACCTCACAAGGCTAAATACCCAGAAGCTGAGCCTGAGTATCAGCAAAGCTTATGTTCCTAAAGAAGCCTGAATATTTTCAAATCCAGCTCATCTCCCAAACACATGTAAGCATTTCTATAAAGCAAGATTTCCACTTAGGCCCAGAGATTTCCAAGATCACCTTCTCATAATGCAGTTTGACAGGCTGGAACAGGGAATTAGTGGCCTCCAAAGTTCTCGTGAGGGCTTTAACTATCTCTTGCCTTCTCCCCACTCTCCCCCCAGGCTCTCCAGGTCTCTCTCTCTCATGTCATCATGCGGTTGTGGCTTCCATTTTAATTTTCACTTTTTTTGAAAGAAGCAACTATTCTGTTTAAAAATGGGGGAGAAGAAAATAGAGCAAGCGAAAGGGTGGAAAAAGAGGAGCAAGGACCTACGTATCTGTAGGGAGGGCCAAATGCAACCTCTGATCCTTTGCAAAAGGAGTTTTGGAAACTCACCTTTTCTGTCCTGCAGTTATTGAGACCCAGGCTATTCACAACGGCCACCTTCCCATCCAGCACCTGCTGCTCCCTCCGAAGTTGCTCCTTCATCTGTCGGGCCTCCTGGATGGCCTTGGTAACAGCATCGTGGTCATTTAAATAACCTGACGACGTGATAGAAGAAAGGATATCTTAAAAAGAGAAAGTTACAAGAAAACACTTTAGCTTTCGTCGATGGGAGGCGCCGATAGTTTATCGTTATTAACGAGAAAAAAAGTTCAGAGGTAAAGCCCAGAACCCCATCCGTGCTTTGTTAATTCCGTTCGTGTTCTGACAGAGCCACCTGGATAAAAAGCACGAGAAACCCCAGTGCCAAAATCATCGTCCTGATACTTGAGCCCATTAGTTTCAATATTTCCCTGGCGCCGCAGAGGTCGGCCCCGCGGTTTGCGTGCAGCAGGATGCAACCCGGTAAGAGCCAGGGGAGGCTTTGATCCCGCCAGCAATCCCAAACTCTTAAAAATAGACCATTTCATTCTTCCCCTTCTTAAAACTCGTGAATACATTAAAATAAACCACAGGTGGCGGTGGTTTGCTATAGATACGGAACGCATAATGACTGGGAAGAGAAACCTCATCCGCTGAACGCTCCCCACCACCACCTGTCATTCAGAAATGTCTAAGGAACCGCAGCTCCCCGGACCTACATTCCCCCTCCTATTCACGCTGCTAATAGTAGGTCAAACGTCCACTGTTTTGCTGCAAATTCACAGCCTAGGGCTTAGCCTTAGTAGTCGCTGAATTATTTCCTTTTAAAATGTTACAAGCATCACCGGCGCAGCTAATACTATTTAATTTTAAATGTGACGCTTTGTCATTTTTTTTTTATTTTTTTATTTTTTTTTTAGCGTGCTGTAGATTATACTTATTATGATCTGCATGTGATTTGTAGGATAGAATACTGATGGGAGACTCCGAGCCCCGGTCTATTTTTCAAACATTAAAGGAGAGGCTAATATCTATCAATCTCCCTCCCCCCTCGCCACATCCCCACACCCGCGTGCACGCACACGCGTCTTTCTGTCTTTTAACTAGGGCATAAAAACGGCATAAAATGAATCTGTAATATGAAATTGCCCAGAAAAGGGACTTCTGTTTGTGACATGAGGCTAAATCTAACCAGATCCATTGGTGAATTGTGACAGATGGAGGGACTGTGAGACAGAAGGCAGGCACTAATCACACACAAAATGACCGGCTTGCCTCAACATGTTCCATGGATTCCAGCAAACTTTACACCCTAATCCATTTTTAGAACAAAAAACATCTGGGCCATAAATCCTCTAATCTGCCAAAACACGCTATTAAATCCCATGATTTGTTGAAAAACACTAAGATTAAAGAAAGGAAATATAAAATGGCTAACTGCCGTGTTAGGAAAGTGTTATTAATACTCTTTCTTTGTCTCAATTATGAATGTTCTGTTCCTAAAGAGCCTTGTCTAATCATGTCAGATTACACATCCTCGTTGTATTGCTAGATTCTTCTATCTGATCCGCCGATTGCCAAAAAACGTAGGACATCGTCCTGCCGCTTCAAACATTTCAGGGGAAGAAGCCGATGTCAGATTAGTTCACTGCCGCGCTGCTGCCAGGATTTTAGTTGGGGTTTGGGTTTTTCCTGCTGTTTTTTTTCCAGACAGCAGACAGAATGGGACGGGTATGGGCGAAAACTAGAAAGAAAGAAAAGTTTTTGCGCGGTTTGACTGTTGTTAATTGTACTAAAAGTTCACTTTTGGCTAAATACCCAGGAGCTCTAAGAGTTTTATATGAAATAACTTGATCCACATTGCTTTTAGCAAATGACCCAGTTCAGTAATTCCCAGACGATGGAATTCCAGCTTTCCCAGCACCAGGAAGGATATAACCTGCACCGGCACGGTGTTACCAGCTGATTTATTTATTTATTTTTTTAAAATCTCCATTTTATCAACTTGCTTGGTTTCTTCCCCACTTTGCATCTGTTACTGACGCAAGCTTGCGTGTAGTCAAAATAAATTGAAAAGGAAACAAAAAAATAAACAAACAAACAGTAGTATTAGTGTTGGTTGTGCTCTTGATTAGGCTAGGTATGATACTTCGAATCTGTACCGCAGCCCAATTTGCCTAGGAACTGGAATTCATGCCCTTCTCCAGACTATTTGGCTTTTCCTGAACACTGCTATCTTTGAGACAGTTTGGCACATGACAGTGAATAAAAGCAAGCACTCCTTATGTTTTTCAGTAGCTGCCAAGATGCTGGTGTGCAGGGAAATGATTAATATAGAAGTGAGTTGAATGTAAATTATTGTTGTTTAGGGTAGGTGGTGAATTATTGACAGAGAGGGGAACTGCATTACATAAAATGCACTTCGTTACAAGGATTGCCAAACTAGCATAGAGATGTTGAAGAGAATGGCAAAAGGGCAGGGAGAAGTTGTTTCTGTTTTTAGTACACGGACATATGCCTGTTCCCAAAAAGAAATGCTTGGATTTAAAGTCATACATGAAGCCACGACATTTGTGACTGCTCAGTCTGTAGCATAATTAGTGGAGGATAAGGATGGCTCGGGAAAAGGACCACATAGCTGTGTCCCCCAGCGCAGCTACGCTCTTGTTCACGGGAGGCTGTCAAGTTTACATCCTCCAGAGCCAACTGAACAACGGGTGAGCCTTTCTCCACGCCACGGGGACCAAGCAGCCTGAAGAACAGCCTTCAGAGAAGGGTTTTAATCTGAGGTCGCATCCCAGCACGGTGGGCTCTGGACCGACCGACAACCTGTGTCCTGCCTTGACAGCTCCCCTCATTCCAACGGTGGAAGGAACTGGCTGGCAAATGACGGGACCTTAGACCCTCTCCTAAAAATGTTATCAAACTGTTTCGTGGCGTAGCCCCTACTGGATGGCGACTTGAAACTGCATGCTCGCTTTTTTAAGGTAACCAAATGGTTTCGCCATGGTAATGAGTTTTACTTGTGTAACTGTGGTTGGATCTCACCTAGCAGCTGGCAGGAAAACTCCGCGGGGTGTTCACAAGCCTTTCATTCTTCTAGTCCTCCATTAAAGGCTAGACCTCCGTTAGAAGTAGGCTATGTCTGTCCAGCTCCTGCACCACAGTTGAGGACTGCTTATCTTTATATATACAGTATGCAGTGATACTGCTCAGCAACCTCAAAAAGTCACTTTCTATATTTGTAGCTGAGAGATACACAGCAGTGAACTCTATGTCATTAACAATAACTTAAGTATGTTATCTTTTGCTCCACAGTTTTCCATGGTTTATTAATGGTATAACACATTAATTCTTCTTACAAGAGTGACCTTTAAAGCTCCATTCATCCTCACAGCTTTTATCCAATTACATTATCACTCACTACAGGTACAGCATTTCAAAATCTGCATTTTGTTAAAAGAAGTAAATTGCAGGGATCTCAGACCTATGAAAAATATCAGGTGTGTAGGGAAAGAAGATTGGAGGGGAGAGAACAAGAGAGCAAGAGACGTCCTGCCACCGAGATGCAGGTCGGATGCTTAAATCCACATCTAAATGTGATGCTCAGTCTATTGAGGACAAAAAATTTCACGTGAAAAAACTGAAACTCAATGCATTGTACGTGGAGAGCAGTAGAGCCAAGCAAATTAAAGATGAAATACATTAGTACCTACCAAAGTTAAACAATGTAGGGCTAATAATAATACATAAACAATTAACAATGTGATATTTACACAATATTTATACAATTCCAACACGTCATACCAAATGAAATTATTTCCTTTTCTTCAGGATATAGAAGAAGAGATATTCTCTGATTTATGTAACTCATCAACATTAACAATAACGAAAGTATGCACAGTGGGAAGGCAAAACAGTGGGAGCTAGATCTGTTTTATCTTTGGACATGGGTCTTCCATGGGTAGACTATGGACTACAGAGATCTGGGAGAGACCTACAGAGAGACACAAGATTTTTTTTACTACATAGCACTAAGATATCACAGAAACAGCCTCTGATGTGTTTGATGTATGGTTTCTTTTGTTTGTGCCCTCTCTGAAAGTGGCCAGCAGCAGATGTTTTAGTAGCAACAAGAGACATGGTAGCAAAGGTACAACAACCTACCTCACTCAATTTCCCAAAGAGAGCTTGATTTACATCCTGAAATCTTAATTCAGGTTACTCTCAATCACTCCATGGAATAAAATGTTTCGGTTCAAAGGATGAAGAATGGGGTGTGTACACATTTTACTTCCACACACAAAAACCAGTCCCTTTAATGCATCAGACTTGTAACATCACCACCAGGACTGTTATTATTTAGATGGTCTTTAGGCAAAGAGGTAATTTAGACGGGAGGAAGAATTAACACTATTTTTTGGAACAATGTTAAAAACAGCCAGTCAAGACTTTTTGCAAGATGCAACATTAAATTTTGTTTTTTGAATGAACCTGGTGATTCTGTTGCTTATTAGACCAAGGTAAAATAATGCTCCGTGCAGCTTTTTAGTGGACTAAGGATTAAACCTGTAAGTTTGCAAAGATGTATTTGCATATGCAGACTTTTAACTGAAAGGGATTTTTAAGTTTCTACATCACTTTTAGATGGCACAGTAGAATATCACATGTCCTTCATGCCTGCCACGAGACAGGTCACTGTCTTTAATGTGCGCCGCTAAACAAACGGCATTTATGAGCTGTTATTGATAAAGCAGTACCTGAAATAACACAGGCTTTTGTTTTCCAAGTCTGTAAAAGTTAACGTACTCCTCCTGAAATCGTAAGATTCTGGGAGTTTTCTCACTGACATCAACAAATGTAGCATTATGCTCAAGCCATGATGGCTCACAGACTGGTAACTGGCTGATAAAGGCCCATTTGCTGATAACACCTATTAATTGTTATGAGGAAGGAGAAAAGAAACTGAGCTTACCTATTGTGTTAGCCCTGGCCGAAGGACTAGCTAATGTGGCTGGCACAGAGGATTTTAGTGAGCTGGTCCCACTGTTTATTCTCAGAGTTGGCATATGAGGAGAGGTGGGTGATGTGGGAGACTTGCCATCGGATGTCTTGGGCTTGGCTGAAAGGTTCAGAGGCTGGGCTACTTCATCCTACAACAAGCAGAAGAGAAAAGAACGTTATTAAGAAAACTGCTGTTGGCACAACACCGTCCAAGCAAAGACAGTTGTTTTCAGCTCATGTGAACTTCTAAACTGGAAAGGTTGCGTGATATATATATTAAGATCAAATGTGATACCATCTTGTCATTCCAGTTTGGAACCGAGATGACTGATAAACTGGAGAATTAGCATGACATGATCGGAGAACATCCTCCATTTGTACTTTGTATGTAAGAATTGCCACTGAAGAAATGATTCACATCATCAAAATATACCCTTCTATGATGAAAATAAAGAGCACTTTTACACTTACATTTTATTGTTACTTTATTTTAGACTCGATGGGGATAAATTAAAAGAGAAGAGAATTTTCACTTAAAATTCAACCACCACGACCCAAATTGGGCAAACTGGGGTTTCATTTTTTTGAGTGGGGGTGTGTGGGTTTGGTTGTTTGGGTTTTGTTTTGTTTATTTAACTTGTGCTTTCTTCTGAACTTCCCAGGCTTAGAACTGCAAGCACAAAAATGTCATAGGAAATAAATACTACTCTTCCACCACTGCCCTCTTTCCACAAAATTTGAACAATAACCTGAATAATTCTGCCTAACTCTCTAGATTTTTTTTGTATTCTGTGGAGATTCTGACTTCAAGATTTCAGTCATTATTATTCTGGTAAAATAGAAAAATTGGGTGGCATTTTTTGCAGGCTAACTGGAATTATTCCTAAACCTGGCTTGATTACACAAGAGTAACAGACAGTTACTATAACACACATCAAAATTCTAAGTCATGTATTTTTGTTTGACCAACATAAAATACAATAAGAGGGAAAAAAAAAACCAACAGGGAAGGGAGAAAAAGCTTTCATCAAGGGGGATATTTTGGAAGTGATTTTAACTGGCTTTTTAATAACCACAACTAATGGGTATGGTATTAGATCCAACCATCACGCTGTGACAGGAAAGCCATCTTCTAGCCACTGGAACTGTTATGTCACACAACTGGGGTTTGGCTCGAGGCACTGAAGAAGCCAATTCTGATGTCCCTAAGTTATAATATATTCAGAGTTATAGAATTATCCCTGACTTACAGCAATGCAAAACTGACTGGAATTAGACTCGTAACGTTTGAGTGTTTTACTGTTTCCACTAAGGTATCTGTAACTACTATCATATAATACTGATTCTTTTCCACAGGGGGTGGTGCACTGCAGTAAAGAAGGAATTTTATAGTTGCCTATCACTTGTGGAAGTACGTGGAAGATATAGATGTACATCTCCAAACACAAGACCATTCTGCAAAGCGCTGTCATACAACTTTTCCACTACCTTAAAGAAGCGAGCTCCGAGCCAAGCACTTTTGTTATACTTGATTATTTCTACACTTTTGTGATAGTTACGGCTAAAAATAAATTAAAGCTTAGCAGACAAACATATCGAGGACATCGTGGACAAAGCTGTCATCCTTAAAGTGGTATTTAAGCCATCCTAGACGCAACTTGTCCATGAAATAAAGGGGGAAAAAAAAAATCAATGCATAAAATTGACTTAGGAGCCCATATTCTGTATTCTCAGAAGTGACTTAGGCACCTAGAAGGCAGAGTTCTGTTAGTCTTTTAGAAGACTTGAGCCTTGGGGTTAAAAATATCACCCAGTTCAACCAGCATTTGACGTTTTCAGAAGGTATTCGCTACTTTACAGAAATACAAATTCTAATATATTAGAATAAAATAGATTAACCTACTAGCCAAATGGACGTGAACTTGCTCTGCTGCTCCACTGATTTCAATTTAACAGAAAAAAAAAAAAAAGTCTCACAACAGTGCAACTATAATGTTGTAAAACCAGTACTGATTTAGTCGCATAAAAATGTACAAACCAGCCAATGAACCAACCAAACACAGCGAGCCTGTGCCAGACAAGGATCCCTGAACAGCAAAGTCATCTATTTTCGATGAGACAGTCCCAGAAGCAATGCAAACCTGCCCGCATTCTCGTTTCAGTTCAATCCAAGGGGGGTTAGTTTCCAAGTATATTCAACTCTTGACCTCTGTTGTAGGCCTCAACAAAAAGGGCTGATTAGTTCCAGATATTGTAGCAAAAGCTGCAGTGTGTTCTCTGGCCACTGGAAATCTGACCCAAAGCAGCACTCCAGTTCATAGGGAGCAGCAACCAGTCCCCGATGGGAACGGCTCTCGCTCCCATCCAAAGTCAGCTTGGATTCCAACCTGCAGCCTCATGCTAAAAGGGTTTTTTTTTCCAATCTCGTCCTTTTGACTCAATCCCTCAGCTATCTTGTCTCTATAAAGTTTACTTCCTTCCCTTCTCTTGCTCCTTCTCTCTTTCCCCGGTCCTTTTGTTCCCCCTTTTTAGCCTGGTGTGAAGGCAAGGTCTTGTGCAGGTCCACTAGAGAACAATGCAAGTTAGAAACAGGGGAGGTGATGTTTTTTTTTCCCATCCCCAGCAATGAAGCTGTCTGCACTGTAACTATTCTTGGTGGTAAGAATGCTTTTCTTCATTCAAGTCAGCACAGCCTTCTCTAGAGCCAAGAAGTATAAGGCCTTGTGGAAATAATAGAAGTCGACAGTTCCAGAGCTGATAAATGTCATTCCAAATTGCCCCTTCATTCACTTTCATTGTGTGTTCGGGCTAATGGTAAATTAATCGGAGGTCACAGGAGCTTGCTTCTCATAAAGGAGGATAAGTAAACAATTTTCAGCTATTATATGTATTTAGAAAATGATATTACTTCACAATATTCGGTCTCACAATATTTTTACTTCTGTTATTTCAAAGAGCATTCTCAAGTCCTCACTGGAAGTCAAATACATTAAAAAAAACAGTCAGAGAGTTTAGAAATCCAACGTTGGATCATGAGTTGATAATAATTTAAGTCATTTCCTTTACCACAGTGGAACTTCACTGATTTATTCCACGGGAGTTGAAAAAATATCTGGGAGACAGGTAATAATATACAATTGTGTTAAGTGTGAAGATGACTGTTAGGATCTTCACTCCTACACTCAGTGAGCCATTTTACTCTTTTTTCTACTTGCAGACATAAATTCAAAGTTCTCTGCTCTTGCAGTTTAAATCAAGGGCTGCCTTCATTACGGATTTGCGTCCGTGGAACCACGGGAAGCATTAGGTGTTGCCCGACCTTTATTTTTAACCATTAAAATCTCCCAGCTGACATTCTGTCATGTTCTAGATTAGCAGGCTTCAACTCTCAGACGTATAAGGCTCTGTATAACCGCAGCGTGACGGCCAGGGCAAACACGAGCAATGGGGGGAAAAAAAAAAAAGCACAGATGGAGCATGTTCACTACAGGTAGAACGTATCTTTCAACAGCCAGGAGATTCTATTTTATACAGTGGGATCACAGGAGTTAGACCTACTCCCTGGACTTATTAGAGAAAGCTCAGTATTGACTGGTCCCTGCCTTTTTTAACATGCAGTTATTCTAAGATGCCATTGATAAGGTGGCGTTGTTTTTTTCAAGTCAGTATTTTTAAAGAGTTAAAACAAAGTCAAACATTTATTTATATATCAGCCAAAACGATTAATGCTTAGACCAGAGGATGTTAAGACCCAAAAGGCTTCTAATAATACAAACACAGATGTGATGAAAGTAAAACACGATTTTGATCAAGGGTTATGAAATGTTTCCTTTAAAGTAGCACATCTGTCTAACCAAACAAACCACACACACAAAATGCAGAGAATGAAGCATAAGCATAAACACATGTAGGAGGGCTAATAAAATGAAGTACCCACAGCAAGAACAAAGTACTGGTAAGGAGGTTCCCATCCTCTGTCTCACAGGAGTGTCAGAATAGCCACTGTTTTAGGGAGAGCTGGTGGTTTGCTTCCCAGGATTGGAAGACTGTCATTAATCAAAACTTTGGAGCTCGGGGAACTCAAAATGCTTGATTTGCTCTAGACTTTTTTCCCAGCTGATCTCTAAACATACAAGGGAAGGAAGAAGAACCCTTCATCTACACCAGAATATGGGGGGGTAAACCAAATATTCCAGAGCTATATTTTGTAGCTTTACTCCAACTAAATTTGTATAACTTTGAGCTTTCGTATTAAAGCATCGGGTACTGGAAATCTCCAAATATAAGTGCCTGACACGCAACATTTGAACAGAAATACCGCTGGCAAGTGGAGTGTGCGTCACACTGCTTTTATACGGTTTGTATGGTCCTATGAAAAGGTAAAAAACACGAAGTCCTTATTAATATGGGAGGAAAAAATGAAAGAGAAAGAAAAGGAAAGGATTTGGTCACAGTCATATAGTAACGTAGTGCAAGAATTTCAGACAGACCCAGGAATTCTCACTTGCAGTCACCTATCTTGCAAATAGTTGCCTGAAATGGTGTCAGATCTAATCTTTCAATCATGCTGTCTCTTATTTACTTCCTCCTAAATTAACCTAAAAGGTTAATTTATCTCGATGGAGAATGGATTTGGGAGAAGAAGGGAATAAAAATCTGATTTTGAGAATGTCTCCAAACCGTCTATTAAAAACGGCACTATTGCAACAGCAAGAGGTGAATAAAAGACTGATAGCCCAGATGAATGACCCAATCCCAAAGAAAGAAAAAAAATGGGGTTGGTGGGGAAGACCCCAAACGATTCGTTTCCATTTTAAAATCTCATTTCATATATTTTAAAGATGTGTATGCTATTAAAATACAGTTAGTGAATCACGGGACTGCCATTTAAAATCCAAGTGCTGTATCCCGCTGTGGCACACGCTGAAGGTCCAGGTTGCACGGTTTATTACAAAATCATGAACTACTCCGTGGATCATCTGACTGGCAACACAAACGGGCTTAAATGACCTGGCATAAGCACAGCCTAGCGTGCTCTGCTAAAGAGGCTTTTCGTGACCTCTGGGAACACATTCGCCACATCTTGCTGCCTATTTAAATGACCTTGACAGTACAAATCTCAGCCAAATGAGTTAGAAATAAGAAGCCGGAGAGGGGGTTTCTAAAAGAATGCCTCTGCCAACTCCCCAGAAAACAAAGCCTCATCCCCCCACATTTGGTTCTGTTTCGTGGAGATCTTCGTTTCATCAGAAATGCAAAACAGGGAGCACTTACTGGCATGTCTGGGGCAGAAGACAATGATGCTATTGTCACCCACCCAACAATGCAGCCAGTCAGTGGCTTATCCGTTCAGTCTCACGCTTACCCAGAAATGTCTGACCAATATATATCAAAACCCGAGCTGGAACAGCATATATATGCGAAGCAAATCCTTTGGCATCACTGTCCCTCAAGCCTACAGTTGTCCAGACGCTCACACAAAGATACCAGCAGCTTCCTTCGCATCCCCTCCCCTTCCTCCGAAGCCACTCGTGGCGAAATTATCAGTAGTGATAATAAGGAGCCGAGAGGTAAAGGCAGTTGTGAAACATGTTGTATAAATGAATCACGCTGCTGATATTATCCTCACTGATGAAATAATTGTATTAAATTAAGCAGGGATGTTCACATGACAGGATGGGTGAATTAGATAATGCTCATCTGCAGCTGTACCTCCTCCTGCCACATTCTCAAGTTTTGATTAAGAATAATGTGTCCCTTCCTGCAAAGGTAGAAATTTCCCTCACATAGAAAAAGAGATGGAAACGTATAAACAGGCATCTTAGTTATGATTTGATAACGAACACAGTAATGTTATTCTTCATCCTACTCTTGCCCATGAATTTCAGTGCCAAAAGCAGAAGGTACGACTGGACTCTTGTCAGAAAGGAAAAGGAAAGGCACCGAAGACAAGACAGAGGGCAAGTATTAGGAAGAACTCTCTTCTTTCTTTCTGATCCTGCAAACCCCACAGACTTTTCTTTCTGCGATAGCTGCAGAAACACCTCAGCCTGGATTTCTGTCTATACCTAGAGCAGGCTGTTGGGTTTTTTTATGCTGTTGCTTTGCTGAGTATCTTCCTGAATACGGTGCTCTCAGAAGGCAGACACTGGTTAGTGTCTGCAGGCAAAGTTAGTACTTCCAGTCTTTACTTGACAGTACCCAAATACTCTTATTCATGGGACTCAAAACAAAGGCGGGGGGGGGGGTGTGTGGAACTGAGCTGCCTTATATTTGTGACAAATATTCTTTTTGTTATCTCATCTGCTGCTTTAGTGGAACACTCAAAGAATAAGCTGTTTCCAAATGCTGATTTGGACACCGAGACTGCTCTTGCACAGCCTCCATTCCAGTTCATGGGGAAAAGTGGTGTATGAGCACACCAACTTCATCTGTTCCGGAGCACCAGGGACAGACAGGATTTTTTCCCAGTCCTTTTTTTTTACAACGCTAAGGGCTCTCAGTGAGGATATTCTCTGGGGACTTTGTCCTCTCAGAAAGATCCCTAACATCTCCCCCTTTCATTTTTCTTTACAGGAAGCCTAGCTGCCAGAAAAGAAGTCTGCAGTTACAAACACTAATTTGCTGCCCTGGAAACCCCACGCTTTGATTTCGTCTAGTCCACATGTTGTCACAGTAAAATAAGAGAGCTGCTGGGTGGTTTTCCCTTTGCATTTAGCACTGTTGTTTCCCCAAGTTGTACGCAGGATTCACGAGCAGACAGAGGAAGAACAAAAGAGGGGCATGCAAAATGACCTGCCTATAAAGATGGAAGGCCCTAGGAATTGGGTGCCCTCCCCTCCTCCCTACAGCCTTTCCATCCCACGCACTTTGCTTACTCCCTAGTATCGGTCTGTTCTACGAGCTGCAGAATACAGAGGCTGAAATAACAGAGGACCAAATGCCAAACAAGCCCAGGATCATTTCAGTCCTCCGGCTGGCTCAGACGTGGAAGAGCGCGGGGCTGTTTCATCTGCAGGGCAGCCCAAAAGCAGCGTTGGTGGAGAGAGCTACGTAACTCCTCCTCAAAGTCTACATCCGACGATGTCCTGGGGCAAAGATCTTAATTTGCGTTAGCAACCGGTCAGAACTCTGCACGCAGAATCCTAAAAGCAATTGTTTAATAAAAAGTCTTTGGGAAAGACAAGTGCTGCCCTGGGACCGAGCCCTTTGGGTTCCTGCAGAGCTCAGGGCAGGCTGTTTGGCCAACAGAACACAGCAGGGCACGCGGCTTAGCAAAATGAGCAGACTGGTATGTGTTTACTCAAAATTCATTCATTTAGCCTCTAAAATCCTCCGAGAGGCATCCTCCAAACCCTACTTGCAGCTTCTGGCTGCCTTTGGACTGCCAAAACGCCCACCATCCTTGTGAAGTCTCCTGGTAATCATCTCCACAGACAAACAGCACAATGTGTTTGATGAAAGCAGGTGATTTGAGAATTCTGGGCTATTTTTTGCTTGATCATGAGTTTTCAGCCACGTGTCAACCTCTAGGGGAACCTGATGACTTATAGATGCTTATCCCCACTCAGATCCAAACTTCAAACATTCATTTTCATCCATGCAAAAGTGACGGACTTACTCATAATTTGCCATTATTCTGCTGTTTGCTCTTCTGTTAGACCAAAATAAGCAGAAGTGAGAGCTGCTCACCGCACTCTTAGGAGCCAGTATGTGGATTTTCAGTACAGCATGAAGCAAAAATCGCAGGAACAAAGAGCTTTTAACGTTTGCTTGCACCTCATAATGAAAAAACTCCTTCTCATTCTGTATATCTGAGCGAGTGAAAATTTAACTCGGTAGCCTCATTTACAAAAAAAACCCCAACCTTGAGCGAAGCTTGCTCTGAGAAAATCCTGCCAGCTTTGCCCTGAAATGAGAAGGGTCTGTGTTGAATAAAGATACAAGCCAAGCCAGCGCTGGTCCATACTTCATGCCAAACTTGGGTCCTGTTGTTAGCTTTGTTTGCTTCTAATAATTATTGTTCAGCTGTATTTCTCCCATCACCCATTTCTTTGGTACGACGCTATCAATGAAGCGCTTCTCTAAGAAGGCTCAAGTCAGCTGCTAAGGCACAGGTCAGCAGGGATTGACTCAGACACAGCAAATCTTCAGGGGAAGGCAACAACTGATTTTTCATGCTTTTAACCAGGCAAGTCCCTTTACAAGAGATAAAAATCATTAGGGAGGATCACAAAATTGTGGGGGACAGGAGAGGAAAATGTTCTTCCAAACTGCCCCTACTGAACTACATGGAGGGCAGTGAAGTGCAAGATGGGAAAAACATCACTTCTTCAGCGAACCACGGGAATATTAATTAATTAAAGCTCATAATTACTCTGACAGCTTTTGCCTTATTTTACAAACAAGGCACAAAGTGGCCAAATGATTTGCCTAATCTCCCACAGTGAGTAAACAGCTGACTCATAAGGAAGAGCAGAGCAAATGCCACTCTTACTCAGACCAACGTTTCGGGAGGGTTTTTTTGAACCTCCCAAAATGTCCAGCTGCTTCAAAAGAAGTTGCAAGAAAAAGCGGATAGCTGTCAGAGAGTTTGATCTGTGGTATGTGTTCCTGAATTGGGCTGGGTAGAAACTGGAGTGGCCCATGCCCTGAGGCGTGATGTCTCGTAGCTTGGTTCTTAGATTATTTTTTTGAATTCTTGCTGCATAATTCTGTCCCAAAGAAAACCCAGAAGTCTAAACACGTGGTGGCACTCTCCCACCCGTAACAAGGCTGTTTAAAAAATGGAAATAGACATTAGATTGGATTTTGTTTGCTGCCTAAATTGAACTTGGAGTCACCACCTTCCAACGACTAATCCCCAGTAAATGTTAAGCAGAATGAACAGCAATGAAAACAACAAAACCTGAAAGGACGGGGAAGGACTTGGAAGGAAATAAAACAAGGACCTGCAAAGCCAAACAGCATTAGAAACTGGTACATTTTAAATGAACAACAAGAAAACAGAAGCCACACTGATCAAAGCCTCCCACCTCCTCTCTGTGGTGGATGACACCTTCGCTGGGAGCACACCACCACCTCTAACCCCACACCTGCAAAAGGAATTAATTTCAAAAAGAATACAGACCAAAGCGTACCGTATCAAAACAATTTAGCAACAGACCCCTCCTCCTGCTGTGGTCAGGCAGAAGCAAAGATGCTGCATGGATTCTAAGATTCAGGGAGGAAAAAAGACAAAACAAAAGCAGAAAAAACCCCAGAAAACAACCCCAGCTGCTGAAAACTTTAGAAGAAAAAAGTCAAAAGACCTTGAAAGAAAAGAGAACTCAAACAGCTTGGACAACTGGTAGTGGGCTAAGAAAGTCCTTTTCAAGAACCACCTGTGCTTTCTTTGACTTTGGATATCTCTATGTAGTCTAGGTAGATTTTTCACTAAGAGAGGCAGCAATGTATGCTGCACTACAAATAAGTGGTGCAAAGATAACATGCACTGCTTTTATTTATACATATGTACAACTGTAAGAAAAACGTCAAAATGTCTTGTAACTGTAGATATGACCTGCCTGAAAATTTGTTTTTCCAAGTAATAGCTTTTCAAAGGGAAACCATCAACACAAAACTCATCCGTCTTTAATGCTTGCGTGCTATTAACATCTTAGATCATTAAAATCAAAATGATTCCGCAAGTCTGTCTTACTTGGTATTTTTTCATTTCACCTCCTTTTAGCAGGTGGATGAAATCTAATCAGCAGTTCCAGAAACTGGAGGAAGTTTAATGTAGCGTAGGGAATGTTCAAAGCGAACACATGCTTGAGTACTGCACTCAAAGACGAAGAATTTGTTTAATTTATTTATACCCCACCCGTATTTGCATCCATGAGGTCAACGACTTGAGAGTGCACCTGCTGGGGAGGGTTGTCCCTTCTCCTGTGCCACAGCCATGCCCTCTCTATTGCTGATTCCTCGTGTTCAGTTCTTGACTTTCCAACAAAATGTCTCTGTGAACTTATTGAACGAGTTACTCATTATCTACTCTTCTGCATACGGCCACTGAAATCTTTGGGAAGTTATGATAAAATATTAGCAAATAAAATTGCAGTGTTTTGCACAAGTGCAAATAGCTACAGAAAGTAAAGGGCCACCTCTTTTGTCTCAATTCTCTACTTACAAAATCAGAGAAAATACACATGAAAAGGGTTTCTTTTCTGCAAACTGGGCATACATCATATATATGTTTATCTAACTGCACGGGGACACCACCATGTACAATCCCTTAGGTTCAAGAAGTACTATTGATATTATATAATTATCCTAATGAACGTATTAATCAACCCTAATAATCATAATTAAAATCGAAATATATTGTCGTTTCTTTTTTTTTTTTTATTTGCTGCTGTCAGCACTGAACGCAGATTACAAGCAGAACAGTGCTGAAGAAGTGTTCAGCCCCCCTCGGTGAATAGACTTCAGATCCTATTCCTGATTCCCACTAGCAAAAATGAAATCACCATCAGGACCGGTATTGGGGCCAAATTGCTGGCAGGCACAATGAACCACTAATTGCTGGATTCATTAGTAAGACTCATAGTTTGTCCCCATGAGATGCTGAACACTTTCAGCTCCTTTTAAAACCTAGCATCTCAGAAATTAAAATTAACAACTGCAAACTAGTATTTCTGTTATACTGTAGAAACTCAGCATGAATTTGAAGTCAGATCACAAGAATGCCAAAAATCTATTATGTAAAATTAGGCAGATTTTTATCTACTATTTTCCTGTTAATTCTGTAGAACATGCATGCATCCATGCACAATAGATATTCCATGCTGTTTCTCAAGCCTAAACAATCAGTTAAAATAGTTTTTGTAAAGCTGAAAGAAGACAACTGCCTTTAAAAATACCTTTCAAATAGCCCCAGCATCACACTGTTAAGATTGGCCTATTCTTTTCAGACATAAAACAAATGTCTATTTAAGAACACATCCAAATGCATTTCCATCACTCAGCCAGAACACATTCACCTCCCAGAAGCTAACACTGTAAGAGATGGAAAGAGAGGGGGAGAGAGAGAGGAGACCTTTAGTCCACCTACTGGCTTCACTGAAGGCAATGAATCCAGCCCTAGCTCATTTCAAGTAGGTTCAGTTGTGACAAAGGTTACCCACAAGCTATTTCTTGATGATTTATAGCTGATGTCTACAGATCTCCTTTTATTTTAATGACGACTTCAGTACAGACGTTAAGACATTCTTTGTCTTCACAGAAGTATATGAGAGGGAAGTTGACATCTTAAAAAAAAATAATTCCAAGAGGCTGATTCGCTATTTCTGAACAGGGCCAGCTCTGGGCAGTTTTTATATCTTATCCAGAAGGAAAAGGGGAGGGAAACACAAAACCCTTCATCCTTTTCTCCCATACTAAAGCTGCTATGTTTTTGTGACTTATTCTGGGCACAAATCCTAGAGCACTGACTCAACGTGTATATCACCAGTTAATTATGATCAAGACAAGACACTAGGATACTTGGTAAGCATAAGATAATTTTATCTCTTTGCCAGTAAAACATGCATTTATATAGCATTATTTTGCTCTGTTTGAGCCCAGAGCAATTTACAAAGTGAGTCCCAAATGATACCATCATGGGAATCCTTCCACCCAGCCCTGAACTGTAATCATTTGGGGCTGGAGGACAGCAGCACAGGAAAAGCAGTAGCAAGACATACTGCATCCATTTGAGATTTAAGATGTCACGCCAGTAAAAAAACCCAAGAGTTGTCCAAATGTGAGATTATTTTTAGCCTCAAAATTAGCCTGTGTGCGTGCATGTGTGTGAGTGTGCACATCAGGCCTGTGTGCATGTACAACCTTCATCTCTGTAGAGATTTTGAGCACACCAGCCAATCTCCATCAGGTTTGATGAAGTCCTCAAAGGTCCCACATCCATTTGTGTAGAGGGACAACGGTGCAGGGAGGGGAATTCTCTAGGCCCCTCGCCTCTCAGGACAAGACTCCAGTGCTTACCCACGCTTTAACAGACAACAGGTGATTTCCCTGGAGGAAGGTAGTCTACATTTCCAGAGAGAGCCCAAATATTGTGACACTTCACCAATGAAACTAGGCCTCGCTGGCACTCTTGGAGCATCGCACCCATTTGAAAATGAAGGCCAAAGAGAAAATGTCTATTCAGCCTGTTCTGCTCTGCAGGCCTCTGAGCACCTCTGCTATTTTCTCGCTTAGGGTAGGCAAAAGGATGGGCCTGTTGTCTTCCTCACCCACTAGCCTCAAGAAAACTTTAGCTTTTTTGGTAGAGCAGTGAACCTCCCAGGTGTTACACCACCGCGTCTATAAGCCGCAGTTCACCGGGAGGACTCGTTTTGTGTGGAGAAGTTGGTGTTTCCACGGCTGTGAAATGAAGAACCCTAAATCCAGACACGAGATATAATGGGCAAAGGAGTCACGTGACGCTGTTTTAACTTCTGGTATCACAAATAAAACGCTACTTGACATACATTTCTCAGCCAAACTGTACGTGCTGAATTGGCCTGACCCCAAATTACGTCTGTGCCTTTTATAGAGAATGTTGAAAGCACAGGCTGTCCACACATTTATGAAGAATAATAAGCAAACAGAGATGAATGAATTTGTGCCAGAGTTTGAATTGCAGACTCTATTTTCAGTGGACATCAGAAATTGGGATAGGAGTACCCGGAAAAGGAAAGAAGATAATTTCAGAGAAGACTAAGAATATTGAAAATAAGAGGTCATTCTGATCTGCAAGCAAAGCAGAAAAAAAGACAGATTTTATACTAGATGGGCTCAAGATTTACTGAGGCAACCAACAGTTAAATTCAAAATATATTAACTTACAGCTGTAACCTGAAGTCTATACAGCTCTTAGCATGGCTAAAGCTAAAAATAATCACTGACCTGGAATGACTGCAGCCCTGAGAGAGCCACCTTTGGAAAGAGAGAAATTCACAAGAACCCGATGCAGCAAAAATACTCTCCAGAATGATATACATATGTTTTCTTCCTAATTGTACACTGAATTAAAGGGGCTTTAGTAATTCTGTCACTACATTACTCCCTTTTCCAGTACGCTGCTTCATAGTTTTCTCCGGAGCATTCTAGAGACGAATAAATGTACCCCTGAAACTCAACTTTAAGAAGCTTTTTGTGCCAGTTTTCCTATGGATATGTCATGTTGGGTTGTGTTTGTCACTGCGTAACCCCTGTTGTGTTCTGTTAGCTTGAAATCACGTAACGCGATGTGGCTGATTCATGACGTGACATGTCACTGCCTGGCATGTCAGCGGAAAGCCTGGACAAGCCCCATGTGCTACATCTCCAGACACACGTAGCTCTTTGAAATGGCCCCTTATTTTAAACCTACTAGCAGGTGCTGGCACATCCACTCAAAAAAAAGTTTAAGAAACACTAATAACTTATGAAATACTCATAATACTCTCTTCTTTCCGTAACATCACGACTGGAAATTGAAAAGCCCTTTCTCCAACGTTCCCATTAGAGACAAGGTCTTCCCTTCTACGCGCTCCGCATGTCAACTACTGAGCAATCTTTTATCAAAGACTGTTTTCTTAAAATTTTTTTTTCCTGACAGTAGTCATGGTATTACCTTATCTTCCTTTAAAAGCAGCAGGAAAAAGATTTAGCAATGGAAATGAAACAAACAGGAACTAAACTATTCATTAGTACTAAAAGTACATATTTGAATTCACAGTCTGGCAGCATTAGTGGATAAAGGTACATAGATCCATAGAATCATTTCGGTAGGAAAAGACCTTTAAGATCATCAAGTCCAACCATTAACCTAGCACTACAAAGTCCATCATGTTTGCGATCAAAATTTTATACTGGTTTCATGTATTAAATCCTGTCAAATTACATCAAAACCCAAAATGGCTTGTTGGATCAGCTTGCCTGCCTCTGATGTTCTTTGGATGCTCTCAAATGTTCTCTCTGGTTACTATTGAAGCACTTCTACTGGGAAATACTGTAGTAAAAAGTCGAATTCTGCTGAGAAATATTTATGCCTTAGCAGAATTGCCAACATGAAGTCTTCTGTGATTAAAATAGTATCTCATAGATTCATTTTGTTAGCTGCTTTCTAAGCCTTTGGTATACATTTATACCAATCTGTAAGTTTCAGCCATGGCAGTCTGAAGCTTAGCTTTTTGTTTAAATAAGATTCTCACATATTCACATGACTCCAGGAGCTGGGAATTTAAGGATGTTATCCATTATAAAATCAAAAGATGCAGCCACGCTGCTTTACAAAAAAGTGTGTACACTAAAGTGATGATTTCCACATAATTTCCCTGAAACCCTCTTTTGCACCAGTTCATTTTACACTAAACACACTGCATTCTGTACAAAAAATGTGTAGTTCTGAGAAACTTCAGTGAGATACTTGCCAAGCACTTCATATAACTCCAGAGTTAATACTGACCTATAAGAAACCGTCTCTTTGAATTTGAAATTAAAATAGATTTCTTCTCCATTCTGCTCCTAAATGTTGCTTCTCTTCAGCTATACACAGCTACCAGGGATTACAGATTAAAATATTTCAGGTTTAAAAATTTGTAAAGCTCCCTTGTTAAATTATAATCATTCAGTACATGAATACTTACTGCAAAATATATTTATTTGATGCTTAGTTTGAATTGCTTGTCTGAATGTCTCAAGAAAAGCGAATTTCAAATCTAGCATGTAACATGGAAGCAAACCATCCTTCTGCAGACAAAGCAAGCAGTTTCTGGAAGCTGCTAGACCGATCGCATTGGAATTTTAGTCAAACACCTCAGAAATTTACTTTCTGTGTTGAAAAGTTCTACATTTGGTAAAAGATGGCTCTATTGCTGTCCAGTAGACAGCCCTGCCAAGAAAGTCTATGCACGTCACTTTCGATTATTAACATGTGCCACGAAATACCCAAACGCTTAAGCTGAAGCTGCAAAAGGGGAGATTTAATTCCTGAAGCGAAGTACCTGGCTCCCTTCTAGAAGAATCTGGTAGAATGAGAGTCCTCCGCTCCATTTCAGGCTGTCTTCGAATCCACAAAATAGGTACATGGCTACAGCACTGTTATTTTGCACAAGCCTGTGCTTCTGGAATAAACACATTCCTTGATTTAGAGAGTCTAACAGCCTAGAGTCTAAAAAATAAATCTCTGGTATCAAGGATGACCTTTACTTTACAGGAATTTCATATTATGAAGGAAACTAAAAATTAATCTGATATTGGCATAACTGGCTGGTTTGTTATCTATATTTAACTTAGATCTAATATTGGTCCTTCACCTTTGCAGTGCTGTGAGACTCGGAAGCACTCAGTGAAAAATGCTATGTTCCAAGCTGAACTTATAAATAAACTTCTCCTCATGGTTGGTTCCCCTTCCTCAGCAGAAAGATGAAGTATTTTCCCTCTCTCCCCTTAGAACAAGCCCACCCAAATGTGAGGATTATCAACCAAAAGCACTGCAAGCTGAAAAACCTATTTTTACTCCATTTCATTATGCAGCTACAGATTCCTCGTTCTCCTTTTCCTACTGTTCCCATGGCCAACTAGCAACATCAGCTCAACAGTTATCTTAGTGGCATTGAAAAACCTTGAATTTGTAACATTGTTTTCTTGTCTGGGACCCTTCCTCTACTACTTCTTGCAAAATGCTGCTCTTTCTCATTCAAGCTCTTTGGTCCAAGTGAAACTAGGTGGGCAGTTCTATCAAAAAGATGCTGCAGAAGTCAACGCTTAGGTATTTCTAAGTTACGGAGTAAGATGCAGAGCAGAAACAAAATGTCGGGTCCCAGCACTCCTGAAAACTGAGGGATTCTGTAAGTGAACCTGGCTTTATAGCTGCCTCCTGGAAGTAATCATGGAATCATAGAATGGTTTGGGTTGGAAGGGACCTCAAAGATCACCTAGTGCCAACCCCCCTTGCATGGGCAGGGACACCTTCCACCAGACCAGGTTGCTCAAAGCCCCATCCAGCCTGGCCTTGAACCCCTCCAGGGATGGGGCAGCCCCAACTTCCCTGGGCAACCTGTTCCAGTGTCTCGCCACCCTCACAGAAAGAATTTCTTCCTGGTATCTAATCTAAATCTCCCCTCTTTGAGTTTAAAACCGTTACCCCTTGTCCTATCGCTCCACTCTCTGACAAAGAGTCCCTCCCCAGCTCTCCTGTAGCTCCCTCCAGATACTGGAATGCTGCTACAAGGTCTCTTCAGGTTGAACAACCTCAAGTAATAGTGCCTGGTATAATAACTTGGTTCTCAGCATGAAGGTAATGCTGTGTGTGGATCACCTAACCAAAAGTAGTGAGAACTACCTGCTGCCCACACCACCAACTTTGCCGCTTAGGAAAAAATGGGTGTTTTATTTATTTGTAGCAGGTAAGGAAGGTGCTGGTGGCAAGAAACAGGAGTGAAGTAGTAAGAAGCACATACTGCACGTTGGTCATTACCACTTTCCTCTACATCTCTGTTGTTCCCCGTCTCACTTCTGAAGACCTCTCTTTCAGAAATGCAGCCGTCTTGTTTAGTTTGCCTATCTCCCTTTTTGTTCTGTGACCAGATTTCAGAGGGGTCACGTCCCCCCCACCACTTTTTTACTTTTTGTTATGTTTTCTTCTGAGTTTTTATTATAAAAAGCCGCCGACCGAGCCGAACAAAGGCTGACTGGCTGGCAACTCTGCTTTAGAGACGGGGCTCCTGCCAGAGAGACATGGTATCAGGAGACAGAGCTGTGGAGAGTTAATCTCAAAAAGCCTCCTAGGAGCCCCTCCAGGTATCGAGTTTATTTTTAGGTGGGAGGCGGGCAGAATGCTGTGCAAGTCCCTACTGCTGCTGCTTTTCAGATCTTGCTGTTAACATCGGTTTTATTGTTCAGAACACATTCTCTATTTTAGAAAAGCATCTTGAGAAGTTCCATTAGTACACATCACTTCGTTGCGCTCCGGCAAATGCTTTAAAAAGGCGTTGTTTAAATTCCTGGACGTCACGTATAGGAAGAATAGTTTCAAAGATTCTGTCATCAACTCCACATTTTGCTTTTTTGGGATGAAAAGCATGGGCAGCAAAGGAAGAAGGCTTCCAGGTATAATTAGCTACAAGGTCTCCATTCAGAATGGACAGGGATGCTAAAGATGTAGCGAATAGTTTACTTATTTTTCCTAGTAACATAGCCTGTGGTGTGTCTGAATTAAAATGCCCATTTCCAAAGACTCTTACGCTTTATTTTGTTCCAGGTATCAGATGTACTTGGTAAGAAAGTCAACAGTGACTCAGCTGCTAGTTTCACATCCAGGCTCTCCTTGCCTGGGTGAGAATGGAGCAAGAACCCTGTCGATCCCTTTCTATCCTTCATGTACTACAAACAGGATGCGAGGCACAGCTGGTGCATGTGGCAAGCAACTGTAGCATCAGCAACAGATATTCCTCAAAAATGGAAGAAGATCCCCTGGAGAGCCTCTGGCCATTTTACGGTCAATCTGTGCTGCGGTAGAGAGGCAAGCTCTAAGTCTTTCAAAGGTGATTCTGCTGCTGACTATAGGTGACAGGAAAAATTTTCAATCCAACAATTACTTTAGTGATCAGAGGATCAGTCAACATGAAAATAAAGTACCATCTTCAGTTAAGGATTCACACTGATACTTGTCTGGATATTGCAGTTGAGGAGAATCTGATTGTGTGTATCCAACTGCTTAGTGCTGCTTCTGGCTTGTCTGAAACACATTTCCTTTCCTTGTCACAACTCCCAGGTGCTACTGCTGAGCAAACACCACTGCCAGAAGTATTTGAAAAGAACAAAAAAATTGATTTGGACAATCTGTGTGCTGTTGCCATTGACGGAGACACAACTGTGAGTAGGGTTAGGGCTGAGGTCATAACAATGTTAAAAGAAAAGTGCCCAGGAATTCTCTCCTGTCACATCTCACACTGAATTGCTCCTGTTTTTCAGCAGATGCTACAGACAATGCACCGTGCTCCATTAAATGCGGGGAATCATTTAGCTACATTTACAAGCCACATTGAAAATTCACTCCAGAATTACTGTACTTGAAAGGTTCCACGGAAAGGGCCGGGATGGTGCACCACGCAGGCACTAGATGCTATATTTATACGTGCAACATAAAAAGGAAGGAACAAAGGCAGGAATGAACAGGGCCCTGGCTGTTTACAGGGGAGGGTGATGTTGCTGTCCTTATTCAAAGGTATAATGCACCTCATCTGAAGTCAGGGTAGACTGGAGCTATCAGGTGAGAATCCTGCTAGGATGGTAAAGGTCAGTGTTGAGCTAAACATATTCTCTGTAACACTGGGTTGGTTTTTTTTTTTATCTCCTGCATGGCCCTGTACAAGCAAGAGGCTTGAAGTTCATCAGAAGATGGACTGGGAGGTTATTCTGCCTCGTTCTTACCTGCACCTGTGCCTCTTCTCTCCTTGGGAGCGCTCTCCTACTCGGGAGCCCGGGACCACCTTGAAGACCCAGCAGAGCAGCAGGCAAGCCTTTGCACGATCAAAGGCAAAATGTGCTTAAGACAGACTTTGGAAATCCAGCACAATTTGGCAAACTTCAAAGATAGTTGCCTTTCAAATGGGTTGTGGAGGAGGCCTTGGTAAATTTGAATGGTATGATTAGCATACCGGCTGTTTTTAAAACTGCTCAAGAAGAAGCTGTGTTAAAACCCATTTCCGCAAGACACACGCATTTGCTTTTGGACAGGCTCCACTAGCTCTGTTTCTTAAATCAATTTTTCTGGCACAGATTTCCTCTTGGAAGAATGTACGACACCAGCTCTGTTTCCTAACCAAAACTTGACAGAATGTGTGCAGCGCAGCATAATGGCATCTTTACTTCATGGCTTCCTAAAAGTTACAGTACAGAAACCTAGGAAGTGAATTTTGACTATTTCAGGTCACATCTGCTGACAGGCGAGCGAGACAACGGAAGATGCCAGGGTAGTCTGCCCAGCACGATGTTCAAACACTGGTGAGGGCCACTGATAAAAGGTTTGCCAAAACGGGAGTTGCCAAGGTCTTAGAGGAGTTTCAGGGATGTGTTCAAGTCTTACTAGATTTAAAGGATGATCCTTGGCAAACTCCCCCTGATGCTTCTCAGCATTTCTAGAGCCAACAGTTGTTCCATCTGCTGCTGAGGCCGACTTTGAAGAATCCTTGCAAAGAGCAGCACGCTAACTTTAACGCTATACAAGAGGGAAAAAAAAACAACACCCACAGCTTTTCAGAAGTGACCTAGATGTTTGCCAGTAGCTTGACACACTCTCAGGTGAGGCTGTCTCCTTGTCTCCAAACACTCGAGCGTATTACCAAAGCTGCGCCAGTGTAAACTGTGGCCTGAAAATAGAGATTCAGCAAACAGCATCTATTGAAGGCTTGTCTGAGGCATTAACTGTTCATCTGTGGAGGTCTGACATATAGTAAGGGCGAGAAAGACCACCGCAAACTAACTTTGAGAACCAAGTTGTTGCTAGGGCTTAAAAAAAAAAAATATTAAAAAATGGCCGCGAAACTCAGATACACCCTGACAACAGCTAAAAAAAAAAAAAAAAGAAATTAAAAATAAAACTGAAAATCTGCAACCACAATAAACTTTTGGATCTGTTGAACACAAACAAGCTTTGAAAAAGCAAAGGAAGGTTCCATACAGACACCAGCGAAGGTGTTTAGTTTCAACACATAAGCTTCAGCTTCTGCCACCGGGATGGATTTGCCAGCGTGTTTTCCGAGCCAGGCCACCGCCACTATTGTGTAAGCTTTATTCTAATTACTGTAGGCTCCATAAAGGTCTCTTTATCATTTAGTATTATAAATAATTGTGCTTCCAGGCTGGAGTTCAAAGCTCAGTACAGCATTCGCACACCACCACAGGCAGGTCAGGTGACCTTTCTCCAATTCTCCTCTCTCTGGTGCTGAGGACAGACAAAGTGATACGTCTGTCATACGCCATTACCATTAGAACAGAATCTTGTTCTTTTATTACAACTGAACTCCGCCGGATTTCGCAGCGGGAATGCTAAGTGAAATCAATGTCTTGGATTTCCAGGCTGAGCTTGGAGGTCACAGCCACTCTATCATTTCTCAGCATTATCCTTTCTCTTTCCCTCGCTCGCTCTCCGAGCCTCCAACTGGCACACAGCAGATTGAAAACAGCATGCATCACAGGGCTCACGCTGCACAATTTTACAGCCTTTTGGAGCCCCCTTCCTTTCCTTGTGGCCCACTTTGTCTTTTTTTTTCGTGTTTTTATTTCTTTTTTTTATTTTTTTTTCCCCAATTTGCAAATAAGTTTTGTTTGTGTCCCGCAGAACTGCAAGCCAAAGGCACCGGGACATCTACAAATAGGTAAAGGCAATAAAACACGAGGAAGAACAGAGTCGAGCGTGACAGCTGCCAGGGAGACAGCTATGCTTGATGTTACTGGTAGATATGGCAGGCCTTCTAATACCATGATTGCCACAAAATAAACACTGTGTCCCTTTAAAACTCATCAGACAGTCTGCCTGTGCACCAGAGATCCAAAAACAACACCGGGATTTTAAGGGTAGTGGATCGAGCAAGCTGCTAGTCACACACAAAAACCCCTTGTGAAATGCACAAAAATCTCTTGTTAACCATAGACATGACTTTTTAGAAAAAAACCCTGCAAAACTAGCATCGAACACTGCCTGGTTTTGTGACTCCTTGCTCTACAGTATATAAAAGAAGAGGCCAAGCCAAGGATAAATTTGGGGATGTCAGAAAGTCCATACTGAGGAGAGAAGAAAGAAAACGTAGATCCAGAGCTTGATTCATTAACACAACAGCTACTGGTTCCACACCATCTATTTTATTCTTTGAACACATATCTCACTGAGCTGACAATGGTATTATTTATTTGTCTGGTTATTTTTAATCTGTGCTGCTTTACTGTTGGGGGGAAAACAAGAGACTACTGTCAATTCAAGGAATCTTTTCTGACACAATAAAGGACATGGACAGCGTGCTAGAGGACACTAACAAAAAGAAAGGACACATTTTTATCAAGCCCTTGCTGTCACCTAAATGGGACTGCTTTTTCCCAGTATTCCTTAGCTAAATTCTTCCTACTTGTTTTGCAAAACCTGAGATGTGCCACTCAATTTTGACCCCTTACTTTTTGCTCGACTCGTTTTCTTCCATTGGACACGCTCTGTATTTTTTTCCTGGGTATAACTAGCCCACACTCACAGTGTTATACAGATGTGACTGCAAGCTACTAACTTGGCCCCTTAAATGAGAATGGAGCTAATTGCCCAGCTATGACCAAGATTACTCATCGGAGCCCATGGCTTGATGGACCAGCCCTCTTCTATGACACAACAGACATTGCTTTGGAGACTTTTTTCCTCCACAAAGTCCCGCTGAACCCCAGGACGGGATTTGGCCACAGATGAGATGTCCCACCGCTTCCCACGTCTTCTTGACACACTGCTAACCTGACTCCAGTTTAGCGTTCTGAAACAACAGTTGTGTGCTGGGATAGGAGCTGGTCACCTCAGCCTCCTACCTGTTACTGGAGATGGAGGAAAGAACGGTGGGATGGGTAGGACGCTGCAAGGGAAATCATGGGATCTCAGCTGAGGTGGTGACTGTTACTGATGTCATATATGAATGATTGCTTGGTGTTACTGTGCTGGGCTCCTCCCATCAGAAAAACGGCACTACGAATGTTCTCCTGTTTGAGGAAGCCATCCTGAGATGGCTGCAACCAAGAGGCACACAGACACCCTTCCGAAAAAAAAAACCACAAGAGACACATGGAAATACCCACGTTGTCAGGAACACAAGGCTGCAGGGGCTGGTACAGTACCTTGCTTTTGGGTGGAGGGCTGTTTGTGCTCTTGTCTGTGTGGATGCTGGTAGGGGATACAGCAGCACCAAGGTTACCCTGGGGTATGCCAGGTATCTTGCCTCCCGGAGACACTTGCATCGCAGCAAGTTGGGCAGCATACAACTGCTGTAAAAACAAACAAACAAACAAACAAACAAAAAAGGGGCGGGGGGGAGGGGGGGGAGAAGGAGAGAGGAGAGACATCATCAATAAATAAGTCATTTTCCCCCAAATTCTCCTACTACAGATGATGTGTTTTCCTTCTGATGGGTATTTTTTATTTAGCACGCTCTCATATTTCAAGACAAGAATTGTCATCTCAACTTTTGTGACTCACTCCTCAGGGGACGAATGACGGATGTCACCATCAGAAATGTCCTCGCTTCCCTGTGTGTCCAGGGATTCAAAAACAAAGAACAAAAGCTAATCTTCATGGTTTGCCTGAGCCAGTGGGCAATCTTTCCTTTCCTGGGATGACTCAGGCGCAACACCAACAATATGCATCGACCCCTGTGGAATTCCCATGGTGTTCGTTGCGCTGCTCTCTGGGCTACCATTTTATGTTTTCTTCATCTCACTTGCTGTGGTTGCCTTGTTTGCACGGGCTGTAAGTTGTCTGGGATAGGGTATGCTAAAACTTTGTTTAGCTCTTATTTTGAGAGTCCACTCTCAGTTGGATCCTAGGGAACTGCTCCAGTCAATATAAATACATACATATCGGTGGGGATGGTATGTCCATTAGCACCTAGAAGCTCCAACCAGGACTAAGGACCCTTTCTGTGATAGATTCAAAGCAGATACACAGTGGGAATGTTTCTCTCTTCAAAACGAAACCAGCAAGGCACTTTAAACACATATTTGATTATTAGCATGTGAATACTTATAATCATAGTCAGCTGTTTAAAATTAAGCCCTACACCAAGAGTCTAATTGGCAGAGGTCAAAAGCAGAGAGAAAACAGGGAAACTGGCAGTGCCTGGAAGCTCCCCTGACCTCCGAATAAAAGTGGAGAATATAAAGATGGCGGGCAGGAGAAACGTCAAGTGTTGCCGCTTTGTGAAGACAAAGGGATTTGGGTGAAACCAAACAGAGGTCAGATGCCCGAGACAGCAGGTAATGTAGCAACAGAGGCTTCCCCTCCTCGCTCACAGCATCAGTTTCAAAGCCTCACGCTACGTGTTGTTTGTGCCGTGCGGTACGTGTGTAACGTGGGGCACTGAAGAGCGGTGCTCGCTGCCTAAGAGAGCTTCTGAGGTGCAACCCCACAAGGGATAACACGCAGGAACATGGAAGTGGGTGCGAGAAAACGAGGGGGCTTCGGTCTGACTAGCCTCAGGAAGCTTTGTTAGTGGCGCTTAGTTGCTGTGCTGCTGTGTTTTATTTAATTGTGCGCGCCGATGAAAGAACAGAGGTCAGATTGGAGGGCACAAAGACATGCTAACCCAACCCGGCGAGTCTGAGAGAGGAAAATGAGGATTCATTCCAGGGGTATTCCATATGGAGCCGTGCAAAAGGGAGAGAGAAGGCTGCTAATGTGAGGTCGGAGTACACGAGCGCTGCAGCAAAGACTTGATCAAACGGGCAAGGTTTACTGCTCTGAGCCTCGGACAGCCCTGGACATTGTCCTGTGGCTTCCCGTACAAACTCTTCTCTTCACTGGCGCACCATCCCAGCCCTTTCTCTTAATTAAAAGTAACTCATTTCTGCTTTTTCAGGTGTAATCAGCGCCAAGTTCTTAGTTATCTCTTTTTCACTCTTTCTATTCTTTTCAGACTTACTATTCTACTCAGTTTTGAATCCTTTTTATTTCTTTTCTCTACTTTGATCACTTCTTGTTCCTTATTTGTCTGTACTTCTTAATCACCTTTTATCCATCCCTTTCTGTTTAGTCTCTCTCTCTTTCCCTATCATCCATTCATTCATCCACTCTCTCCTCACCTCTTCCTCAAATTTATTTATTCATTTATTCTGTGTGTTACCCCCAGTGAGCCTGAGCCAAATGGATGCAAATCAACTACAGATAAAAGTAATCAAAAACAATCCAGCCACAAATCAGCCACAGATTCAAATGCATGTATTTATCAGTTGAAGTTCATATCCATTCATTCTGTCAAAAGAAGACTAAATCCAGCAGGGAGAAAGAAACAAGGGTCTGTGTGAACCCGAGAAGAACTGCAGCAGGCAGTTCAAGGAAAACCAAGCCAGCTTTAAGTATGATTAATATAATTTAATAATTTAAGTATAATTAATATAATTTAATAATATAACAGAAGGGCAACAGTTGTCTAAGGAATAGGATACATGGTTACAGAACAGCTCAAACATAATCGGACTCTGACAGAGAAGACCTAGGGAAAGCTTTTCCTTTTCTTTTCCTCCCTATTGGGAAAAAAAAAAAAAAAAAAAAAAGACAAATTGTGGGAACTTTGGGAAAAAGACAAAAGAAAGTCAAACGGCCATTGAGCAGGAAAGGTTCATGCTTGCTGCTAATCTATAGATTAGATATCAGAGAAGACGTCTAGTCCACAAGTAAAGGTAAGAATAACAAACACTTAGCAGTCCCGAATCAACTGGAGATCACCAACGGGAGGACTAAGCCTGCTGGAAACTTCTCTGTGAGCCTCTGGAGAAGACCTTTCAAACAGAATCCTTACCCTGACAAGAGCGGTAAATCTCTACCTCAAACATAGCTCTCAACCTTCTGTCGAGGTCCAAAGAGGGAATCACAGGAACTAAACTGTATGAAATACAGGCACAACACTGCGTCCAAGAACCTGTACCATCTTACACCTCTTCAGTGGTCACTGAGAAATGTGCTGGAAGCCATGGTTCACATCTATTTAATTTATTTTGAGAATTAAAAACAAACATTAAGTAAAATCTTTTAAGAGGTCCCTTTAGAGTACCATCTTAAAAAGTCCCTTCCTGCAATACAAACCAACTATTCTGCTGAAAAGCAACATCAGGTCCAGCTCTAAAGTGAAAACCATGTAACTTCTGAAATTGCAAGGGTCTGAATCCTATTTAACCATGAAGATTGCTCCTATATCCTCCCCCCCCTCCTTTAAAAAAATGGACAGAAATATACAACATGCATCACATTTCTTGGACTGTCAATATTTTTTGAGCTTTGACATTATTGAATTTGTCTATCCATGTTTAGTTGTCTTAGGACATGATGACCTTTAGCTTGTACCCAAGGAAAGGGCAATGGTGTGACCAAGTGCTGTGAATCGAGACGGCTAAAGGACGACAATTTATGCATTCATTTTATAGACAAATTAAACTCAAACAAAAGAACATTTCTATCCATGCTTCCCCAATAGAATTTAAGATTTTGAAACAGCGTATGAGCTGGTCTCTATTGAAATATCCAACCATCATCTAAAATGCAGCCTTATACTTTTCACATTAATGAAACCAAGCCTTCAAGAAATGCAATGAAAATTATGTTATTACCTATCACTGGTGTAATACACTGTTCTTGAGCCTCTTAATTTGTATCCCAAACACAGACTCCTGAAGCCACTTCCACTACCTTCTGCTGACTTAAAGGTTTAATCTCAAATTCTGCCTTCAAAGAAAGCGTTTTGCTGCACTACAACTCATACAGGACCTTCAATCTATAAGGTCTTGACGGGTTTATTGTGACCAAGGCATTCAGTGGAAATCAGTGAAGCAGTACCGCTTTAGACAAGTTGATTTTTGCTACCCATAATAGATAAAATAAGGGTAATATTCTGCATTTAATAAGATAGATAATACTTCCTCAAGAAGGCAGAATTGGGCTTCTGAAAAAGCAATTAAAAAGTAACATCTATTGTTCGTTTATAACTAAATAACTATGTTTCAGCTTCCCTGCTCATGTGCAATACTGCATGCCTTGTTAATGTTTTCTCATTAACCTCTTACGAAAATCTGTACGGAAGGAAAGTCAGAACAAAAGCACAATATGATACGCTTTAAAACGAGCAGGAGGGATAGTTATTTTTATAATGCTGCCCCTCTGTTCTTAAGCCATTAAACAAAAAATCCCCCTTCTCCCTAGGTCACCACCTAAACCATTTGTAATCCTTCCAATATATTAAGCAGAAATATGCAGCTGGACTCTCCAAATGGACTAGCTCTACCCGTTCTTGGCTTGATGACTCTGCAGTACATCAATAGCGAAGCCTTAAGGTTAGACCAGCTTTGAAAACTTTCCCCTTGGGCATTGTTGGTACATGTTAACAATGCTCATTACTGCTTTGAGGGTCCACTAAAAATGAATTCTTTTTCTATTAATACAGAAAATGAGAATGAGATTTAATAGCAATTTTAAAAAGGGTTGAACAAAGCGTTAGCAATTACATAGGCAGAGACAGTTGATTCAAGCACCTATAGGCACTTGGATTACAGTATTATCTCTTCTTAAAATATTTTTATTAGTGAACAGTAGAGATTAAGAGCTGTTATTAAAAAAATACAACCACAGAGAAATAGAGACAGGTAGTACAGGAACCGGGATCAGTTACTGCAATAAATCTGTTTCTGATATAGGCTAGTTTTTCAGTGGAGCTGCCACTGATGAATTTACAAACCACTGTGCTTAAATGTTTGAACTGTTGACTGATCCAACACTTCGATTTCTTTGTCATTCTGAGACCCGTCATTAAAAATATACACATGAATGGCCCTGTTCTTTGATTTTTGCATAATCTGGGGGAAAGAATGGTACAAATTGAGATTCTCTCATTCAGAATACATGAATTTCATTTTCTTTACCTCAAATGTTATGCTTGTATAAGGCATGCAAAAAGTTTGATTATGGCAGAAAGAATTAATTTTGGATCTGTTCAGGCGGGGCTTTTATTTAAAAAAAGGTCACAAGGAATTAAAAAGAAAAAAAGAATTCACTTAAACATTTGACATACAACCTACTGTAAGGTTTTTAAAAGTAGTGGCAACACAGGACAAAAGATAACTATAGAAATTAGAATTCGATCAGTGATTGGTAGCAACGCTTTCTAGATATTCAGTGGAAAAAGTTCTTTATTTAGCTCTTCTTTATATATCTGCAAGGTACAAATGCCAAATTTTCACTTTTCCTGTGTCTGAGTTTCCTTCAAATATTGTTAGCGAAACATTTCAAAGGGACATTATAATTTGTACATTCGAAACTTCAGCAAAGGCTTTCAAGTGCCATTTGTTTGCACCAACTGGGAGCTTTTCAGAAAAGAGAGATAATATGTGAACACAGATTCAATCAGTTCCTTTAAACCCTCACCCAAAGAACCCATCGCAAGCGTAATGTTACTCCGCTTCGGTGCTTGAGTTCACCAGCTTTCACTTTGAGCTTATTTCAGATAAGAACAATACAGCTCGAGACCCTGAGATTCACTTATTTTGGTTTACTTTGGTTTGATTTTATTTCGTTCTTCAGAATTCTGAAGAGAGTTGGATAATTATTACTCCACCTACCGTCTGTCTTTATCCCACCCGTTTCCTAAAAGGAATTGCCCTGGCTCCCATTGCTGAGGTACGCAGAGAGACTCCTTCTGGCAGGGGACCTTGCCTGAACTAGTGTTTCTTTCAGCCACCAAGTTGAAAAATAGCAAGCTGGATGAATTCACCCCAAAACTGTGGGCCACACAGAGCTGAGAGAAGAGACGCTAAACGTTGAAAAGCCACACTGGTTTTGCCGGTGGCCACAGAAACCTGCGGGAACTCCCCTCCTAGCTTTCCTCTGCATTTAGCCTAAAGGAGGAAGGCAGGTAAGAAAATCATGAATCAAGGAACATTAAGAAATATTGGAAAGTTAAGACTGAGCAAATTAATAGATACGTAACATGCTGCTTTTAATCAGAAAGCATCGGTAACGCTTGGAGGAACTGCCTAGAGAAATGGTGGATTTTTGACTCTTGGTATTTCAGTCAAGATCAGATGCGTTTCTGGAAGATGAACTTTGAACAAAGACTTCATTATGCCAAATAATATTTCACATCTTGTTTTCTCAGACTAGACAATCTAATAGTCTCTCTAGCCTTAAAAAAACCCTGAGATTTAGAAAGAAACATTTAGAAAAACAAGTTCTCCTTAGAAAAAAAAAAACTGTAAAGCATTCACAAACAGAACAAGGCTTCATTTATACACTTCGTGCATGTAAGTTACAAGCACAGCCTTGTAACCACCGTCTCTTTCGTATTAGAAAAACATCACTTTTAGAATCAGTAACCACAAGTCTCCATAAAATATGATTCTGGTAGCTGATCTCTAGGGTTCCAGGTCCAGGGCCCTTATTCCTGAGAATAATCCTACTGTCGTCAACAGGATCGCTTTGCCCGTGCCAGGCTGAATGCACTACTTCTTTTCTCATTTTGGAACTTTCCGTGTATGATCAACTGGGGATCCTTGGCATCCAGAAACAAGGCTGGAGTCCAGGTCACTGAAATCTGAATGAGCTTTAAGTCTGTATTTGAAGTAATAAAGGCTTCTATCATCGTTGCAGTACATTTAAAACAATGCTTGCTTTGCTTGTGTAACGGTGGATAAAGTAAAAAATGTAGGTACAATTTATGGTAGCTCTGAGTATCATAAGAAACTAATGGAGTTTCAATAGGTGGGACAACCATTTTAGCTAAATACAGCTCGATTTATATTTTTAGTAGCTTCTATGGGAAAGACATTAACCATAAGCACTGTAGAAAAGTTGAGAAATTCAGTTTTCCTTGAAAAGCAGTCTTTAATTCTGTCAAATGCCACTCAAACGTTAGCAAGGTGAGAATCAGCACTCGTGACATCAACAGACCGTTCCTGGCGACACAGGAAGACTGTAGGAAACTCCTGATTAGAGCCTAGACCTCCCGGCTCCTTTGTCCCATGCCTTAACAAGAAGACAATCCTTCTACAGGATGTAACTGTAGGAACTTATCAATAGACACTTCCTATCAGGGGCTAATAAGATCTGTTAGTTTCTGGGATAAAATATCATTGTAAACTGTGTGTTTAAGATTGCCTGCTCTTTACAGATGAAGAATTTTTAACTGGAAAACTGCCCAAGTGGGCTACATATTCATACATACCATGTTCACACCATATGACAGTAATTGAAATAGAGTGACTATATGGAATGCATATTGGAGAGGAAACTTGATAATGTCTTCTGGAAAAAGCTTGTTGGATGAAATGTTGCAGATGAGCAGTGTCCCCTTCACGGAAAGTAATTAATACTGTACATATTAAAAATAAAATAATCTAGCAACCATTTATTCTGTTGTGCAGAACCAGAGTACATTGTATTCTTGCTGCCATTACTATTACTTCTTTTTAAGCCAACAGAAATTCTTTTCTTAGAAAAAAAGATAAAAGGAGTTCTTTAAAGTAAGGACACCCTTAAGGAGTACACAGTAAGATGGGCAGTGGTACTGTGGAAGACCAACAAACACCAGGGATGCCTAATTTAAGAAGGGGCATTTGTTTTGTAAACTGCATTCCCTTTATCGCTGACTATTCTGTAATGAAGAACAGAGCTGACTTCTGTAATGAAGATGAAGTGTTTGTATGAAGGTTCCACATGGTGACTTCTGTCCCAGTACAGCTTTTCCAAATGAGAAGCTTGAAGTCAGTAAAGTGGCACACCACTGCCTATTTGTTTACCACAAGTATGTTTCCCAAGTGCTTATTTTTTGATATATCCAGATTTTTGGCAACTAGCTTAGAGCACCTGACTCCAGTAAGTGTAATTTCCCATTTGAGAGAACAAAATTCTATGAGTGGCCATTTGACAGAATACTTATTTCATGTCACATTGCTTTACTTGACTGGTACTGTATATAATCATTCATTGTTATCCATTAAGCGGCTAGAGTAGTTAATAAGGAAATACTGCCAGCAGAATTACTGTAAAGAAGGTTCTATATATTTCACATCGCTGAGCTATAATTAAGGCATTTCACTATTTTATACACATCTCCTTAAGCAACTCTTTCTCCAGTTTTTATTTATAGATTTTCTGTTTGCATTTTAAGTTGTTGTGTTCAACAGGGAATTAAGTCAAGAAAACTCTGTGCCTGCTTTAGGATTGATACTGAATTAATTACTTCCAATCTGAATACTCCGTTTCTCCTGAAGTTAACTGCAGACCTCTTAGTAGAAAGATTAAGGTCAACTGCATTTCTTATTTTGAGAACATGGATTCGCTCACTTGAATGCTGATATGGTATCAGGTTCCTGTATCTCAATGACTCTAAGAATCCTTAGTGACTTGTCCCTCTTCTTCTTCAGGAATAAAGTAGTGAAAAATAGGTATTTTGCAGTCCCTGTGGACCGCAGCACTCAGCCTGCTCTAGAAACTCTTTAGTGACAAGCTGTGATAAGAACAAGGCTAAAACACTGAAGTCCCTCCCAAAAGGTAGCAGAAGGATGATAACCACCTACCAGAAGCAACAGCATCATATTAATGAATTATAGTGTGTAAGAAGAGACAAGAAATAAATTAAACAATAACATAAATTGAAAAAAAAAAAAATCACTTGGACATTTTTCCCAGTCTATTTCCTAAAGCTACCCCACGGTTATGAATTCATTTGTTAACTATGATATCAAACAGTGAAATGAGAAACATATTCTTTCTAGTCTCTTTCCCTCTTGACATTAAGACTGTTTCTGAACCTGCAGTATTGTGTCTGTTGTCCTTGGAAGTATAAATTAACATTGTTCCTCCCTTATCTGACGTGTACAGGAGCTCGGTGACACTTACTCAGCTCATTCAAAAGCTTAATTTGCCCTTTGAGCTGAGCTGTATTATGTGGTCAAAGGGTCTGTGTAAAGATGCAGGAGACAGACAGTGACAAACTCTTAGGGCATCATAAGCAACTTTCAACAGAGCTCACTTTCACAGGCTCCGAGAGCCACAGCTACTCCCTTCCAGGTCAGGTAGCGAGGCAAGAACGTGACGTTTGTGCCTCAAAGGGGACCTAAGGACTCCATCTGAGCTGCTTCCCTTGGGCTAAGCCTCCCTGAAAAGAGCACATAAAGGAGGAAGGACAGGTAGAAGAAGAATATTGAAAGGGGGGACCAGTGACGGGTAGACCTTCTGAGTTGCAGAAGAAAATGTGCTTATTCTGAGAGCTAAATTAACACAAACTGATTCCTAGAATAGTTCTGAAGATATTCTCTCCCTGCCCCCCCTTCCCTTTTTCCTTAGCAGGGAGAACTAGTAGGATGTGCCACAGCAACTTTATTCAGCTGTAGCAGCTATTTTATTTTATTTTATTTTTGGAGGTGTAGAAAGTATAGCAAAGTTATTATTTTGGGGGAGAAGAATGTCAGTCCTGCAGTGCTAGCTCTCCAGTTTAAGGGTTTCTGTACTGCAGAAAACTTTCAAGTAAGTTCTGTCAGAGTTCAACAGCAAGCCATTTCCCTCTCATGTAATTTTTGCTCATGTTCATTGCCTTACACGCTCATTATCCAAGTCCTCCAGAAAGATAACAAGTCCTACCTCATCCTAAGGGATCCCGTTGTGAAGTCGTGGGATCCATACAGGGCACCAGTCCTCCTTCCCAGCAGCACACTGCGATCCCTTTCCATAAGGGCACAATCCACGACAAGAACTGTGGAAAGCTCCAGCTCAATTTTCCTTTGACTTTAACCCACATGGAATCCCCTCTTCTAAACATTTGTGGTCTAGGTATTACTAAAGACAAAGATAAGGTCAATCAAAGACACTAGACCTGTAGGGAAACTACAATTCCAACCAAGGACATAGAAACTGGCCCAACTTTGACCTAGAATATTTTGAGCCTTGCTGAATCAGAGCAAATCTGATTTGTGTTCCAAACCAGAAACAAGCAGAGTTTTGCTCTGGTCATACTCCTCCTAATGTTCTCAATGGTGAGTCCTATCCACTTTAAACTCACAGAAGTGCCTACCTTCAAACTAGCCCTATTGCTATAAGCTGGATAACTTAAGATACTTCAAAAAACCAAATGCATCTTTGTTGAACTGGGATGCTTGAGGTTAGGAGATGACAAACTACAAAGAGTGTGTGGAGGAGAGTGCCATTATTTGCTAACAAAATTGCTGAGAAGAGCTGAGAGAGTTGAAAAGCACTCAATTAGTTTCATTATTTTGGAGTTTGCTACATTATACAAAAGTCCCCCTTTATCCAAATGAAGTAGTAGAAACAACTCAATAGCTGTTCCATCTTTTTACTCTTTGATTTTACGATAAAAATGGGTGTGTAAAACTCCCTCTCCAATGGAGCCCATAAAACTCCAGAGAGCCTGAAACTTCTGTGAAGCTTTGGCAAGCTTCTCAGGAAATAACATAAGAAGCTGTTTTCTGGTTCATCTCATTATTTCCATGCTTACACTGATGTAATGGGAAGAGTGACACTTTGCATATTCCATTAGGACACGTACAGAAGTTTAATTCTTAATTCTTAGAGACTTTGTTCCCCCCAAAGTGGTCTCCAAAAACATCTGAAATCCCTCAGGATTCAGTTTCTGCCTCTCACTGCAATGAATCTGCAAACACTAAGGTCCAATGACACTGCATGGCCAGACTTCAGCCCACGCGTGAAAAGCCTTAAATCTAGCCCGAAACTCATGCCCATGTGCCTCTTCTGGCACATGCTGTACTCCAGCTTTAAGAAGCTGTAGGCACAATAGAATCATAGAATCATATGGGGTTGGAAGGGACCTCTGGAGATCATCTAGTCCAACCCCCTGCTGGAGCGGGTCTACCTAGAACATGTTGCTCAGGAACTTATCCAGGTGAGTTTGGAATGTCTCCAGAGAAGGAGACTCCACCACCTCTCTGGGCAGCCTCTGCCAGGGCTCTGCCAC
>JAOTQQ010000001.1:70737275-70748872 GCA_026546715.1 Gallinago undulata | reverse complement strand
CCCCTTGTCCTATCATCTGTGACCTGGGAGAAGAGACCGACCCCCACCTCTCTACAGCCTCCTTTCAGGGAGTTGGATAAAGGTGTTGAAGAGAATCAGCTCCAGTACTGAGCCCTGGTGGACACCAGTCATGACCGGCCACCAACTGGATTTAACTCCATTCCCCACCACTCTCTGGGCCTGGTCGCCAGCCAGTTTTTAACCCAGCGGAGAACAGGGCATTTCGAAACGAGTGATCACCTTGTCACTAACAAAGAGGAAAACAATCAGGTGGTAGCTGTTCTTCTATAAATACAGTGTGCATTTCGCTTCCAAAAAGCAAATTAAATTTTGACAGCCAAGGATAAAAAAAGTTCTTCCCGTTGATCTCACAGTACTCTTACCAAAGCCATGCCCGGACTTAAAATTCTCTAATGAAGTAACAAAGACGTGTTTATTGCTATACAAACAAACAGGAAAAATTCCTGGGCTTTGTCCTCACTGAGATAACGTTGTGTACCAAATTCTGCCGGGAGCAACAAAGCGAGTATTGTGTCGGGTTCTTTGATCTCCCTTGAAAACTACTGGTTTTAGTACACAAAGCCTGAAAGATCAGTGATAGGGAGGACAGAAAGAGAAGGCAGGTACGTTTCTGACCTTTGACTGTCTGATGACCAGAGGACAGAGGGTTTGGAAGGAACACTATGGTTATATGTCATGTAGGGGAATGGCTGAAGTACGAAGAGCTCCTCCAAAGGGAACGCAATGGCTGCACGTTCACTCGTGCCATTTAAAGGTGGGTTTGGACCAGTTATTTACGACAAACATCCTGTCATCACCAAGGTAAACTGCATCTGAACAGAGTTTGGAGGGCACAATCCTTCCAATCCAATTCCAAGCGCTGCATCATAAAACCTTTCTCAAAGCACATCTAGCCTCCCTGACGCTTGCAGATGGCACCAGAAACCAGAGGCGTGCCCAATTTCTATTAGACAGGTTGCGCCGATAGCTAAAAAACACTGTTAAGGTGTGAAGAAAGACAACTGTACGTTTTTTTTTCCAGCATACACTCTTGGAGATCAAGTCTGAAAGATCTGAAGGAGCCTGCAGACGTGGTGATTTGAACCTCTTCTGCTGACTGGCTGCCAAACTCCCCCGTTAATTCCAGACCAAATAACACATAGCAGAACAACATAGGTGAACTTGGTCACTACTAATTACTTTTTAACATTCTCCTTTGCACAGACAAAAGCAGCCTTTGAGTTTTTCAATTTTTCCACAACCTAAACTCATCTTAAGCTATTTATGAAGTCAGCCACATTGGCATGAAGCCCACCTTTTTTAAGAAACTGTCATTGTGGTAAAGCCTATTGTAATCAGAATACTTCAGCCCACCACGTGCGGCCCCAAGCTGGTCCTGAAATGAAAGTAAACCATCCTCCCAACTTACTGGAGCACTGATGCATTATTTTAGGACTAGCCTGGATGACACAAAAATAAGGCGAATTAGCCTCAGACCTCTATTTTCTCATTGTTAGTTAGCTCCATTTTTGGGTTTTCTTTTTTTTCCCCCTATTTCTTCCATATGTGTGCTCATGTGTGTTTGGTTATTATAAGCACTTGATCAATACTGACGTTACTCCTCAAAATTCATTTCAGAGGGATGACTTTTATGGCTCCCATGATTCTTAAGCCGCCTACGGTATTTGTAACTCACAGAATCAGAAACTAACCCGCAGACAGTGTAGCTTTTCATACAAAGGCACAATAGGAATGAATGTATTAACCTCTGTGGTGCATGGAATGTGTCAGCTTACACACTGGCAGCTATTTCTGTGAAACTCAGCTAACTTCCGCTGGCTGTGTTAAAATTATAAAAAATAAAATAAAATAAAATAAAAAAATCTTCCCCAGAACTATGTCCCACGCTCTCATCTGCTGGCCAAAGAACTGAAATATCTGATGCTGTAGAGAGTCTGCTTCACACTGACGCTGGCCAAACTGAGTTTGAGAATGCATTTTACATGTACTGTTTATAAATGCTGAGCCTTTCCAAGCAGGTATAAAGCTCTGCTCTTCCATGTGACTTGGCAACTAATAACGAGCAGGGAGACGAATTAGCAATGGAGAGGACGGGATATTTTTTTTTGTTTGTTTCTACAAAAGAGTGTCAATCTGGATTTTGCAGTACTAGAGATGATTTGGAGCTTGATTTCATCTTAGTCCCGCATTTCCACCCAGCTTCATCCTACCAGCAAAGTGGACATGGTGCCTAACAAAATCCAAACTGGGGAGACGGGCATCGCATTTTCTTAATTCCAATGACTTGACAAGGGTTGTAGGGCTGGTCAGGGATACCTGAGGAACATCTGCATCGCTATCATTTAGACCCACGGACACCTCCTCCAAAATTTAGAATGATATTGGGTGTTTTGAATCAGATACATCTGGCTACCAGGCCAACTCTTTAATGTAACTCAAAAAAGAAATATAATTCTTTAGTATCTGAAGGGTTGTCAGGCATTGGAACGGGCTGCCCAGGGAGGTGGCTGAGGCACCATCCCTGGAGGTGTTCAAGAGATGAGTTGACATAGTGCTTGGGGATATGGATTAGTGTTGGGTTGGTGTTGTTTTGTGTGTGGTGTGGGGGTGGTTTTTTTGTTCGTTTGTGGTTTGTTTTTTGGTTTTTTTATTGTTTGGATTTGGGGTTTTTTTGTTTGGTTGTTTTTTGTTTGTTTTTTTTTCATTGGTTGGACTATATGATCTTAAAAGGTCCCTTCCAACCTAGGTGATTCCGTGATTCTTTCCACCTGTTTTCTAATTGCCTACATTAAATGACGATGATCACTAATTACCTGCACCACGGCAGTGCTGGGGACCATAAAACACAGAAATCTAAAAGCGCAAGCCTCAAAGGAATTAAATTGACAGTCAAGACGCCAACCTTTACGTCGCCAAAATCAACGGCAAAAGACAAAAAAACCCTCTACGGTTTGACCATTATTTTGCTGCGGGCGCAAGTTTTAGGTGAAGAGAAGAGACCAGCCCCACATCACCACCACCACCACCACCACCACCAACCCCTCCACCCCCAAACCCCCGTTAATTGCATTGTGTTCAAATGGAAGAGAAAACTGGGTTTCGTATTTACTTAACCTTTGCCTCTTGGCCATTGTTTTGGGACTTACCTGCAGTTGGAGTGGGCCTAAGCCTGGTGTTGCTGCGGCAGCAGCTGCCATGGTAGTTGGGATCAGCTGAACGGGGTAGGGGTCACCTAAGTAAGAGAATAATAGAGGCGTCAGCACCTTTTATCTACTCTCCACCTGCAAATTAAAGTCCTGCATTCACTCTTTCCAAAAGCCTTCTTTTGTGTGCCTCGTTGAGGCCTAATGAAAAGCTCTATTGTGCCGCTTTTTACTAACACTCTTTTCACAATTCTGGCTGAGAGAGGAATGCGAATAAAAGGCACAAGCAATTAAGGCGGAAACCTCATCCTTTTTCATGATGTATTTAGGGAAATGGAAAAAAAAAAAGAGAGAAAAAAAAAAAGTGCACATTGATCAGAAGGCTGCACTTCAAAAAAAAAAAAAAAAAGGAAAGAAAGAAAGAAGATGGGGGTGGAGGAGGAGAAGAAAAGGAAAACAGTACAACCTTGATAAGATCACAGCATTAGAAGGGGACAAATTTACAAGCTTGTCCAGAATATGAAGTTAACCAAACTCTGAGCACTGTTAGTAAACTGAGCCTCACACAGATCAGAAATGGCAACCCTTTGACTACTGTGTTTGCTTGTAGGTGAGAAAAAAAAATATCTTGCTTTAGTTTCGGGGTTTGATCCCACAACAGGATAAAGCACGTGAAGTTTAGTAAATGAGACACAAGCCTCCACAATCCTTGCCCCAGCTCCACTTCATGACTTGTGATTCAATTTTGTTTCTGAGGGAAATTCAGTTCAGTTTTAGTAAGAACCGTGTTGTGCTGAATGACATAAAAGGACCCAGTAAAGGTTTAAGAAAAAGTCACAGGCATTTATAAAGGAAAATCATCTGAGATGATGGCAAAAATTAAGATGGAGACAGGCATGTTTTAATGTTACGGAGCACTCACTTTTGGTCACTTCTTATCTACCTGATTTGTTCAAATATACTTCATACTAGCCCATAAACAAAACTGTGAAGAAAATTGGTAAAAAGAATAAAAAATGTTACGTGCGTTGCAGTGCTTCTCCAAAACAATAAAATGTTTGATCACTTTCCACTCAGATAAGGATCACCAGAGAATTTCTGTGTGTCCCTTGTAGTGTGCATAATTTCTGCAGCATTTAAACATTCCCCGCTTGAAATGGGACTATGGAAAAAGGCAGAACACTCTACCAGGAAAAGCCACCTAAATGTTCCTGTACATTTCATTACAGACAGAGATGAAAAGTTTTCCTCCTTTGTTGTGCTCTTTTGAGTGAACTGGTGAAAAAAGAAAAAAAAAAATGAAGGCAATGCAGGCTGTTCTATTATTTAGTCATTATTGAATTAAAATTTACGGTGGTATCAAGCCTAAGTTACAGGAAACAGAAAACAAAGGGAAAGAAATTTATCTCATGCTTTTGAAATGTTAGAAATAAGCTGTGTTGGTGTACACACATTCAGGAAAACTGCTGATGTTTATTTTTCCCTTTTAAAATGCAGCCTTCTTCACAGAGATTATTTCATTCAAGCACTTTGCTGTCCTGCTAAGAATTAAATACCATAACTTCTAGAAACGGAGGGCCAGAAAAAAAACTGGGCTAGCAAAGCACCTTAACAGATATTTAACTTCAATAAACGTGCCTGTTTATATTTAAGAACGTCTCAAGTAATGCTGTGCTGACTGAAGCCTCACGGTCTTTCAAAGCCGGCCAGCCAAGCAATGGGAATCCAAAGGTCCACCCAGCCATCCCCACTCACAAGTGTCTCTCTGCACCAGCACCAGGCCACAATTTCTCTATTTCTTTATTTATTGTTAACGGGCAACAGATTTCTCGACCTGCTTGGATTTTATTTCCCCCAGAGGATGCCATCGTTTCACCTTTCCCCGTTTTCCTTTGCTTTAACTGAGGCATCCACTTTCTGTTTCTGAATGAAACATTTCTTTGACTTGACATTTTCTCGGGAGTTATCCTGTCACCCAAGCAATGGGCCTTACACATGTGAAGACACAGAGAAGAAAGAGATGGTGGTTAAAGACTGAGGGTCAATGGTGTTTAGCTGCTTCCACACCATGAGCAGCTCAAAGGCTAATCCCAGTATCATTCTGAAAGAGACCTCCCTGAAAGAGGACATTTTGTTCCAGAACCACCTATGAAAGAACATCAAATTATTAATTTCTCAACTGCAAAGAAAGGAGCAAGCGAAAAGTTTCTCACTAGAATGTTGATTTTACAGCCCATTAAAATTTTTAGTTACAAATTATTTGTATTAAAACATACATATTAGTGTATGTAGTGTAGATAATGCATATTCCCTGCACTGTCCCACATTCCTCTTCTCTCCACGCATCTCTCCCCAACCCATCTACCCACAACCTCCTGCTAATTCATAAATCCCACTATTCTCACCTCCCCGAACAGCCACGCCGATTCTCATACCCTCCTCTGTTGTGGTTAATTCCTATCTTCTATGGTTCATTTGGTAGCTCTATCAAGGAGGTGCTTCTGAGAACAACACGCTTAAGTCCCCATGGCTGCGTGCGTGGTGACAACCCCTGCCTTTGGCAGTGTAGGTAACACCTCTGGGACTCTTCAGGAGTCCATGCTGGAAAGCAACTACTACATAAATACATACTAACGTAGGTTTTCAGAATTCCAAGGAAAAAACTCAAATTCATCCTAAACCAAGGTTATAGCCGTGCAGAGCTTTGCTCTCCTGTTTACCAGGTTGGTTTTTCACTAGCTCACTCTTCCAAGGGTTTTACGTTTCTCCAGTGCTCCAAAATATTTTTAAGAAACAAAACCAACAAACAAATCCGAAAGGCTTCTGTAAGCCATTATGAACCTTTGCATCATCAAGTTTAGTCACACCCTCTGGTGTCTTTTGCTTCTCAATTCTTTTTATGAAGAAAAGAACGTCCTGCCCCTGCTGCAATTCTTTCACAAGTTCTACTCAGACACAGCACATCCAGGTGACTTCTCCGCGGTAGCGGTGAGGAAGTTGGAGGAAGGTACAACAACGAGCAGAGACACCACTGGGGTTTGCCCTGGCACAAATGTCTAACGAAAGACTCCTCCTTCTGTCCCCACAGGAGACAAAACTCAAAAGGGGGGAGGAATATGCTCAAACGCCGTGCCATGCCCTGGGTCACACAACAAGGCCAGTGGAAGAGCCAAGAATAAAACCCACAGATGACTCTTCTGACAGTGACCTTCTCAATCCAAGCCCTGTATCCATGAGAAGGCATATAATCCAAGCGTTATATAGCACAGGAGCAGCTGCCACCCCTCAAAATACTAAAAAGCCCTCAAGTCCCCTCTGATAAACCCAAACCTGCTCGGTTATGCTAGAACCCGGTACTTTTTTCTACTCTCCTTAAATTTCTTCCCCAATCAGACCGAAGGTTTTGCCTGAGCAAAAAGTTTTAGTTAATTCTGAAGTCTGGGAAATTCATGTCTTAACTATTTCGTTACTTCTTCAGTAAATATCTTATTTTTAGATGCCACATTTTTTTCCCAAGCTCTGGGAACACTTCAGGAATGTGAGGCAAGATATACAGTTATTAGAAATAGATATTTCCCAAGCCATTCACGAGAAATTCTCAAACAACTATATTACATTTCAATTCACCAAATTCACTACTAACCTACTAATGCACGCGGGTAAAACTGTACCTCCACGCATCTTTCAGTTACCAAAAGAAATATTTTGTGCATTCCTGTCATGTTCCAAACTGTCTCTGGTTATGAGTGGACTTTTCTTACAAACAAGGTACTGGAGAGAAGTTTTGTCGTTGTTGCTTTTTTTTTAGTACATTATATGGTAAAACCTGGTCAACGGCTAGAATTTTTAATTGTAAGACAAGGTAAAAATTGTGTATTCTTCTTTAATATATGATTATTTCTCAGCTACCTGGTGACATCACTCTGAAGAACGGAATTATTCAAGACGGACTACATGAAGAGAGCACAGAAGGAAGGATGTACTGGTGATACAGGGATATACTGGTGATACAGCACCTAAAGAAGTGAAGGGGGTATGTCAGCCCTGGGGAGCTGAGGGGGTGTATTAGAGGTGTTGGTGGACCCTGTGAGCAAAGGAGAAAGCCAGTGGCTCAGGGAAGAGAGAAGGCAAGGCTGAACCCTCAGTTCTCTGCCAATTCTTTACTTCTCTATCCTTCTTTTGGTCCGTCTTCCACAAACATACCCAGAAACCTCCTTCCTGATAATTTATTCACTGCAACTTCTTTCAATTTCAAATCACACCTTCATGCTTGCCCAAAATAATCTTCCAAGATCTTGCTTACAAGAGGATTTTTCATGAAGTACCTTCGTTTTTAAACCACTCTTTCTATGAACTCTCCCAATCGTTCTCCACCAAAAGCACTTTTCTGCTAAAGTAAGTAGTGGTCCAGAGCCAAGTGGACATCCTGTCCCAAAATGCAAAATAACAACCCTGTGTTTAGGAACTTGATTTTTTTTTTTAAACTGACTAGCTACCAAGCTCATGGATATTAAATCCATGGATATGAAATTTGAGATCTTATTTATGTTTATAAGTATCTAAAGGGTGGGTTGAAGGATGTTGGAGCTGGACTCTTTTCAGTGGTTCCCAGTGACAGGACAAGGGGCAACGGGCTCAAGCTGGAACATGGGAAGTTCCACTCAAATATGAGGAAGAACTTATTTCGGGTGAGGGTGGCAGAGCCCTGGAACACACTGCCCAGGGAGGGTGCGGAGTCCCCTTCTCTGGAGATCTTCAAGGCCCCCCTGGATGCTCCTGAGTGATGTGCTCTGGGCAGCCCTGCTTTGGCCGGGGAGTGGGACTGGATGGTCTCTAGAGGTCCCTTCCAACTCTGACAGTTCCATGATTCCGTGAAATGATTGTATACTTGTGGAAATACAACAGTGCTCTTAAACCACTGACATGTTTTGCAAAATTTTATCACAGGAGTTTAGCAAGTTAAAAAAACATTAAGACATTATTTATTTTTTTTAAAGAGAAAAGAAAGCATAGGAGCTAACATTATGTGCGTTGCACCATTCACCTAAACTCATAGGATGGTTTTTGTATTCCTTTTTCTGTCACTCATCTCATTTATTCTCCTTCATGGTGTAATCCCCCCTAGTGTCTTGTCTTGTCTCCTGACAGGCTGCAAGCTCTTCAGAGCAGGCACAATTGTCTTACTTGCTATATAAATCAAGTTACATACTAATGTTAAATTATAATGTTTTGACAGGATTTTTAAGTTGAACCTGATTATATGAAACAATAGAACTCTCTGATTATTTTTTTTTTCTGAAATTTTCTTCTTTAAAAAACCAGGATACCAGCAGAGAAGAAGTAGGGGGTTCATTTCCTACGATTTTTTAAAATGCATTGTTTTCCTCTCACCTGTCTTTCAGGGAGACCAAGTGAAAAAAGTTGGAGGTCATGAAAGGAGATGAAAAAAAGCAAACAGTGTGAAGAATATAAAGACTAAGAAACAAAACCAAATTCTTAAATTATAATTTCCCAAACCAGAATGCTACACTAAATTCTGTGAAAAATACCAGAGTAACATTTCCTTATAGTAGATTCTGTTGAATGAAAAGGAATTCTTCATTATCTCCCCCATATTTTTGACAAGCTCTAGAAAACGCCCCAATAATTTTACACTCAACTTATCACTGAAGTATATTTCTAATGAATAATCACAGCTGATGGCTAACTGACAGGTTAAGATACCACATCTCTTCTCACCACTCATTCATTCTCATCCTCATCACCATTTTCCTTTCATTTTTTTGGTGTGATGGTGGATATGTAGTAAGAGTAACAGGAGGCTATGAAAGACATGAGCATGTTCCCTGACTTCTGGCACTAGGTATTAGGGATTTAGACAAACAAGAAAAAGATTATAAAGGAGATACCACCAGTGGCTACCAAAAAGAAATCTAAAATGGTTCCCTAATTTTCTTTGAGGATAGTTCTGGACAGCATTGAGTGAGAGGTTCCTACACGGGATTAGCCTATTTTGTATCTTAGAGAAACAATTCAGTCTACAGATGGGATGACTTTGGAAGGTCCAAAAAGCAGCTTTCCAATTCCTAAGAGGAGGTGATCAACAAGACAGGGCCAGGATCCTCACGGCAGGGTTTGGTTGGAAGACAAGAGCCATTGACTTAAAGTGAATCAAGAGAGGATCAGATCTTCCCCACAAGAACAGACAGACGTTCAAACAGGCTATCACAACAGGGTTGTGCAGTCTCTGTCCTTGGAGGTTTGCAAGCCCTGAGTAACCTGGTCTTACCTCCTAGACAACCCTGCTTGAAGGAAGAGGTTGGACTACAGATCTTCTGAGATCCCTTCCAACCACAATAATCCTATGATTTCCAGGGTGCCCTTTTTTTTTTTAAAGAAAAACCCACCTGTTGAATAAATGGCAGTTATTCAAAAGCTCTGAAACCAAGGGAAACCAGTGTATTTCCCCAGAGGTCTGTACATGCTTATGAATTGAAAAGTCAGGACTTTCAGTCGGTTGCCCAACTACGGATAACAGTGCCATAACACCAGTACCAGCCTATTTTCACAGGACCCTATTATTTTGCTTGGCTATTTTGTTTTTATTAGCATTCTTGTGAGAAGCCACACATCGACCAGGGGCTAAGGGATTCTTTCAGTTAGAAACAGTCTTCCGTCGGGTTGTTATTTTTTGCAGTCTTGATGCCTTCCATTGCATTTGCAGCATTACAGAAGTGACACATTCTCATGTATGCTAAAAGGCAAAGTTGTTACCAAAAATTCCTCCTTCTTGCTGTTTCTATCCACAATGCTATTACTCTTTTCTTATCCTGGGGGGAACATGAGGGTTTAGTCATATGCTCATTCTTTTCCAAGGCATAAACAGTAGCCCTGAAAGATGACTAGCATCTTTATAAAGAAGCTACAGTATGTGGTCCTCACAACACATGGTTCCTATTTTTGTCATTCTGATAAAAGCATAGCAATGTCAATTTTTTTTTTTTCTTTTCTTGTGATTTGGTGATTGTTGATGACCTGCCTGTCAGCTGATACAGCTGACACAGTTAAATCAGAAATTAGCACTCTTTAGAAGCCAGACACATGGACACTGAGCACAAGAAAAATTATAAGACAGTCCACATGATACCCCATTAAACAATGAAACATGTGACTGACTAAAAAACAGAGATAGATCAGCAAATTTCCCCGAGGAAGTTTATGGTATTTAACTCCTAAACATTAATTTTATTGTACTGTATGAGGAACCAATTAACTGGGAGTTTCATTTTTATCGGACATCGGAATTATTGTTCGGAAAACAGATGAACAGTAAATTCAGCATATTATAATTTTATTAGGCTTGGCTTGTTCATCTCACACATTTTTGCTGATTTTAAAAGGTAATTGGATATTTCATCAATAACTTGGTGTGTATTATTTTATTTAGAACACTTCCAGCAGCAACGAGCTGATATGTAAGACACGTACAGTGTAGCTATTGTATATTCAGATTTCCCCCTCTCCTAATTGGATATGGTTGAAATAGTGATTAAAGTGCTTTCAGAAAACCTCACGTTGATGACATCTGACTGGGAACACAATACGATTTGTTACAACAAATTATCCACTGGGAAGAGGAGGAATGGGTGAAGAAAAACAATTCTTGTTTCCAAAATTTGGCATATTTCCACAAAAATAAAGTAGGTATCAGCAAACCAAAGGCTACCTAGAAGAATTCCTGAGAATTTGTGAACAACCTGGAGAATGTATATGCGGTAAATCTCACTTCTAGAAATACAGACCTAGTAACTATTATTTCCTGAGAAAAGATAACAAGTCCTAAAAATCTCAATATGACTCAATTTCTTGCATACCTCCGTTTAGAAAATGATGTTCTTCTTCATCCTCCGAAGAAGAAACTATTTGGAACTCAACAGCAAGAATCTTACTGAAAAAGGTCAAGACTGACACAACATGCCCCACTGCCGTAAGCGGCTACTCAGTAGTTCACTTCTTTTTATATCACCCTCATCAAATGCCTTGTCTGAAATGAATCTTACTTTGCACCACTAACGGGGGAGGGCCCATCTTTTATACAGAGCTTGGGCTCTTTGGTGTCTTTCAGTGGAAAGCTAATGGTAAAGACTGCTGCAAACGTGGAACCACAGAGGAGCGTCCTGTCCTGGTGCATTCTGCTCCTGGCAGTTGGTGAAGAACACCCAATCCACCACCCTTCTCAGCCTAACTCCTTCTGCCTTTGCTGCCAATAGCTCCCCGCCAGCAGCCCCTTTTGCTTTCCCAAAGCATAGAATCATAGAATGGTTAGAGTTGGAAGGGACTTTAAAGATCATCGAGTTCCCCTGGGCAGGGACACCTCCCACCAGACCAGGTTGCTCCAAGCCCCATCCAGCCTGGCCTTGAACCCCTCCAGGG
>JAOTQQ010000001.1:70717065-70734326 GCA_026546715.1 Gallinago undulata | reverse complement strand
TGAGGTGCCCAGAACTGGACACAACACTCCAGGTGTGGCCTCCCCAGTGCTGAGCACAGGGGGACAATCACCTCCCTACTTCTGCCGGTCACACTATTTCTGATACAAGCCAGGATTAGTTAGCCATGAAAATATTCCCTCTTCCTTCTCCCCCATATTTTCAAATCTCCCTTTCTTTTAAGAAACTGTATATGAAAATTTTCATAGCTCTTTGCTATTTGTGGCTGGAACTGTCCCATGGAGACTTTTATTGTTCCTGTGTGCAGGTTGTTAACGCTAGCTAATAACAGACTCCTCACGAGAGAATTCCTGTCAATCAGCCATACAAAATAATTCTGAAAATGTATCAGTCCAGAAAAAAGGGCAGGTTATCCAAAAGGACTGGGAAGACGTAGAAGTGAGGTTCCATTTTCCTCACGCCAAGTTTACAACGCGCAATGGCAGTGAGGTAAAGATGTTGGTAGTGGGATCCTCAGAATTTCATGGGAAGGCACTGCATCCAAAAGCAAACTCAGTGGAAGTCAGAGATTTACCACGCTGAGAAGCTGTGAAAATTAACCTGCTCCACGTCCTCTGTTGCAGCGCTATACTGGGACCCGCTTCAGATCAGGTCAAACCAGCACAGGTAGCTGTGCTGAAGTTTACTGGACAAATATTTGCTAAATATCCCTCAGACTTGGATCCTAGTGCCTCTGTCGCTCTTTAAAGGAAGATCTAGTCCCCTAAATAACTCAGGTGGTTTAGAAAATTTTATCCAAAGCTCTTTGGTTTGCAATCTACCACATCTTTGCCGGGAGGATGGATACACAGAAGGGCAAGCAGAAAAGTGGAAGGAATATGTTTTAATGGCCTGTCAAAAACATTACTTGATGTGAACATGTTGTAGCTTTAAGGCAGCCACGTTTTTCATTGCTACAAGCTTTCTAGGTGTAGCTAAGCCCTTACATGCTTTTTATTTACACTAAACTGTGAGTGAAAAGAAAAAATCCTTTGGACTACTTATCACTTTTCCTCAGCTTCTCAGTCAAATTCAGTCAAACATGCCAGGGAATCACCAAACACAGAGCTGTCTTTTTTTCCACTGGCTTCTGCTCAGTCCTAGACCTTGGCATGCTGTTAATTCCAAGCCTTCCTGCCAGGAGCAGCAGCAACTTTGCTCTTTTTTCCTTTTCCATTTTCGAGGTTACACAAACACGCGACATCATATGTACTTCACGGGTGTGAGGAACTATAGGACTGTCTTACAATTAATGCAGTAAAAAGAAGGGGAAAAAAAACCAACCCCAACTCTTTCTATCCAAACCAGACTTCGTTAACAGATATATCTAACGGGGTGCTTTCCTGACCTTTTCCAGGCCTACAGTTATGGTACCGGGGCTTTCAGTTAAACATTCTGTCATGTGAATGACTACTTCTCCCATTTGAGAAAGACTTAAGTGTGAAATCACTGGAAGAACTGAATGAGCCTATGCTTTGGCACTGCAGCTGCTGAGGGCCGTGAAGTGTTTTGAACAGTAATTTTCAGTAGTGGTCCCAGTCTGTAAAGCATTAGGAAAAGGGATTAGCGGCCAAAGAAACTCGAGTTTGTATCTACAACGTTACAGAAACTGAGAGAAATCTGAAATTGTAGGCTAAGCCAGTCTAACTAAAGCAATCTTTTCATGTCCTCGTTTTGTGAAACTGCTGCAGTGGCAAGTGCTGAGTAACTCAAAACATCTGATGTGTTCGTGAGTTAGTCAGTGATACAGATGGATGCACTGACACGGCCATAACAAAGCTAAATATCCAGGCCAGAGACAGAGGACGGCAGAACAAGCAAGTCCTGGGTAACTCAGTAGGAAACCGATGTCCGAAGAGTTACACAAGCACAAAGGCATGAAAAGGAGCCTATGAAATCCCTGCTGTAGCCAAGACTATTCGCAGAAATGGAGTTCCTCCATTATTCTTTAACTTGTATTTATTACCATCCTGTTGACAGGAACCCAAAATCCTTAAATAAAACTTCCCCCCCAAAATTTGGGGAGTGTAGAGAACACCGCAGCTCTTTCAAAGACTGAGAAGTAGATGCTGTATTTTTTAGTGTTAGGATCTCATAAATATACCCGTCGTTTGTATTAGCCCATCAAACTGAAAGGCATATGCTGTCTTTGATCTCTGTGCAGAACCCCCGTTGAGATTAATCTGAGTTCTGTGCGAAGAAAGAGACTAGAATAGGCCCTCAGTTCACAAATAGTGAGCAGGCTGCTTCAGGAAAAACAAAAAAAAAAAAAACAAAAAAAAAAAAAAACCCATCACATTTTCTCACAACAGTGTTGAAATTTATTGGAAAGTTTCAAACAGCTTCTCTTCAGATGTATGGATGTATGGATGTATGTGTGGCCATGAGTACGCTCGCTTGTCAAGAAGATCTGTCAGAAAGAAGGTGCACAACTCTACTCGTGTGAAATGGTTTGCTGTTACGTTGAAAACACGTTCTTCATCTCTGACAATCTCTTCTCAAACGACAGCGACTAATTCTCTATTTTACTCTCATCCCTGCCAGGTAATGCCTTTGTCCGTCGGGCGAGAGAGGCGATAACTTTTATACAGATTGGCATGAAATGGTGCCCTATACCCGTTTCCAGCTAAAAAAAAAATCTACAGGACTTACTGCATCCCGCTTTGTAGCTGAAACCAGGAGGAAGAAGGAATCCTTGCTGTGCAGCTGCTGCTAGGGTTCGTTGGTCTGGAGGGAATACGGGAATCATTAATGGAGGCAGCTGACCCTGGACCTGCTGAACAGGAGAGGGAAAATCAAACGTGGAATTTTTTCTGGGGAAAAATGCCTGCTCACATGGTTTCTCTTTCGATCTGAGGGGTCCGGTTGAATATGTTCCTCCATAACGGGGTGTTCCAGTAAGCATCGACTATCCAGCCTCATCTTAATTACCACAGGACTTCTTATGAATTATATTAATCCAAAATAAATCAAAAGATTCCAGTAACGCATACCTATATCCCAATTAATCATCCCCCGCCCCAGTCTGTAACGTCTCCTCTGTGGCTGCAGGGTGGGTTTTTCTTCTCTTTTATTGCACAACAATATAATAATATGTTTTATAAACAACAATATCTCTGTCTCGGGCAGTAGCTTTCACCCTGACTGAGCCCAAACACAAAGATATATACACACACACAGAAGTACAAATATGCCCATAAGTAGCAAACAGCACAGTCAGTATTATTTTTCTGCCCATATTCGTGCACTTCTTCGTACACGTGAAACAAAAAAAAAGAAGAGACACTTTATTCACAAATCCAACACAGCTATGTCTGAAGCGTTAGCTACTCAACTTTGCACAGCAACTGTACACAACCACGCAAGTCAGGAAATGGAAAATATTATATTGTAAATGGATACTGCAGGGGACTTAAGACATGCCGAAATTAGTCATCGAAATTGGAAGTTGGCCACAGCACGATGTCTAATACTACTGCTTTCACCCAGTTCTGTCAGAGTTTTAATTACTAGAAAATTCTTCGTCTTTCACGGAGGTGAGAAACAAGAAGTTTGCTAGATTAAAATGCTAAATGGTCGGTTTTAATCAAAAAACCCCACCGAACCAACCAGATCAGTAAAGGGAGACTTACTGATTTTTTAAGAAAGGTCATCTAGATTTTTAATGGCCCTGTAAAGCTGAAGGCATCAGAGGTAGATATGTTATCAAAGACTAAAATTTAGTTTGTGGTCTCCAGCCTTAAGAAACAAGAAGAATTAGGGTGTTGATAGACAACCTTTTTTTTTTGCCAGAATTTATTGCCTGAATAGCAGAACTGGTAAAAGAGAACCTGTCCCAGCTCCTTGGCTGCCACGGTTCAGACTACAGCATCTTCGCTTAATTTTTATTTTAATTCAGTCTCCTGAAGATGCAGGAGATGTCTCAGTTCGCCCAACACCACTCCAAGGCAGACGAGTGATATGAAATTTGGGAGGGTAACCTCTTAATTCAGTCACCCTCGAACTGCCTAATGTCTGCCTTTTCTTCATGTGTTTATTTTTTGTTTGTTTTGTTTGGGTTTTCTTTTTTTTTTTTTTTGTATATTTCAAGACAAAGACAAAGTAACTGTATTCTTTTAGAACAAAAATGAACAGCCGTGTGGAATTTTTGCATAGTACTCTTCTTCGGCAAAAAGCCACGGAACTTTTTTTTTTAAATGGTTTCCAAGGATGAAAGTGACTTTGCCAAGCAAAGAAGCTTCAAAACAGGACTCAAAAACACTAATAGAAAGACAGATGGTTCTCCTAAGAGCTTCGCTGCCAAAAAAAATGTTAAAAAAAAAAAAAAAGTGAAAAAAATGGAGTGATGTTATTGAAGCTGACTGCAAAGTTCTCTGATGACTGCAAATACTCTTGTCCCACTGCAAGTGTTAACTCTGCCTCCAGGGCTAATATAACTAAAGCACCACACACACACAAATTGTCATTGCCAAGCCCACAATGTAGCACAAGTCTGCACTTGATTCCAAGTGACTGCCAAACACACGGGCAAAACACCACGCTGAAAAATTCCCATTTAGGAAAACATTTACCAGGAAAATGCCCTTTCTTCTTGAATCCGACTGCTGCATTTCATTTATTTTTTTTTTAAATTGCTGCTCCTCTTTATCTCTCCAAGGGGCCTTACACCCACTAATTTCAAATGACACAACCCCGGTTGTGTTAAGGAGGTAAGAACTATAGAGTGATGAGGATGGTTTGCATGGATACAGAAATAACGCAGTCAAAACAATGTGATTTCTCCTTCCAGAACGGAATGTATGTAGCACCGCTCAAACAGCTACACTTCATTTTCTCCCAAATACAAATAACTGCAAACATGAGTTTATTTTAATCCGGATTACCTGACACAATGCGATGCAAATTATGGACTCTTCATTTTTATGGCTCATTTAACTACTACATCTTAACTTTTGCTATGTTTATTATTATTACCTCGAATTGCTAGGATACAACTGTTTCAAGTGGCACAGAATACAGGCCCTCCTTCTGAGTTTTACAGGAAGGGCATTTTCCTATTTTTTTAAATATTTTTTTTTATAGCTACTACTACGTCAGTTACATCTCTCTCAAATGCTTTTTGTTATACAGTTTACATACTTTCCAATGTTTTCTTGATGGTAACTCTTGATACCGCATTTCTAACTTGAACGTAATAGACTGCAAATCAGAGGGTTTTTTTGGGCCTTTCAATTTGTGTGGCTACTGGACATACATATGTCCATAAGAGAAATACATCTTTAACAACCTAAAAATTCATATAGCTGGTCCATCAATTCAATAGCCAAGGAAGTCATACTTTTACATATCCCTGACAAATAATTCGGGGCAAGAGGAAAGCCCACACCGCAATGAAAGAATTAAAACCACACGACTTTTAGTTTAGGTGAAATAGACATTAAGATTATAAGAAATACTTCCCTCAAGGAAGCTGATACACAAGAGTTCAAAAAGGCCAAGAAAGTAAAGGTTCTAAAGAACTCACCAATAACAAAACCAATATGAGCACATGACAAGCAAATAATTGTACATCTACTGTCCGTGTGTGAAACTGAGGCATCCAGAGCTGCCCCTAGAGATTTTAGATTTTGGGAAGTGCCTCACTGTATCTTTATTTGTTTCAGTGCCTTTGAAAAATCTGCCCTGGAATGACTTATCCTTATCAAAAGAAATTTGTTAGTAAACTTGGAGCCGATTCAAGTTCTTGAAGTTTGGGCCAGCATCTTCACAAATCTGTGCATGTCCTTTATGACTTGACCATAACAAATCCAATTGCACAACGACGTGCGTTCAGTGTGACCACAGCGAGATTCTCAGCATTCCCAGCTTCATTATAATTGTAGTTTTTCCCCCTAAATTTTGGTCTCCTACCTTCTTTTAGGAACATACTATGGTTACCACAGCTACCTAAGCACTAAGTGGTATGTTTTTAACAGTTACCCTACTGTTTGTTACTAGCTCCTGCTGTGACTTACATAAATTTAGATTGCAAACACTTGACAACTACGGTTCTACTCTCTCTTCCGTAAAATGTCACGCGTGCTTTGGGACACTATATAAATAGCTACGAAGACAAAATAGTTTAAGGAAACATTAAGGTTGCAAAGTCAGGCAGTGGAGGCTTAGGAAATGCAGAATCAGGAGAGCACGCATGACCTTATTTTAGTGCTTTATGTCCAGTCTTTAATTAAAAGTTCGCAATTTTCCCCCTCATGTGACCTTTCGGGTGGGACTGGGGACGGAGTAAGGATTTACTTGGAGTGAATACCAATGGCTGCTAAAGGCAACACTCCCTCCTCTACAGACTGACAAAACTCCGAGCAGTACTTTACTCTCGAGCTCTTTAAAAGATGCTCTTCAAGAGCTGTATGAGCACTTGGCTGAAATGATCTCTTACGCGGCTTTTTCAGGTAGAAGCGTGGCTAATTTTTATTTTAATTTGAGTTACTCTCAGCTGCCTCAAAGAAGTTCACATTTTACATTCCTTGAACAGTGGATGTGCATGAATGATTCCTTTAACTTCAAACTGTTGTATGAGTACCTTCTTGCCTGTGACTTGTTTATAAGTTAAGCATCTCTTCTCCTGTATATGAAAGAATGTGATGTACATTTAACATGCAAAAACATAAATCTGTCCTTCAAAAATGACATGTTTAATTGCATCAGTCCCCCTTCCTCCAAAAACACTTGGCTCATGGTGTCGCATGCTATGCTAAAGGACTGGATTCTTTAATTAGCATATGTGTTGGCCATCTTTCTTTTCCTTTTTCTCCCTGCCCCCCTCCCCTCCCCAATCTATCTTAAGGGAAATAAAAATATATGTCCTCATATAACTACAATCTGCTATTTTCCCTTACAGTGACGTTTAAAATAAGAACAGAAAATGTTGTTCTCCTCATTCTCTCCCCTACATCAGTTCCCTGAACTGACATAAGAAGCGAGTCCTAAATCTACACGGCATCGCCTCCCCAGGTAGCGCCACGATCCCTCTCCTACCGAGTTTGAGGTGGCTTTTTATGGGGTGCTTAGCGAGTGATTATGACACAAAATAAGGTGGATGATGCCAAGAAGCAGAGATGCCGAGAGGAAGACACCGATGAGACAGACAGCTCACCCATTCTTGCTTTTACTACTGGGGAGCAGCTCGCTCATACTGGTATAGGGACATATCATAGGGGATCCCGACATAGGACTTTGTGAAGGTTTTTTCTTCCTCGTCTCTACCTGAAAATTATTCTGCGGTGGATAATTTGGGCCCTAAATACTATTCTTCCCTTTGCTGCACAAGAAGCTTACACAATTCATACCAGTGCTTATCAAAATTCACCCTGTCTGAAGACCTCAGTTCACTCAGAAGGGGCACCTCACCCTTCACAACTGTTTGCAAACTGGGATCCTGATGATAGAAAAACACGCTCTCACAGCGGCAAACTTTTAAGATGAATAAAAAAGGCTATTCAGGGAGATATCCCACCTCCCCCATTTCAACTCCATTAGCATATGAGAACTCTGCTTGGAGTGAGAGTGTGGAAAAATTATTAGTTTGATGTCATCTAGAGACGACCCTTAACAGGTAGTAGTCGGTATCTACGCAACTTGGCTTGCGGAAAACACATGGGACAAACTTTCAGGAAAACTGAAACGCATCTCAGAGGATTACATCAACTTTTGTCATTTTTAAAAAAAGCAAGGCTTTTCAGGCTGGAAACTTTCTGTCTTTGCTCAGTCCTGCAACGGCCAGCATCCATCTCAAATTCATCTCATCGCAAAGTCTGCAAGTCCTACTGCATGAACACACACTTAGCCTTCTTAATTAGAGTGCAGAGAAGAGCCTTAAACTACCCAGTAACACAGACAGGAGCTGTTTCCGTGTCGATAACTTGCTTCCAAAGGCTTCCCTCTTCCACTTCACACCACAGAAGAAAATGCACTGTGAGAGACAAAGACCTCCAGCAGCACTTTGAAGGACATACCTAAGCCAAAAAGACCTTCTGCACTAAGGAACATCTCTCAGATACTTCCAAAGGAAAAAAAAAACAAAACAGTATTACTTATTCATTTATGTAACTAAAATATAGAACTGTAGAACACTTCTTTTATATTTTATATAGAAAAAACATTCAGAGGAAGGAGAGAACAGCAGCCTTGTGGCGCAGGGGGGGGTGTCCTCTGGCAAAAGGAGCACTTTCAGGTCAAACTATGGTAATTCAGGTAACAGCTACACAGGAAGATTTAACCACAGTCAGTTGCAGCTCAAAAGCGTAACTCCAAATAATTTGCTCTTTCCTTTTGATAGAAGAAAAAGATCCATTGGTTGGTTGATTGAGCCATTTGTTTCAGGAAGAGGTTTAAGTTAGGAGAGGACACAGAACTGGCTTTTGAGGTATGATGACCAGTGTTTGGGCCCAACGGACTAATTTCACCTTAATATACACACAGATACTACGTTTCTCATGCTATAGCTTCCAAGCACCTAGGCACCTTGTTTAAATGTTAGTGCCCTTCCTAGAAGAATAAGCCAGGACTATGATGGAAAGTTGCCACCGACCTGCTGCTGTCAAAACTGCTGATTTCTAGGGTGTGTTGTCCTCTATCTGGGTTTCTGCTGGCTAATAGCAACCTGCTCCTAAATATTACCGTCACGTGGCAAGAGTTCATCTGGAAAATCCCTCCCTTCAAACTGGAAAATCTATGAACTTCCACGAATGACTGAGGCTACCTCACAATGCATGATGGAGCACACGGATCCCAGATGCTTGGTTAATGCTTTTCCCAATGAGGTCTGGACCAGCGGTGATTGCTCTAGCAGTAAGCTATTCGGCGAAACATTTGTCAGTGAAAAGAAAACAGGTGTGAGATTTCCTGATGTGTTTTAAAGGACAGCACGCAGGACAATTTCTCGAGCCGCACATGCCTACTGTTTTCTACAGTTAGCTGATTTATCACATATTGGTTCAGTTACTCAAATTAGAGTGAACTATGGGGATTTTTGTACATGCCATAAAGAATCAGAGACAAAAATAAACAAACTTCCCTTGTCATTGCTCACATCAGCCTTCCAGAACTCATCCGTATACTTTTTCCTTCTGATTTTCCACATCCCGTTGAAAGCAACCGAAGCGGCTGGGGTTGGTGTTTTTGGTTTTGGTTTTTTTTTTTTTTTTGCGTGCTAACCCAGCTCTCTTTCTTTTCAAAGTCACTTCTTTGGTATATTCAATGCTCACGATTTACCAGATCAAATGTCTTGGTATGATGGGCTGCTGTCAAAAAACCTCTGGAAAGAAAGTCTGGTATCAACTACCTCTGCAGAAGAAGGAGGGGAGAGCAAATAGGAGAGTTTGTGTCAGCCCTTTGCTAAATGGGGGCTGTTAATTAAATTAAATTAATTGGCTATGTAGACTGAAAATGATGCAGCTTTTTGAGTGTGAATCTACTCACTTAAGGTTTCTTTAGTGCATTTTCCCCACAAGATCAGGAAACAAGTGACAAGAGCAAGGCTGGTGCCATTATATTTAAGCAAGACTGACTGGTATTTTTTGTCAAATAAAGTTAGTCAGAGGCATCTGTCAGAGTCAGAGTCAGAGGCTACACCTCTCCCTTTACCCATTGTTGATTTTTCCAAACCGTATAGAACATAACACCAGAACTTTCCATAACGCCAGTAACTGATCATTTTGATGTATAAATTGGAGTAACATTTCTCCTGTCTACTGTTCCAAAAAAAGTAATTTTTTAACCTCTGAAACAGGGAGAACAGTTCTAACGTGTAGATGGAGGCAAGCATCATGGCCTCTTTTTTGACACAACGGTAAAGTCCAAATTCATAGCCTAAACCACTAATAGTGGACTGCCTTCTCTAAAAGACATCTATTTTAATTAATGGCCCTGAAGCAGTAGTGAGGAAAAGCTGTGAATTGTGAGTAGGACTCAGGCCGTTGCTCAAATGCTGCTTGATGAAATAAGGGACCATCAAGTAAGAGAGGATGGAATCTGAAGGAAGTGGGCACGCTACGGTGCTTCAGTGGAAAGTAAAAGGTTTGCAAAGCAAGCCCATCTCTCATCCTGGTCTTCCTTCATCCCCACGGTGGTAGTCATGGTAGGTACCAGTAATGGGAAGTGAGGGTTCCCTAAGGCTTCCCTCTCCTCCTGAAGTGATACCTCCCCCTCTAATGCTCTTGCACCGCAGGGTCGCCACAATCTGGCCTTCGATTTCATCTCTTCCACTGCCACTCGCCCATGACGCGTTGCCTGTCACGATTCTATACATAATTAAAGTAAAACATTTAAGTCCCATCAACTAATATGAAACAATTCTGCTTTCATAACCCTACTTTCCACCAATTCTAACTTGTCCAGCAATTCTATTTTCATATGCAGAAATCTAGCTTACTCAAATTAGTTGACACAGAAGACAAGGAGATCACCAGAATTCTGCCTTAACGCAGCTATTTTCTGTTTTCATTTGTGTTTTCTTGTGCCAATTTCTTTAATATGAGTTAAGGTAATGTTACTATAGAGAGGAAAGGGAATTCTTTCAAACAAAACCCTGAGCTTCCAGGATGTGTTTTTCACTCAGTATCTCTTAGACAAGTGGAATATCATTAATTAAAACAAACACAACATTTTTAATGTGTAGGTGGTGGGCAAGAAGCAGGGGTTATTGAATATCATACAGTGGGCAGAAATTCAAAACCCATTCAGCTGCTGAATAGTGCAACGGTATAAACAAAAATGAAAGTCTTATCAAAGTCACCCACTTATAACCATACTGTCTTGAAAGAGGGAGAAAAAAATAGACATAAAGGACTCGAAAACAAATTCCACACTACAAGTCTGTACCTTCTCTTGCTTTCTTTAAAATGAAGGATTGAGGCATATACCATCTAATAAGAGTACAGGGAAAGAAACATTCTTCAGGGCATGATCAGTGTAAAGTTTGGGTCTGCTCAGAAAATCTGAGACTTAAATCCATTGATTAAACCCTTTGAATGCCTTCTCTTTTTCCCAATGTTATTATTATTAAATCAGACACATGTTTCAATATTCGTCTGGTCTTCAGTGACGTGAGTTTCAGAGCACCAGTTGCTACAACTCAATTTAATTATTTCCTGAAGACAGTATTATTATTCCTATTCTTGTTGTTATATTGAGTTTTATCTCTTTCTACATGATCTTAAAAAACCCCGCGTTTAAACATTGTGGACAAATGGCCAGGAAAACTAAGACCAAATGTTAGTAGAAACCTCTGTGGAAAACACATTTCTAGCACTGGATAGCCTCTAATTACTGCCCAGGGAAATGCACAATAAAGACCTCTTTTCAATCTTTCAGCTGTTCAGACTTGTTTCTGACTGTCCCTTTTGCCAGTGGAATTGTTCCTCAATAGAGTCCTGTTTTACCATCAAAAGTTTGATTTTAAAAGTGAAATGGATTCAAGTTGCAGAAGAAAGACTATTTAAATAGATCCGTAGCCACTCTTCCATTCATGTCCTGATGCTTTTTTTTCTTGTTACCGACATCCTCACATGAAAATGTTTGTCACAACTTTTGTTTGGGAACATTTTTTGAATAGGACTGAAGACAGTCTCTCATTTTGTGCCTACGATTTGGTGACAGCAATACAGTTACAGCACAATTAACTGTAGAGACAGTGATAAAATTTAGACATCTCATCATCATCTTTCTGCGTACATCCAGGTAGCCAGCTACCCAAACCCTGAAGCTTCTTACTCAGCTGAACTGCAGGCACAAAAACTTCTCCTCCAGTTCTTGTCTTCCTCCTCCTCCTCCTTTATTAGTATTAAAAATGAGGAAAAACGACAAAAGAAAAAAAAAAAGAAGGAGGAAGGAAAGACTGAATGTAATTGTTTCTTTGGCACTTGTAGATACGGACCATGCGATGGAGAAGAAAATTGTCTACCTCACAAGAGCACCTATCGTCATAAATCAGTTTTTAATTTCCCTGGTGGATTACAGCAATCAGATAAACATTTGCTGCCTGCCTCCCCTGTATATTGTTCTTTGAATCAGCTTGGCCCAAGAGTTAGTTAGGTGTGGGAGTCCTACCTAACTTCCAACTCCCAGACAATACCTGATTGGTATGCAGTGGGGAAAAATACAATAGCATTCACAAAGCAGAATGCAGGCGTAACATATGAAGTGATGGATCTCACACGAGGGGGAGAAGTACAACATAATGAAAATGAATAATCTTGGGGTATTTTCTTCCTAATCTGAAGTAGTTCTTGAATGTACAATCATTTTTTTCTGGCTTGACTGCCTTTAAATATACATATACCATAGTCCTAGTTCAATTTTTAAACCACTGCAGGTATTAGAGGACAATTTACATGTGATTTGCATTTTTTTTTTTCTGTGCCTGTGGTTTTGGTAAGTCTTCCAAACCTAATGACTGTTCTTTTGGCCAGCAACATAAATGCTGTAATCACACAATTATTGTGCTGGGAACAGTTTAATTCAGCATTTTGTTCTCAACCACAGAACAATTACTCAACAATTTTGGTTAACCATACAACTCACTGCCTGGAGAGGAAGCAGAATATTCACAAGATCTATTGTCTTACATAAAGGCAGTCAGGAGATTCTTATCTATTACAACTTTCCAGCATCTCTTAGCTCTTTGGGGTACTTCCACATACTCCCAGTTAATGAAAATAAATTACTAGCAGCACACTGTATTAGCGTATTCATCTCTATCTGCTGAATGCTTTTAATTGTGCATTTGCATACTAAAGAGAAAGGTAGATGTGATGTGTCTGGGAGAGAGGGATACAGCGGAGAGTTGTAAAAAGCTCTGAAAATACTACAGTGATGTTATTCATCTACTCTAAGTTCTGCTCTTCAGCCCTTCACTTCTCTTTAGCAATAAAAGGACTTTTCTGATTAATGGATTTATTCCTAGGACGGTTTATACTGAAACACTGCAGACCGTAAACTACCCCTGAGATCTCTTTAAGCATCACTGGAGAACAAAGTTTTCATCCAGAACACAGTCTCTAGGGCTGGACGCTTGGTACAGCCAAAAATGAGGGGCTTAGTAAGGTTCACTAATGCAAACGAGCAGTTTTAATTTATGCTGGTATGGGAGAGCCCCGGCCCCAGTGTAACACTGGAACTGATGAACCTCATGGCTCTCATCACGTCACACGACATGACAGCACTTGATGCCACTACGGTTGAAGGAAAAGCCCTTGAGCAGTCTTCTCACCCACTGGGCATGACTGAGGATGTGTAGATTTATTTGAAACCCCCCAACACTTAACACGCTTTGTGTGGTAGACCTGACCCACAAGAAAGTGAATGAAAGTTCTGACACTTCAGTAAAAATAGATTTAAGTTAGTTAACTAAGTATCAGGATCATTACATATTTTCTGCTGCAAATTTCAGTTCTGGAAGCATTTTACCTAATCAAATACAAACATTTTCATAATTCCTTTTCCACTTTTGTTTTTGTTTCGCCTTGCCAGCCACAGGGAATATTTTCAATCAGAGCTGTGAATCTGAAAAGTACAACTGGCAATGCTGCTGAACAAGTTAAATTAAACTAATTAAACAAAGCTGACTCAATAAACTTAGTTTGCTAGTAAGAGAGATCAAAAAGGAAACCATCAGTAAACAAGATGAAAACATAAAGTAATATTTGATTTTTAAAACGCCTTTAGCTTTTAAGTAGTATCCAGCTCAGAAAAGGGACTTGGTAATAAGCATTATTTTCTTAAGGGCAAAATTTGACCTGTAGGAACTTCTTGTTGAGTCCTTGTCTGGTGAAGTCAATACAAACTGACCCCAATGGTACTCGGCAGAAATAACTTAATTTAAAAAAATAATCTTAATTAAAAAGAAACCCACGAGGCATCTATGGAGCAGAACACAGGTTCAAATGTCATCATCATCAGGAGACTGAGCTATGACACTCCTTTTTTTGGGTCCACTTACGACATGAACAGCATGTCTCTTTTTGCTCGAACCCCAGTTTCAGCAGATATGGAGAAAGGTCTTGTCTCTCCTGGAATGCGGGAGACACAACGTGAATTGCATTAAGGAACCAGAAGCCCCAATCCAAATCTTTCCATTTCTTAGGCAACTGCTCAGCTGTCACCAGGCTACTGCACACACAACAAAAGGAAGGACTATCCCTCCTTTAGCCGCTCTGTGTTGGAAAGGAAGCAGCTACATTTCACAATCCTGCCTCTGTGCCTGTTGGTTGAGCCCTTCAGGTGATGCCCATGGTGCTCTGCCTCCTTTTGGGATTGTGATGACCCTTAGGCAGGAGCTAAGCATTTAGGTGTTTAGAGCAGAGCAGTTCCACACGCAGAAGGAGAACTATAGAAAACTCTCCGATTCCATCAGCAGCTGCTACATACGTTCAGATGCCCCCAAAGCTTCAGCTCTCCTCTGAACTAAGGCTCTTAGAGAGTCTGTCCAAATGATGGCTGGACAGATATGCATATGACTTCGGGAAGTTCTCTCAGGTCCCCCCAGTTCAGATGTTCCCAAAGGCTATCTGAGTCCTGTTACCAGAGAAGAAATCCTCTTTTTTTTTGGTTTTTTTTTTTTTTGTTTTTTTTTTGTTGTGACCCTAAGCCATCCAGGTAAGAATTCTACAGAAAATTATCAAACTGTAGTGTTGCAACTACATGAGAGGTCCTATTGCCCTATTCTTCACAGGCAAGGAAATAAAAAGACAGCAGCGCTGTACAACCCCACGCCATCATTAATGAAAAACAGCTGCATTCCTGCAGCCAAATGGTTCTGAATAAAACAATCATGGGGCTCCTTGGCACCTAAAGGAATGATTTAGGACATAAATTGCTGGCTTACCAAGTGGCCTCGAAACCTGTTATGTTTATACAAGCACATTAGTAACACTTTAATATCCCATAACAAATCAGTAACTACAAACACGTCTAACGTGGCAAGGCAAACGAGAAGTCTTCGGGTACAATATCTTTCTCCGGAAAGAAAAGGATTATTTTAGCAGTTCAAACCCCAAATATTTTGCCAGTGAGTTTGTTCATTAAAACGTGATCCGTTCCTGAACACATCAGGTCCCTTTAAGACTAAAAGTCAGAGCTGTGTGCTCTGAGCCTTTTCATCAAGATGACTCATTCATTCATGGGAAGCGTGGATTGTATGGCTGGCTTATGGTAGCACTCTAAATTAGTACTCACACAATGGAGAGCTTATACAATTGCAGTAGTCCATATCCAGTAAAACTGCCTTAGTGCCTTGAATAATGGGCCTTGCTAAGTCTCTAACAGCTCTGTAAGAACCTCTAAACAGCTGCACACAACACATGACCTGTGCCATCTTTACAATGCCTGCTAACCATGAAAGCAAGCTCTGGGAACTATTTCCTCTGCACCCTCACCATTGGACAGCATCAATCCCTTTGCTTTTTAGAGAACAAGGGGATTATTATTTTTTTTTTTTGCCCCCCTTCTTTCTTTCTTTCTTACTTTTTTTTTTTCTTTTTCTTTTTTCCCCCCTTTCCAATCAGCTCTGTACTGATCATCCTTCACACTTCAGCCCCTGCCCCGGAATACTCCGGACAATAGTACCGATTCCATCTGCCCTCTCCATTAAAGCCCTGGTAATCCTCCTCCGAACAGCTGGACGCTCGGACTCCACACGCAGACCCTCCTTCTGCTGAACCCTTTGGCTACAATCACGCTCAGGTTCTGCTTAGTTCAAGTTTCTGCCTGCAAATGCCTTCTTCTGGAGGGTCCCCCAGGGCCCCGCGGCAGAATGTCCTCATGGACATGGTGGTGCTCAGTCACCTCAGCGCCAAGCAGCACTCAGAAGGTACTTTTTAGACAAATGAGGATGTTAATGAATAGGTTCAAACTCCCACCGTGTCATTAAGCAATCACGAAGAAGCGTCTTGAGTTAATCAAATGGGTTTGGTACCTTTATTTTAACGTCAGAAGCGCTGCGATGCCTGTGTTTGGCTTGGAAGCCTTTCTCGAGAGCTTCAGTGGTTTGGCTCTCTCCTGGAAGGGGATACCTTCGAGAGACTGATCTGACAACGTCTGCCATGGTTTGAAATGACCCTTAGGGAAGGACCAGCAGAGCACTCCCACAGGCTGCTCTACCCTCATACCTGGATTTTTCCAGGAACTTAACTTTCCTCAGACTCAACCAGCGGAAAAAGCCTCCATTACATCCCACTTCAGACAAGAAATACGTTAGATACGTGTGCAGAAAAACGCGAGAATAACACTGGGTGATTGATTTTTTACAAGAAGCCTATGCTGATATTCCAATTAAAGGCAATAGTGAGTCCTAGGGATCCAAGTGCATCTCCTGTATTACAAGGAGAGGGTATGTCTGTCTGCGTCTGTGTACACACACGCATCATCTGTGCCCACACAGAACTATAAACACACACGTTTTTCCAGTAGATGTGTGTGCACACGTCTCACACACCACACCAAGCAAACGAGGAAAGCTATCTATAAATCTCATTTCTGGTATTTATTTTAAAATGTAAATGTGTGCGTTATGTGCACATGTACTGATATTTACACATATATATATATATACACACACACAGTACCCACGAAACAGATGCCCCACGCGCAGGAGTCCACACGCATACGCAAGCATACAGGCGTGCACAAGAGATGGTGATACCCAAGGGAAAACTTAAAACAGAACACAAACAGTATTTATCACACACCTCCGACAGTTTCACTTGCACAGCATAAACTCTCCTGCCTGAACAGGGGCAGAATGGTGTAACGTTATTTATGGAAAACTTCTTTCAGGTGACTTTTCCAAGTGTGTCTGACCTATGGCATGAAGCAGTTTTACAGGTAGAAGGACTCAAAAACTGTATACCAAGAATTCTTCCAAAACTCTATACCAAGAATTCTTCCAAAACTTAACTAACCTTATTATTTTTTTTTTTAATATGCTGCTTTCATAAGGCTGCATAAAGGTTTTAATGCTATTAGTGGAAGACACGAAGCATAATGCCCAAGTGGCAAGTAGCACAAGTCAACAACCCCCCCCCCACCTCCAGCATCAGTCCGGTGTGTATTTACTGCCCCCCCACATGCATTATCTACGATAACACATAGGCTGTCCAGAGTTAATACCATGATTGGCTTTTTGTCACACCCCCCCCCCAAAAATACCCTCAAAGTACATGGTTCAAAGCCCCGATAAATGCCTAGATTAGCCATTTTCCAGCTAGTT
>JAOTQQ010000001.1:70695993-70716792 GCA_026546715.1 Gallinago undulata | reverse complement strand
CCCATCTCATGAGAGGTCATTTATCCTCCAAAGTCTTTACAGGTGGTCGGCTGTCAAAGAACATACTTTCAGCTGAATTACAGGTAGCTTGGCCAAGATCTTTTTGTGATACGGGATTTAGAAATAGGTGCTAATCGTATTTTGAAAATTCTTCCAGGGCTCCTTCATGCCACACCGCTGTGTCCTAGAAACTTCAAATGAGGTTTATCCAAAAGATCTTGGCAAGAGCTAGCAGAAGGAAAGGCGTGTTAGGGAAGTAACTCTCAGGTGCATTAAGAACATCAGAATAGTCCGTCAGGCTCCAGCAGATTTTAAGGAGTGCCAAATATCTGAGGAGGAACTAAGCTTTTATTTTTTTTTTATATTTTTTAAAAAAAAAAGGGGGGGGGAAGTGTTCTCTCACAGTTTTCCTTGAGGAAATAGCCTTAAAAATATAAACAAGTTCCTAAGAGTTTTGTCATAGCATTTTTGCTGGATGTCTTCTCTTAATTGCTACTGAGTTGTTTTTTTTTTTTTTAATTTTCAGTCCTAATCACCTCTGGCAGAGAGTCCCCATTTCATCAGACATGAAAGCGCCTGATAAAACAACCTCCAACTTTTCTCTTCTTTCTCATGTTCACTTATCAGATGGACACCAACACTAACATTAGCTCCAGAAATTCCCATTTACTCTCACCTCCAGTGGATTCAATAACTAGTTGTCAAATTCCTCATTATGGGAATATAAATTTCAATTTAGGCACATAGAAGGAGCAGTCAGGAAGGAAAAGGCGGAATGATTTGCTTTCCTCTATCTTCATTTACGTGGCCTGAAATATCATGCCTAATCCTGGAAAACTAACTTGAAGCTCAATCCAGCTGCCCAAACAGGTGCTCTCCGGGTTCTCCTTTCCATTGGTCTTAAAACCAGGGTTTCCAGCCACAAAACCCCAAACCTATAATGGTACAAGAGCTTCCCAGTACAGGTTCTACAGCCATGCCTCACTTCAGCTCCTTGCATAAAATATTAAGGTTTTGTTGCTGGGTGGTACGGCTATTGTGGCAACGTTTTAAGTCTATTAAGAAAGCAGAAGGCCACCAAGGTAGAAACTGAGTGGTGTCTGAGCAGCGATACCACAGGGTCTACATCACAAAAGTCAAATCTCAAGCCAAATCTCCACAGTGAGGTCAGATCTGGCACTCAGGCCCAGGTTTTCATAAAAACAGGTGGAAGTCAACTCCCAGGAAAGCCGTACCGCAGGTTGAAGGTTTTGGGTCAAACCTTCTCCCTACATAAGGACATAAGTCTGTAAAGATCACCTATTATGGCTCAACTAAAAGTCTGTTTACTTCAGTTTTATTAAGAACTGTGTTCAAACTGTTTATTGGTATCACTGGAATTGGACTGAAGCAGAACTGCACTAACACAGGAGGGAATCCCATCTAATGCTCTGAGGTTGTAAAATGGGAAGTTGCAGGAAAAAATATTTTTATTTCAAGTAAATCCTTCCTTTTATATTTCAGATGTCCTGCTTTTCCTCCCCTATTTTCTGACCAAATTCTGCACTGAGGTATACAAAACCAATTCATACTACACACATGTACAGGAAAAGGGAGATTTAGTCTTTCCTGATTGCGAAATAATCTTACTTAATTCATCCATGCTTTTTTTGACACTACAACTAGCATGGGAGGAAATCCTAACGTGTGTAATGTGCACGCCAAGGAGATAAAATGGCCAAATGGCAGTTTTCTGCATGCATTTTTTTCTAACAAGTTTGCTAGACCACAACTTGAAATAAACCTTTTATTTGTAATGGCAGGGTAGCTGAAAAGTTTACAGAATCAAAGCTTTTTAGCTCAGGGGGAGGCAGAAATAGGTTGTCGGGGTTTTTTATTCAATATGGACTGAATTGTTACATATGGATGATTTCGGTCTCTTTTTTCTACTGCTAAAAATGACTGGGTTTTCACGTAACTTCATTTTATCTTGGATAAAAATCATTTCTTTAAGAACTTCATGCAGTGTCAGACCAGTTCACCTGATAGTGGAAAAGCACTTACACTGATTTACACCAGACGATGGTCTGACACGGGACTCTCTTAAGAGTCACAGCTGAACCAGTCAGTCCTGAAACATTATATACACATTATATATTAACCAGGATCAGCCATCAATTGTCTTTGATTCCCATGTAGATGTTCAGTTGGTATTCATAAATTCTTTATGCAAATCAAGGACAGTATTTTATCTTTAGAAGTCACCGCACTTCTCTGGGTTTTATGAGAATATGCACTATTCGAGTGTGTGAAAAAGGATCACTGAGAATTCTGGAAAGATATAATAGACCGAATCCCATGAAATTCGTCTGTTTTAGGCTGCAAATCTGAATGATCTGATTTGCTGTACTTATGTTGAGCCCAGGACAAATCAGTGAATCCATCCGTACAAAGCTCATTGAAGGTTTAGACCCTTGGACACCGAAAGCGGAGAGAAACAAAATCAGCAGTGAGCATCCTCACCAGGCATCGCAAAGACCTCGGGACTCCTGGTGGAAAAGTGTATGGAGGGATGAAACAGGGAAGGAGCCAGAACTAGGTGGGGGAAAGAGGAAAATTAATATCTATTTCGGTAAATGGCCTCGTAGTTCAAATTACAAACGAATTTATAATCCCTTAACAGAAAAGACCTCACTGCAAGCTCCGTCAACTACGTTAAGAAAACCAGGAGCTCCTTATAAACTTGCAATTGTCCATGAGCAACCAACTGTGCGCCTGAATTCCTGGAAGACTGAATCTTGTAAAGAGAAAAAGATAGGCCCATATTAAAACTTTTAATGACTTTAGTTAAAAAAAAAAAAAAAAAAAAGGGGAAAAAAAAAAAAAAGGTGGAACTTTGCAGCCAGCTGGCTCCATACCGAAAGCCAGGCTGCACAGCTTGAACTTAAAGCTATCTTAACATAATGAATAAGTGCCAATAATTAGCATATGTAGTGTGAACAGGTTTGCTGGCACAAGCAAGTGAAAAACTCCAAGGTAAAGTTATTATTAGGGAGTAATTAGCTCTGTGAAGTAAATGAGTGAAACAATAGCTGCCAGCACTGACAATATGGCTAACATCTGACTATGTGGAAGATAACATTGTAAAGTATTGCTCCCTGAGCTAGAATCTGTTAATAACCATATGTTAGTGTAATTAATGCAGAGTCTTTCTGACCTGTTGTCACATAAGAACAATACTTTCTTGGAAACATTCAAACAGGCAGCCCTACGCTCGTGGATAGCAAAAAATAATTTGGGGAGTTGCTTACAAACACCTTTTATTCTGCATTTCTTTAAAAATAACTAAAACCCACTAAATGGGGGGAAAAAATAAGAAGAAAAAAACCTCCACTTGTGAACCAACTGTTTTCAAGGTTGATGGCAAAGATTTCAAATCCTGGATCAGGGCTTTCCAGACCAACTAAATTAAACTCTAAAGAATATTCTGGGATTTTAGGGGTGCTTGTAATCCATACCCAGATCAAATTCTGTAATTCGCTTATATGTATGGAGTGGCCTAAACCCTTTATCCAAAAAATCCTTGAACTCCGGACTGTTCAAATCTGAGACTGGGTTCTGAATTTTTTGGCTTGAGCCCATTTCTAAATTGAATAGATCCCCCCAGGTGTCTGACATTCATCAGACATTCTGCCAAGGTCTTAATATATTGCTAGATAGGGAGGGTCTCCTCTTGTCCCCCACACAGGACATCTTCACGTCCAAACAAGAGGATGCTGCGACTACAAAGTGTAAGGCCAAAGATAATTTCTCTTGAGAAGGTACTAAACATCATGCCCAGAACTTCTGAATTTTCATAATAAGTGGCACCGATGCAATATTTTCCTCCCTTCACATCAACAACTCAAAATGTTTCAAGGAGGTCTAGTAAATACAGTTTGCTCAACAAGCTTGACATAATTACTGTATTTTCAAGTCGTTGTGCTGATGTAGTTCATCCTACATCATCCTACCCTATCCTATGGGTAGCCACATCCCATAAAAAGCACCTTGTCTCTGAAGTTCTCTGATACGAAGACCTTTGTAATTTAATTTGAACGTGCCTCTGTTCCAATTGAGCATCTCATATGCACCTCGTTAGAGCATGTACACTCATCGGCCCGCAACAGTTTTATAGAGAGGGCAAATTGTGGTCAGACATCCCACAAGAACAGCCTTCATTTCCTGACAAAAAAAAAAGTTTAACAACTTTAAGAACCTGGCTATATTTAATTTCAATGTAAAAGAAAAAAATTAAATCCTAAATTTAATGCAGGCTTGTTAGTGCTTTTCTTTTCCCCTTTTTAGTGGGGCAGATTAAAAAAAAAAAAACAAACAACAAAACCACCCAAAACTGGAAGGTTTTTAATGCTTTGCAGGCTATTATGGCCAGGCAAAGGAGCCCTGCATGTTTGAGATCGCACACATTCATCTTCTCGCTAAACATCTGTTTAAGGCTTGTGTGATCTACCTGTCAGCACCAGTGATCCATAAAGTGTTTGAACCTCCTGTCACAAACCTCAGTGCTGGTTTGATCAGAGGCTTTGTGCACACTAATCACTCCCTTTATCTTTTCTAATGTTAGGAGAAAAAAAAAACAAAAAAAAAAAAACAAAAACACCCCACCACAGCAAGGCTGTCTTCCAAACCTGACTGTAATTAATCTTTCCATGGGGGAACCTGCCTGGTTTGAAAAAGCAAGATCTGATGGGCTGCTGCTCTTTTCCTGCAAGGGCTTTATTTTTCCTACCAGGCATCTTTACACTTGAGTGGTACCCTTTACAAAATACTTTAACTATATCCCAGTGACAGTGAAACAACCTTCAAGACCATCTTATGAATGAAAGCACTGGTAACTTTGCTGAGAAAAAGAGCCCAATGAAAGGAGTTTGACAGAAGCCTGTTTTAACTGCATGGGAAAAAAAGGCAATGGGAATAAGAACCGGTCCCCTTTTCATGTCTCTCTTAAGCTGCTCTCTTCACTAATAATCCCACCGCTACCTTTCTTTTACTCAGCTGCACACAAACGTACTGAAAGCTGCAGGAGTTCCCAAGAGGGAAGAGATAACATCAGGTGCTTTTTGGTTTTATTACAGCTTGCCTTTTTCCCACTGTTTGCTTTCCGCGGCACGAGGGGAACGAATGCCCCTACCGAGTGGGAATGGGACAAATAAGTTCAAATTTGGTCACATCTCTTCTCATAAAGGAGGCTTCCTTTGCTCCTTTACATCCCCGAGTCCAGGCATTAGTAGCAACTTAAAAGTCTAGCGAGCAGGCAGCGTGAAGCAGAGAAAAACTGATGCTGCAAAACCAAATTTGGGTACGTATGTCATAGCAGCTCTCAACCTAAATAATGCCAAAACCTTTGAACGTATATGGACTGACCGATCCATGACTGGGCAGAGTTCATTTGGGTAATTAACTACCCAGAAGGAAGGACTTGAGGGATTCATGCAACAAAATAGCACGTCATTGGTGGGAGATGTCCATCGTGATCACTCCGATGCCCGTATCAGCCGAGGCTCTTTGACACAGGGCTGTGTCACACAAAAACACTAACTCTCAGAATCCAGGTGAATTCAAGAGGGAGGTAAGTGAAGTTAAGCGAATCTTTCTATTACTGTCGCCATTTATTAGTTATATTGTGAGAAAGTTCAAAGGACTCCATCTGACCATGCATGATCAAAGAGAGTTCTGCACTTTTTTTTTTTTTTTTTTTTTTTAAGAGAAGATACCACAAGTGTGAAACATGACAAGGTAGAAAGGGGTAAATGTCTACCAAGATTATTTAGGGTGCTGTGGTTGGCTCTAGTCTAGATTTCATGGATTTGCTAGTTGCCAGAGATAACAGCAGCATTAAAATTGGAGGAACAATGTGGACAATACTGAGGCCTGGACCATTCTAGAAAGGTTACTCTACACTCTTGGGGCACTCTGGAATCTAGTGTAAGACAGGATAGGAAAAGTGAACAAACAAAACAATGACGTGACTGTCACCAGCAGAACATACCAGGATCAAAATGAACTGTATGATAAAAAATATGAGCAACAGATCTGTGCAGAACCTTGGAGAAACAGTACTGAACTTCAATTACAAGTTATGAAAAACAAGGAGCTAAGGCCTAGGATGAATGAAGGAGTTGGGTACAAAAATACCAACAGAAGTGAAGGGATGATGGTCAGTGTTTGGGGAACGTCCTGCCAGGGAAGCAGGGAGACAATGCACATGTAATGAAAACAGAAAACTCAGTAATCAAGGAATAAGATGGACAAACATGGCTGAAAGTTTGAGGTGGAAGAAAAGAAAAAGTTGACCTTTAGAATCGCCATACCAAAGTAATCATGAAGATTTGAGACAGAAGACAGTGGAAGGAGTCAAAAGGGTTTCTTGGAATATGAACCTGCTTGATAGGGAGGAATATGTTGCTACCAATAATAAAGAATGGAAGAAACAGAGAAGCTTTGGGAAGAGAGCTAATGAGTTCACCTGAGGCTAGAGTCTCCATCCAAGACTGATGTTCTCTCTAGCTAGAGATTAAGGCACTCAAATCACAACTAATTTATCACCTTTCTTACTTGCTGGCCATGGAGAAACACCCGGTATTCCAGACTGGTGCCCTACATTGAAGCTTGTCAGCTAGCTGCCTAGAGACTCCATCTAAATTTGTTAAAGAACACAGGTCAACATCCAGGTAAACTCTGTACTATATAAACTTTCATTATAGAGTGAGGACAGGACTAAACTGGTATCTTATCCAGTACACAATCCTATCGGTTTAAATCTCAATCTCATCGAGTAATTAGGAGTTCAGAAGGTCTGAGATTCTATAGAGAGGATATAATGTGCTGTAAACAGTATCTTGGGCTTGGACAAGATTACAATAATATTAAAGAACATTTGAACCATCCTATTTATTTCAAGGAAGAAAGGGAAGATACATCAATTCTTTACCATATCATTAAAAACAATGATGTAACTAATAGAAGGATAACCCTTACCCCATCTCATCGCGATACGATGATAATGTCTGACAAAAAAAGAATCCCAGTCCTTGATTAAGTAAAATAGCTCCTTCAGAGATCATTTAGATCTTCCAGCTGGTCACGTCTGAGGAAAGATGTGGTCTTGTCTTGCTTAGCTGTAAGAATCATGTTTCTATATTTTAACTTCAACAAGATGACTAACTCCTCCAAACTTCACCTTCCCATATGTGTAATGAGAATAATGCTTACGCTCAATGATGTCCTGGGAAGTTAAAAATAGTTTTGCCTTTGCAGAGTTGTGTGCAAGTGCACACACAACGTTGAAGACAAGAGAGTTCTCTTGCCCAGCACTTACCCAAAACTCACATCCAAGTTTGTTACTTGTTAATTTTAAGCCTGCTTGCCTGCATTTCTAAAGAGAACTGCTTGGGAGAGCTGGCTGAAACCTCATCTGCAGAAATACAATAGTCAAACTGGATCATATGGTAGAAGTAGTACATAAAGAAGACACCGTCTCTACAGGACTCAGTGAATAAAGTTACAAACATTGGTCCCTCCACTGATTTTGCCTTCTTCAGATCATTCATATCTCTTCCAGTCCTCTGCAATGGAAATAAACACTGCAAGAAGGCACTCGGCAGCACCACCATATCCAAGAAAGATGTGAACAGAACACACAACAACCTAGGGAAAAACTAAGTAAACTGCACTTGATACATTCTGAATATTATTACAGTTAAAACCACTTCTGTCCTAGCGGTTTGCTGAGTTGTCAATGCTGACTTACACGTGCCCACACACAAAACGTTTAGTATAGAGATGTCAGCCCAGCTGAAAAAATCTGCATTGTGGTGGTGACACGTACTTTTTTTCAGTGGCATCCTGCCGTTCCTCTGAAGCCCAAGAGCACTTTCATCCCTCTCATAGTATAGAAGACCGCGAAGTAAAACCAGCATATGTTGTAAAGCAACATGAGTGAGCTCCAGAAAGGCAGAGGAGTATGTTTGTGTGTGTATGTTGAGGAGAAGGCAAAGAGCATGCAAAGGATGTTAAAGGACGTAATAACCTTGAAGGAACACCCAGAGGCTTCTGTCTTGACCACTTGTCCTACTGAAATTTATTCTTCGAAAACGCCACCTGCTAATGAGAAAGGATTTCATGACTGCTTTTAATGGGTGCTGGAACAGCTCCTTGACTTCATGCTGAAGACGCTTATGGGTAAAAATCTTAGTCTTTCACTTACCAAAAAAAAAAAAAAGTCCAAATGAAAAATGTTATCGGTACAAGTTTTTCAGCCATAGTCTGTTTATCATCTCATTTTAAAACGAATATTGAATCCCTCGGTTTCCTGCACAAAGTCAGCAAAATGCATTTTTACCTCCGGAAACCCAGTACTTCCACAAGCAGCAAGACAGCCAGAAGCGTCTCGCGAAAAAAGAGCTGCCTACCCGATGGACACCTACTTCCCATGGCAGCAGGAGATTAGAAAAAACTGTGGAAACTGGAAACAAATGGGGAAAAAAAGAAAAAAAAAAGAGCCCACGATATTCTTTCATTCCAGAGGGTTAACAGTTATGGTTAACAGTTTTATCTGGATCTATGGCTGCCTCTTCCGATCAGTATTTTTAGCTGTTAGAGGGGAAATTACTCAGTTCTCACACAGAAGGATGCGTTTCTTTCACTTGCAAAATTTAGAACTTTGACCAGGGCTATCGTCATGATTTCTGCATCCATACTTCCCGAAGCATCAGCTAGTGCCCTTTGCTGAAGGTAATTTCCTGGCTGTCAAACACCGTGCCCCTGCCTAGAAAAGCAGCATATGGAGCAGGTAGAGACTGAAAAGTAGAAAGGAACAAAGCGGAAAGTATTGTGTCAACCTCAATAACCATTCCACCGGGCTGGAACAAGGATTTTATTTTATTTGCCGTTCAACAGCTTAACTTCAAATAGGTGTTTAATTAACTCAGAGTGGCAGTCTAAACGTTTAGCCTGAAGCTGCCTGACGAAGAAAAAAGTATCTACGTACTGCATTTGCAGATTTAGAGCATCAGGCACGAGAAGAAACTGTTAATTGCACAATGCAGAGGATTCTTACGACACAAGCACATGAAAAGGGTAAAGATGCAACTCCCAACGTAGCAAAGTTTCCGCTATTCCAAGAGCTTTATGCAAGCGTAAAGAACCTAAAGGACAGAGAAGGAGGGCGCTTATGGCTGAAACTTGTTTCCACAAAATAAAGTTCTACCGCATACGGAGTCACCGATTGATTTAAAAAATGGGGAAGATAAATCTAGGAAAGCGTTTTTATAAAAATACAAGCACGATACGGTCAGAAGAGGATGAAGGGGATTAAGGGGTTTCAAAACTTGACCCAAAACACCTTAATATTGGTTTAAGAAAGGATCAGGGTTCGCCTAACAGAAGCCGGGCATCTTACTATGAAGATGGGAAGAACAAGGAGGGCAACGTATGTTTTGCCTCCACTACTTGACATCCTATTCAACGGCAGAGGCACAGATTTAAACAGTCCCCCGTCTTGTTTCTTGGGGACTTAGCAAGGGACTACGCCAAATTAGAAGGAAATGAATGCTCTGGCAGCTGATTAATTATTTTGAATGTTTGACTTCTTGCCCACCGCCCTACAAAACAGGTATATCCCCGGCATGCAGTGATACATAGTGACCCTTAAAATCAAATGGTCCTTCTCAAATATTTTCTGTTAAGGTATACTCAAAGCCTTGGCAATGCAATAATCCACCTCCCTCTTTAGTTTATTATATGAAAAGATGTCACACTGTGACTGTTTTAATCAGCGAATAAACAGAGTGCCCAGCACCTGCCTTGGCTTCTATTATCATAATAATCCTGTTTTGTTTTTTTAATTCTAAAACATCAGCAACTCTCCCGTAGGTGAGCATGTGTTGATGCCGCCCCTACTGTTGCCTTTGTGGTTTCATTATTAGCAGGCCATTAAATGAAAAACAGAAGAAGAAGAAGGGGGAGAGGAGGGAAAAGCCAGCCTGAGGCAGAGCCATTTGTGCCTGTTAAATACAAGAGCCTGCCCATAGGTAACCAGAGCCCCGAGACTGGCATAAAGCAGGTTAAATAACCAGAAACGGAAAAGAAAGCAAGTCAGTCAATGAACCACTCCGAGTTGGAGCAGATCAATCCAGGACAAAAAAAAAAACCAACCAACCAACCAACCAACCGTGGGAAGGCATCCCACTCACGTTTAGCAGCGCTTAGAGCAGCCAGAAGGCAATGAAAGCCAAGCAGTGGTCAAGGTGAGGAGAGGGTTCATGCCTAATGACCGGGAAGTGCCCGACGCTCTGATTTGTTTAGGCAGTTCTCATGAAATCAAGGGATGCTTGAAAAAGAAACGTCCGCGCTGACAAAGTCTTGGCTTTGTGACAAGGTCTAGAAAAAACTGAAATAAGTACAGAAAAATGTTAAAAATGCAAGGAAAATCGTTTTCTCACCTTGAAGAGGGCAGAAATTGACGCTCATAAACTTTTTACTGTTTACTCACATTTTACTGATGGCTCAGATCAGGTTTTCTGCATTAATCCCTCCTGATGTGATTCAGTGGAATGGCACCAACACAAATGTGACTCTGACGCTAACAGGGGTTGTTTTCTGTGTGCTTCCCTGCCTCATTCTCACCTCAAAACCATCGCAGCCTGTATTCAATTTCTATCACCGAAATGGGAAATTCTATAGAAAAACAGTAAAAATGGAGAACGGAAGACAAAAACCTAAAAGGCCTGAATTTCTGATAACTCTGCACTTCAGTTCACATTTTGTATTGTGGCCCAATGGGAGATGACTGACAATCTGGGTTCTGTTCCTGGTTCTGGCAACGAGCTACAGCCTAACAATGTGCAAGCTGCTTCCCCTCTGTCCTCAATTCCCCTGGTCTGAAAAACAGGATGCTTATAAAAAAAAAAAAAAAAAAAAAAAAAAAAAGAAGAAAGAAAGAAAGAAAAAAAAAAGGAATAAAAAAAAAAACCAAGATTCAGTGGTGATGATTCTACAGAAGACCTGGATCATACACTAATACTAACACCCGGGCAAATATGCTGTGGAATGCAAGTAAAACTTAGTTATTGAATTTTATTTTGTAGCACTGTAAGTGACCACAAGGGATGAGAAAGCAGAGGAGGATCACACCTGGCAGTTATGAAATGGGGGATGATGCTTCCAGATCAAAGTTTTCATGCGCATGCAGTAACATTTGAATTTTAAGCCACTAGAGTATTTAGACATCTCTTTTTACTATTTAATAGGCAGTAACAACAATTTATCATAGGTCCCCTAAGATATGTAAAACAAAAATAGCCAAGCATTGTGGGATATCTACATTGCCAAAGCTTTATGAAATAATCTGAGTGAAGACAAATCACGAGTTCAAGAAAGTGTCCTTCATGTAAGTATTTCAGTTTCCTTCTGAAGCAGTAAGAACCTTAGAGATAAGGACCAAACTTCCTACCCTAATCTTTATTTCTAAAAAAAGGGATTGGGCAAATAGGCTCAACATCTTAAGGTCCACTTTTCCCAGGGACTGGATAGAATTAGATCTGAGTAGGTTTATCTCAATCAAACTAGGATAGTTTTTATGGAAAAAAAAAATTAAAAAAAAAAATCCATATTTTAACCAGCAAAGTTTAATCCCTTCTTTTCCTGTGAAAACTCAGATAAGTTTGATTTTGCGCCTCTTGCTGTCTCCATATTCCAGGTATTATGTCATTGCACATTAGACTGTGTCAACACACCGTGACTTCGTCCCTGCTAATGCAAAACCTCGGAAAACATGGAGCCAGGAGATAATTTCAGAGCGCTTTTTTTTTTCTCTTTTTAATGTAACTCGGTATTTATCCTGCCATATTTCTGACATTTCCATTGAGCGATAGTCCCAAAACGAAAGAAAATCAGTCTTTTTCGCATGCAAAGCCGTCTTAAAGCAGACTGTTGAGTAGGAATCTTTCTGGGCAGGTGAACTTCACTCGTGTCTCGGGAAGCATCGCTGTCTTGCAAAATCCAAGAACGGCGATGACAGGCTTCCAAGGGAGCCTCCTCAAGTCCCCCCTTGGTGGAAAGAAGGCTTAACCTCCTAGGAAAGGGCATCTCCAATGGGGAGATGATGTCTGAAAGAAAACGGGTGCGAGAAAAATCCCCCAGACTCTAACCAGAGCTGCCTGTGAGAGGGGTTTGCGTGCCCGGACATAAGAAATGGTTGCTTTCAGAACAGTTCTTTTGTTTAAAACAGCCTATTTTTTGGTGCTTGTTTATCTATTTGAACAGTGGCTCGGGTTCCTCAAACATAAAGAAAATCAATATGGAGAAGGAGCTGCGTGGAACTTCATAAAATTGTTACATCCCGCTAGTCTCTTCTGCATCTGGGTCATTTATTTCAGCACAAAGTGTCTCTAAATGCTCATGTTCTGATTTTATGATGTTCTCCACTAGTACAGGGACAGTTCCAGGCCCCTGCCATCTACATCTTGAAATAAAATAATATAAAACTTGATTGGTTTTTGAGTCAAATAACACAATGAACTTTGTTTATTGCACCGGGTAGCTAAACACTAACAAAACCAGACAACATATTTTAAGAGAAAGAACCAACTTAGGAAACCATATGATACAGCATTGTTCAAGTCCTCTCTTCCACTGTTAACTACTGCACGCTAAAGCAAATGTCAGCATGGAGGGGGGGGGGGGTTAATGTTTCTAAATTAAACGCCCTTCAAACACTCTTTCTGACAGTTATCTTCATATTTTCCACAGATGCTGCCACTGCCACGACGTTAGGCACTAAAATAGATGCAATGCTGGTGTCGTGTCTAGGCTGTGCTGATACCCCTGCCACTGTAACTGCCCGACGGTCCGCACCAGAAGGGAAAGCACACTCTATATAGAGAGGATCTCAAAAGCACCGTAGATGACATTTGGGAAGCTCTAAGAGCTGATGAAAGCAACAGAAAGTCATCAGCAGAAGGTCCAGTGTCAGACTGAAAGCGAGAGTCCATCCCTATTTGTTCCCAAGAGATGCAGGAGCTCTGGGAGATTGAAACGATGCAAGTTCTTTGACTTTTGCAGACTCACAGGGCAGCCCGTACAGACGTAGCCTTCTCTGGAGGTTTTGCTTACCCTGCAAATCATTACGTCTATATTCTTAATTGTTTGGCACAGCTCCCAGGACATCCATTACAGCTCTTCTGACTAATGCATATTTGTAACTGTTCACCCCCGGGGCTTCTAACCAAAAAAAAATAATGTCCTGGCATAAAGAGAAGGGCAGGAAAATAGCGTGTTACAGTGGGCAATATTCTGTCTTAATACCTGAACAGTGTAGGGCAACTGAGGCACCAAAACCCATGGTACTAGCCTCTCACCCCTCTTTGGTTCACGCTGCTTCTCTGGCTGTCTTGACACCTAGAGAGTCAAGAGGATCATACTAGAGAGCATTTTGAAGTCCTACTCTACAAAAAAACCCAGAAAGAATATTAAATGTGTGTTACACAAGTGGGGTGGGGTGCTGTTTTACACGTACATTCTGCCTACAACACACCTAAGCTCTTGCCACGGCTGATCATACTGAAGTATCCCCACGCCCAAGTCAGGAGACCCAGCTGGTTAGCAGTGGGCGCTCCCCAAAGGCAGGTGAGACTGTGTGAAAGAAAAAAGTAAGAAAAAAATAAGAAAAAAATAAGGTGGACAAGAAAATATCTGTGCTACCTACAGCCCACTTGACCAAGACCTGCTCCAGTAGACGCAGAAAACGTGTCTACTCTCCAACCCTTGGTTGCCCCTTGAGAAGCCCTGAAGAAGGTTCTCCCAGCTGTCTGACGATGGTATTTGTAGATGCAGCAACAGGAAACACTGGAAAAAAGGGAGCTCTTTTTGCAGAAACAGTTTGCTCTTTTTAAACCATTCCCATGGCTGCATCCAGGCTCGGAGGGGAGCGCAGTATCAGGAAGGAATAAAAAGGAATCGGTGAAAGACAGGAGAAAAGGCAATCCCACCTACCAAAAAGAGAGACAGACTTCAGCCACGAGGGCAAAGGGATGGAGGGCATTTGTGCAAATCCAGATTACACGTGCAATTCGTTTAAAGGCGGTGGCATTTTGATCACAAAGAAGAGTTTAATCAAAGTCTCAAGAGATCTGCCATAAAGGAAGCCCTCGCCTTGCTGCCTTGGCTGGCTGAAAGAAACACCTGTTACGCCCAACAAAAAAAGACAAAACAAACAATAGGTATAGAAGGGAGGCCACGGTTCAAACAATGTGAATCGGAGAAGCACGGTTTTCTCTAAATGAAGGGCTAGAATCCTATCAAACGAACAGCTGGGGAAAGCATAATTCTTTATATTTGCAGGGAAGTCGCACAGATTATATGACGGCAACAAATACAATATACGTATCTGAGCTCTGCTTCCTAGGCACCAGAAAGGACAGGAACCTCCTAAGATATCCCTCAGTGGAAGAATAAACTTGCTTGAGCCCAGCTCCAGGAAAAAAAGATAGCCGGCTTTCAAAAGGACACAATGGCCAATTTTCCTCCCACGGGGCCTTTTGCAAGAGTTTCGGCTACGAGGATACTGAGCTCAAACAACCCTCACAAAAGATGCAGAAAGCAAACTTGTGTGATTTCAACAAATCCAACCTCAATGCACAGAGGGGATGCAAAGGACACGTAAAACGGATGCGCTCCTTTTTAAATAAGAAGCGTGACAATCAGTAATGCAGAATACAGAATTCTATGGCAGTAAATTGATTACAATTTGAAATTCTTTATTCTGATTGTACCAAGAAGACAGGAATACTTAACTGTGCAATAAGAAATAATACAAGGAAAGTAGACCTAAGTAACACCGTGGATCTTATGACACAGAAAGCTAAAATTCTTGAAAAGTAACATTGCAAATCTGCCTTTCATCTCAAGTAATGAAGAAATACATGAAAAAGAGCATAATTCTAATGCCAGACACTAGAATCCATAAACTCTCCACAACTTTACTTCCAATGGCAAACAAAATCTCGGATCTGTGATGTATCCGGGGAGCTATCCCTCCCAGAGAAACCTTCTGCTGCCAGAGGCCACCTTCACAGGAGTGTCTATGGCTACAGAACCATCCAGAGAATCACAGAAGGGGGAAAAAAAGAAGCCTGAAAGTTGTATGTGCTTAACGCTTTCTAATTTCAAATAATTTGAGTCCATTTCTGCCTACTTTGTATCTCCCGGTGCGTGCCATTAATCTGGGATGGCATCCCTGGGAAATCCTGCCATCGTCAACATCTTGAGCTAAACTAAGGCTTCTCTCTATTTGCCATGATTTCAGCTGAAGACAAACTGCCAGCAGGGCTGAAGAATTCATAAAGCCTCCAACAATTCGCATCTAAGATCAGCTATAATTTGGTAAGTATTAACGACCTGTGGCCCCCGCATGGAAAACATCCCTATTCCTTCCTCCATAAATCCTTTAAAGACATTAAAAATCCACATCCAGAAAAGTAATCATGTTTGTAATCGATATCTGAATTGGGGCATTCATGAAAATGTGTGTCTATGTGTGTATAAGGCAGCTCACCTCTGTGTACAGGGTGAGAACGTACACAACCAGCTGCTCCAACTTGTTCTTGGATGACAAATTTGGGCTCCAGAGTTAAAGAAACTGGAAACAATGCTTAATTTAGATGTACGTGGTTCTTAAGGATATTAAGGACTTAAAACTTATTACAGACAGTGTCTAAAAAAGCCCCTCGCACTGACACATTTCAGCCCAGTGATGCTTAAAACTGCAGACAAGATTCTACACGCAGTGTGAAAGATAAGAAACATATTCTCGCCACACAGAGCTTTAAAGGACAAATGCTTGAAGAGGCTTCCATCAACTACTCAAAGCAAGAGTCTCCTGGAACTAAAAGATCTTTGCCTTTGAATTTTGTACCTTCAGCCTTTGGTTGTCTTGCTAAAGTGTGGTAAATTAGGGGGAAAGAACTGATTAGTGGCAACTTGTGATTACAACCGATCTGGCTCCCAACCCCACCGGGGGGAGGAAAGGGGGAGCAAACGGAGGGTGTTGAAAAAAGAGTGAGTCAACCTCCATTTTCAAAATGGCCAGCCCCAGTTCAACAAAGGCACTCAAGCAATCTACCTCCCTTTCCACGGACAGAGATGGAAAAAAAGCCTCCTCTATTTTGATAGAGACCAAATTAAAAAAGTAATTAAGAAAAAGAAGAAGAAAGGGAAGACGATACAGCAAGAGAAGGGCTTCATAGTACAGACACCTGTCCCCACTGCCAGAGAACTGTTTTCTCCTGCTAGCCCAGCATTTCTCCTGTAACTCAAGTGACATTTGGCACTCCTCCCATGCTGATATTTCAGGGTTCAAGCTGTGCTGACAATACGTTAAAGGTGGTTGGTGCGTCGGTATTATGTGCTTTTACGGCCGTTAAAACCACACAGAAACACAGTTAAAATAATCCTACTTTGGATGAAAAGTCAAGGACTCAACCATTAGGGAATGCCAGAATTAAGACAGTCAACGTAATTTTAATTTCCCCTCTTGCGAGTACAGTCTACAATTCTATTATCAGGTAATTCTACTCCCCCAGGATACCATTTTTTATTCAATATGTATGACAGAGATACATGGGAATAAAATCAATATACTTATTTAACCCAATTCTGGCACTTGTAACTTTCAAATGCCTTACTTCATTACCTAATTAGTGTTATTTCTTTGTATACAATTTTCACAGCATACAGAAGTACAGAAATCTCATCGTTTCTGTCCAAATCCATTTTAAATTGCTATCTATGAACAATTTTGTTGAAACTACCCAAGTTCCAACTTTAGAATAATTTGCTGAACACTATCACTATCATCTCTGAAGAAGTCAGACCTGATAAAAACTATTTTGTAACACATACAATTTTAAATGAGTATCCTCACTGTGTCAAATACGTATAAACTCCAAGTACTGTGAAATAAGTTTGTCCCATTTCATTATTATTGCTAACGTTCATATAAGTCTTCATTGTAGTTTTTATAACTTTATTATATTTATCTTGGAACTTCAATTGTTTTATTAAATTTCTAAATGCAAAGAACTCTGGCATATACTTCTTAGCTTCTCTAAGCATATTTCAAACCGATTTGAAAGAAAATCTGAAATGGTTCCTGACAATTATTTACCCATTACACATTTTATTCAACTTCCTGATGTGGAAGTTGAACTTAAATAGATATTAAAGACAATACACAAAATACAGACAGCTAGCATGATGTCTGTAACTCTCTAGTTCATCTTTGCTCAACAGAGACTTTCGGGAGACAACTGTACCTTTCCCTCTCCTTCTCCAAACTTCTAAGTCAGGCTTTGCTCACACTGTCCCTTCAATAACTATCCTTCAAGTGATTAAACTGTTTCATTTACTCTTCTTCCCAATACCAAGCACAAGTAACTGCCCTTTAATGTATACAATACAATTCAGCAGCAGATAACTGATAGAAAGTGGACAACAAAAATAAAACCATTATCTCTGCCCTTTTGCGTGCTATTACCACCAACGGTGAGCTCATCGTGTCTCCTAAACTATGCAGGGCTTAGGATCATCACTAAGCATCATCAGCTTTTGGATGCCAGATATCTGAGGGAAATCCAAGGCGGTGAAGACAGTGGTGTTGATTCAGTAGGTGGAACCATACTTTTCCCTCTGAATCATTTTAAGCCATTATTGCAGCAGAGAGTTTGAAGTACTCTATTTCGAATGAGCCATCAACGTGAAGTCGTGACCACTTAACATGGCAAGAGATGAATCAGAAAAGCAAGTCATTGCCAGTAGAGACTAAATGATCCTCAGATTTCTCCCTCTTGATAACACAGGTACGGGTACTGGTAGCAACTTTGGAAAGCCAAACATAACCTGTCTCTCCAATACAGCTGCTTTGGTTAAAAAAGCAACCATTTTAGACAGAACAAACCGGGCAGAACCAGATGTTGAGATGCAGTGCTTAATCATAATGAAAGATAACGGCCCTTAAACATCAACACTTTTAATGTTGCTACGACAAGAGGTGCAAACCTGGCAGCAGTCATGAGAATGCTTTTTGTTTCAGTTCTTACTAGTGGACAGAGGTCAACACTACGTGTATCTCCTGTCCAAATTCCAGTCTGGAAAATGACACACTACTTGCTTGTATCTCCTCGTTCTCCCATTTTACTTGAAGACCCACATCCTGTTTCAGCTCTGTTTATCATGTGTGCTTGCATTTCTACTCAATGTTTGCAGGGATGGCTCTAACAGGTTAACTCCTAGGATGCTTGCTACTGCATCACCACCACGACCTCCACTGGACCAAACAAACCCTATATTAGCAGTTTCTACTATCATTAGAGAGTCAGTGCAAGAAAACGTACCTCCACACCTCAGCTCCTGCAAGTCAAAATCTTATAAGTAGCACCAAATAGTATTGCCAACAAACATGTACCCAAAAAAAGTTCCCTCTTCCATTCATGCTGTGTATCACCGAAAAGCACAGCAACTCCTAAATAACCCTAATCACCAATTTGTCATTTTAGTTAATGCCAGGTGATCCCAAACATATTCCGTAACACCAAAGACTCAATGGATGAGATCAGAATTTGGCTTAGAGTTTCATGGGGTGCTTCTCATCCTCTTTGGGACGTGTCAGGATGTCATGTGCAACGGAAACCAAATATTGCTTGGCCAACAGGGGTGAAAACCCCCAGTTGAGAGAAATCACCGGAACGATACGCAGTTGTGAATTTTCCAATTTAGGTTTGTTCTGGGGGGGGTGAGACCCTACAATAAATGCTCTCACGTTATGCAGCGATCTGAGTCATTTTGCAACTGCTGACCCTTATAATGATGCTCTCGTTTTCAGAGCCAATGTGATGCCACACAGTGATTTGTCTGTTAAATTGAATCTTTGCCTCTAGATAGATAGATAGATAGATATAAAGTTTATTTTGAAATGTCTCCTAGTGCCTCTGAGTCTGACTGATGTGAGATGTTATTTTGAACATGCCAAAGCATCTGAACGGCTCCAGTCCTTTCTTTTCAGCGCGCATTCCTTGATAAGTGGCAAAGCTTCCCACTTATCAGTCACTCAAAGTGACTGTGGCTGTCAGTTGTGTACAAAGCGCAATCAGTTTGGAAGCAGAGACACCAGCATTTTTCTTCTCAGCTTGAAGCAAACACGTTTTGACTGCTAGTCATTCAATTTTAAAGCATCTTCAATTAGGGGCGGATGAAGATATAAAGAAAACACATCCTAAACACCTCCGCCAGCCAGCAGTAAAAAATTTATTGTTATCTCCTGCTTTACCTTACCGCAGAGGCAGCAGCCTTTTTTTTTTTTTTTTTTTTTGGCTGCACAACGAAAGTGCTCGTGACTACACACACTCCACACGCACACGATCCCAGCCGTAAAGAGCTTATGTTCATCTTCCCAAGCCACTTCTACAAACTACCGTGGCACTTCCAGCCCCTGCTGTGTAAATACTTGCACGGGTACCCAAAGGGGAACGTAGCTCACAGGCAGCCAGGTACACGTTCTGAACACAAACGCTCACGAAATGATATATGTGCGTGCTCTACAGAAATAAAATGCCACCCTAAAACTATTGAAAAAGACTGGGGAAATAATGACAAGGAGGGAAAAGAAAAGAGAAGGAAAAGAAAGGATGCGGGAAAGGGTGGGCAGCCGCCTAAGATTGCTCAGTGCCGGGATGCCAGGGAGCTGGAAGGAAGCGGTTGAAGCCCTGGGGTGCCTCGGAGAGATGCTGAAATGGAAGAGGGCATCCGAAACCAGAAAGACAGACAGGGCCCTGGAAGAGAGATGTCTCCGAAAGAACGTTTGCCGAGGGGTGAGAGACCAAGATGAGGCCTCAGGGTACAACGTTGCCAGCTGCGAAGACCCTATCTGACCGCTGGCACCTTCCTTAAGTCCTAGCTGCTGGATTATTTGGGGTGTTTCAGAGTTCTGGTTTGTTTTGGGTTTGTTTTTTTTAAATAAAAATAAGTTTCTGGCCCTCCCTTGTGACCGCGCGAGAGAATCGGAAAATGGGAACACTAAGAGCTTGGTAACAAAAAGGGTATTAAGAAAAGATGCTAAAATTGCAAGGAAAACGTCATGAAGTCCAAAACAATCTCATAATTTCTGAACATTTGGACTGGAAACACTGGAGAAAACTTCATTATCAGCAAGTGCTGTTGCAATCGTGTAGCTCAGCGCAGGGGAAAAAAAAAAAAACAACAACAAAAGATTTGCCTGATCAAAATACGCCTTTGCAATTCAAGTTGTACAAATCCCATTCTCTGTGTTTGCACGGGTGCAACTACACCAGTTAGCAAATTTGGCTCATATGAGAGCATAGGAAAGGCCTGAGATTGCATTATCTGTAGATGCTCGCTCTACAGGCAATCTGTGGAAGCAAAAATGTGGCACATTAGTGCAAAAATGTTGCTCTCCACAGAAATAAGTGCAGATAAACACCTCTGCTATCTTTTACCTAACTTCACTTTTAGCATAATGGCAGGAAGCGGAGGCCCACAGGTTACTCTAAAGGACATGCATCATCCCCTTCAGCCCAACACACGCGTTATTTGCTGGACTTGAGAGGGCCAGGAAGCAATAAGCTCATTTTGAGCTCTAGCCTCGATTTTTTCTTTTCACTCCTCCCTTTCCCTATTTCCTCCCCCAACCTCGTCTTTTTTTTTTTTTTTTTTTGCTTTTTTTTTTTTTTTGGGGGGGGTGGGTGTGTG
>JAOTQQ010000001.1:70679474-70695893 GCA_026546715.1 Gallinago undulata | reverse complement strand
CCGACCAACAGCTTTCCATGTTAAATGTTCTGGGTGTGTGTTGGGTGTTGTGGGGGTTTTTGTTTTTTTTTTTTTTGGTGTGTGTGTGTGTTTTTTTGAATAATTAATTTCCCAGAGGCTTTTTCCTGCTCAAGGGACGGGCGAGTTATTCTGATAACTGATAGGACATCAGCTGCAGAGCTTTTGTGAGAAACCAATTGTTTAGCCTCTTTGCCGGCAACCTCAGTTGTTTGGGAAGAGGTTGCAAAGTCATGGGAAAGGCTGCAGCGTGACTCCGTCGCAGGCCTGGCTCACTGGATCCACTATGGCCATGTTTATAAGTTGCAGGAAAACAGCTGCTCCTGACACATGATGAATTTGGACAAAATGTCCCCAATCCATGAGCCTGCTCGCTTTGACTGCGCGCTCCCAGCTTGTCATATCCACGCTGGCCAAAACCAAAAAATAAAACAAACCATCTCAGTGGACCGAGCCTGTTCTACAAACATTCCGCGGAGTGAGAAGGAAGATACTTTCTCACAGTTTCCTACTGAAGAAAGGTCTCATTAAACTCCCACTAATATGAATAAGAGCCTTTTCACTATGTTCAGTGGGAGTTGGATCAGGCCCTCACTTCAACAGCTTTATTGTCTACCAAGGAAACCTTTTGTCCTCACCTCTCTCTGATATGCAAAGAGGACTCTAATTACGGAAGAACTAATACTGTTCTGCTGTGCAATGGCTTGCAAAGGGGTCGTAGCACCATGAAGCACTGCTCTGCTGTCACTGACTTCTTAGAAAACCAGAATTCCCAGGGAAAATGGTCAGACGGAAGCCACAGACATTACTAAATCTGTAACCAATGCCTTGTGCAGTGGTTGCTCATTTTGGTATCATCTTGAGTGAAGGATTCATCATCTACAGCCCTTTTAAAGCCTCCTGGAGAATTCTGGGTTACAGGCAGGCGAGGAGCTGGGGAACAGAAAAGAAATTCCACAAGTCCTTGTGGTTGCACTGAGGAGAAACCAACAGGGCAAGGACTAGGGGTAAGGATCTCGACTCTCCATATTACAGGCACAAAGTACTCCAAGTATTTTGCTCACAGAGTGGCCTGCTAGAGTTTGCTTTCCAGCAAAAATGAAAGGATGAGCTGTGTTGGGACCATAATTTAGAGTGCAAACTCGTTGGGGCAGGGAACAAATCTTCACATTTCTCTACGTACGGTCACATGGTCAGTGTCTTCTCACAAGAAAGAGAAACTGGTACTTTTTACAACTGAACTTTACCTGAAATAGGCCCACCAAAATCTCAATGTTTTATCAAACAAAGAGAACGCAAACAGGTCTGAACATCATTCAGGCAGTTCTGGGGAAGAGATGATTGCTCACCTGAGGAGTTCAAAAGCAACAACAAATCTAAACAACGACAAGAAAAAAAAAAAAAGATCACCAAAGGTAACTAGCTGTGTGGGTAAATCACCATATCTAAAGCACTCTGAAAGCAGGTCTCTTTACCACTGCTTTGGAAGGATGGAATCCACCCAGAGCCTCTTGGTGCCTGGAAAGTTTTGACAATAACAACTGTGTCATTTCAAAACTTTGCACGTTAAGCTTAAGAAATATTTTTTCTGAAATTCTGTGTAACTGAGAAACCGAATCCTTCTTTCCGCCCCCAAAATATAGCTAGACTTTGAAAAATAGATCTGGCTACAAAAGGGACTAGCCATCCTGCAGGAAATTCCAAGCGTCCCAGATCTTATTACATTCCAAATTGGAACAACACCTTAAACCTCAGAAGTTAATGAGAATGGGAATATTCTGACTTGGGAACATAGGGGTGCAGCCAGGCCTCTCCATCTACCAACAAACTCATGGGGAAAGGGACACAGCCAGCTGACGGCGGGTGGGGAGGACGGAAATGTGGATCCAGTCTCATGAAGGAAAGGCTTATTTAGAGCCAGGAGGACACCCAGGGCAGCTGAGGGATTTGGGGAAGCCAGGAAGCCTGCAGCCCAAAGGGGCATGGAATCTGGAGGGCCGTGGTGCCCACACACCCTGCCAGGCAAGCTGCCAAGGGGTTGCAAAGCTTGAGGCCATTGAGGCCCCGGTAAGCTTTTCACCTGGAGGTGTGCCTTTATAGAATCATAGAATCATTTGGGTTGGAAGGGACCTTAAAGATTGAGTTCCAACCCCCCCTGCCCTGGGCAGGGACACCTCCCACCAGACCAGGTTGCTCAAAGCCCCATCCAGCCTGGCCTTGAACCCCTCCAGGGAAACACCTCCTTTCTAGCTTCGCATCAGAATTCAGTCAGGTTCCTCTCATTCTTCAGAGATCCAAACTTCCTAACAGCAAAGATGTCCTCTGACAACACCTGCTAAGTCTCTAGCTCTGAAGGAAAAAGAAACCCCTCTACTGAAACACACACGGAGTCATCAAACGGTTGCTGTCTGGCAGGAATTGCCCTCCAGTTTCAGACAGCACTCGGTTCTTGGGCTAAGCGTGTCACCCAGAAAAGAATACAAATTAGTAACTAAGTACTGGCAGCATTAATCTAAAAAGTCAAACAAAACTGTGGCCCAAATGTTAGGGACATCATAAAGCAGCGCTGTTGCTTCTTGCTGCTTTGAGATCTTAGCTTTACATTATTGGCAACCTGTAGCGTTCCAGGACCTTGAGCTGGACTCTCCAAAAAAAATTTTGACTAAAAGTCAGAACAGTTTAAAAAACAACATTTGGACTCGGTTGTGTTTGCCTTCTAATTTTGGAACTTGTAGTGCTCATGGTTTCAGATTTTGCCTGGAAATACAAGAGCTAGAAGTTTACATTTTGAAGAAATGAAAGCTGGCATTTTTGTCATCACGTGACTCCAAGAGCTGGGGCTTGAGGGAAAAAACATAAAACATTGTCAGGCTTTCTACAAAATTGTGAGATTAGCAGCATCGGTTTTATCACAATTTAGGCTGCAAGGTTGACCTATTTTATCAGCAGTGCCCTACTGAATATGAATCGCTTTATGAATTTTAACAACCATATTTCGTTTTAAATATAGTTCAATTAAAGTGACATTCGTCACCGAGCTTCAGAGCACACTATGCCATCGTCAACCTGGGCAAGGCTTTTTTTCCTCTGAACAAGTGGAAAGTGTCAACTGCACCACCCCACAAAACTTTGTGTCTCAGAGGCACCCCCACCGTGCAGGCTCATTGCCCGTCCCGGGGACCAGCTCAGCATCACGAAAAAGGAGCATCCATCACTCTTCTGCCCGCCTGACGGGACCACTACGGGGCCCGAGACTTCACCAAGTTCTACAGCAAGGATGCCAGGAAGCGGAGTTTTGCCGCACAAAAGATGGGGAGGTGACGGCGAGAGTTCCCCTGAGGCCTTGAAGGACAAAACTAGATTTAGTCCAAAAACCTGCTGAGCCATACTTTGTGTCTGCATGCTCTTTCCTCAGCCTGTTCTCCAGCTTGACCTTGGGGGCTGCTGATGCACTAGAGTTAACGGGACAGAGCAAGCATTCCAGCTTCGTTTCTGGTACAACAGCAAGACTGAGGTGTTTGGGGGAGAAGACCCCAAATGCTCAGCTGGCAGGAGCTGTTACAGCTAAAACCTTTTCCCTACACACACACACACACACACACACACACACACAAGAAGATGAAATAGAGCAGAAAGCAGGGTGCATGGGAGGATGCATTCCAAAGCGGTATAAAATGAGATAGGGGGAGGTTTTGTTAAATACTCAGAGAAACTCAAACCTCTTCACAAATTAGGTCTAGAGCATTCTGAAAAGCAGAAAATGATTATAACCATTTGCCAAAACACAAAACCTTGTACGGACGATATATTACCATCTTGAGGTCATACAGATTCTTAAATTTAATCTAATCTGCAACTTTTCTCCAGTTTAGCATTATGCCTTTCCTTGACTCTCTCTATGAAGATAAGCTGGGCATCTCCTGCGTTAGCGGAACCTCCTTCTGGTTAATTCAGCAGAGAGGGACTTGGAAAAGACATCATGTCAAGTAGAGACCCACCTGCCAGGCACATCTTTCTAAGCTCAGGTAGCTACGGCATCTTTCTTCAGCATCACAGAGGTGGGGAATTTAACTGAGCTGTGGTTACACACGGCATCTGCGGTCCCCCCAGGGAGGAGAGACACGTTGCAGTCTCCCCCTGCTTACGTACCGAGTGTGTGTTGGTGACTGTAGGCTGGGGGATGGAGAGAGGGAACTGCTTCCAAGTTAGCACACTCAGAGAAAGGAGTCATAAATCATGGGGTCAGTCAGGTTGTGCTTTTTCTTTTCTTTTTTTTTTTTTTTTTTAACCTTAGGGTATTATGTTTTCAATACAATATTTCAATAGCTTTCTTCTGCGTAATAATTCATCTGGAATTATGGCAACTCTCACAAGCTTAGAAAAAATTGGCTCAAGTAAAACGAACCCTTTGTCATAAATAGGTTGTGCTCGTAACTGCAGCCTAATCATTCAATTGCACATAAGTCAAATAGTTATCCAGACTTTGTAGGAATATTTCCTTGTCAATAAATCTAATGCTATTTAAAAACTCTGGGCCAATGTGACAGAAGCCTGTTAGATTAATTAGGGCAAGGTCAGAAAAGCTGAACTCGCAGATACATTCATGTCACAGTTTTGTTCCATCTCCCAGAACCTGATGGTAAACTCACAGACCGTTTTAAACACGGGCATGTTAGGTGGACTTCGTTGTCTCCATTTATACACAAAGGCAGATTTCTTCAGGAATTGTTGAATTGTTCCTTCTCTCTGACAGCAGTCAACTAAGCACATAACTGAGAAGTTCACCGCCAATAAGGGGAGGGTTTTTTTTATTATTTTTAAATGTTTTCCCCTATCGGTGTCTTCACAATAATTGGGCTGCAACCAGGGTTCATGAGACACCGTACAGACCACAGCACTGTCAAGAGGCCTGAAAATTTCACTCCAAATAGATCATCTCTGTGGGAATGAGAGGACAGCATTGTCTCTCTGCCTGTTCGATTCTTGACCTTTTATCACGTGACCCTCCAAAAGCAGGGTGCCCCAAATCTGATGGGTTTTGTGTGAAGCGGACCCTGGAGGTGAAATTCTGACCTTGGCAGGGTCAATATTTCATCCAAAATCCCTTGAGACAGGCCTCCAAATCATTTCTTAGGCTTGCAGCTTGTATCAGATGGTAGCTAGCTGACTTTCATTTACTACTGACTTAGGTCAAACTTGGACCAGGGATCAAGAGATGAAAGGCTCTATATCTCATTATCAATAATCAGTGTTCTCCACTACCCTAATACCGACATATTTCATTCTTATCTACAAGGCCTTAAAACTTAAAAGGGTTGGGGTCAAATTATGTTACTTCAATTTATTTTTATTCACTGCTTATAAAACAACTTCCTCTCTCACTGCCATAGCTAAATGCTAAAAATGTAAATACTTTCCTTGCTATTGTAGAGGCTCTACTATTGTTTTTCTTTTTAAGTCTTATTAAAGACAGAGCAATTAAAAAAAATCCCTCCCACACACAAATGTAAAGAGAGAAAATCACAGAGGTCAAGGCCAAGCCAGGTCTTACCAATCTCAAAACTATTTTCAACAAAGCACATTAAGTTCCCTTATAACAGAGGGGTGGACCTTCCCCAGAAGTTTTTCATAGTTACACAAGTCTTGATACCGAGAGAATATCCTCTGAAATGATAGAGCTGTTTTTTTCTTCTCATGTGAAGCCACACAACTCCTCTGATTTTGCTGGAATTAGGTTTTCTTAGACCTGTTGTGGATACGGCCCATAATTTTGGGGAGCTAATTCAGAAAGAGAAGCTTTGGAAGGAAAATCCTGTTGTTACAGAACAAACAGAACATAGCATCCACTTCCACAGCTACTTGCCCTGCTCTATACATAACTGCATAATTAAACAGACAGAGATTTTACCATGACTCTAATTATGATTTACTGATTGTATTGATATATATATATATACACACTGATTACTCTAGATATCTTTACTGATCCATAAAACGCCAAACCCCTCCTTTGTTATTCTGTGAAAACCTTCATAGGCAAACCGATTTGCGTTATTCCCAAAATAGGGACATGCATATATACTCATGGAAGAAAAGTAATGAAATACAGTCAATGGCATGAAAAGAAACTTCTGAATACTTTGAGGAAAAAAGAGGTTAAATAAAGGTTGCTGCTTATGCTGGGTTGAGATTTTTTTTCTCATACTAGGAGTAGACCTGTAGATACCTAGTACCTCCTCAGTTACTCTGCAGAATCTAACCAACCTTTTGAGTTTATCATTCAGGCAATACTTCACCCAAAGTGCTGAAAATTTCTGGACTTTGAATACCTGGGACAGAGGGAAGGAGGGACACTTGATTACGGATGACTGAAGATAACTGCTTCTACAGACCCTTGAGATCCACTGCAACCTAACTCTTTCTGGCAACATTTTTTGCCACTTCTGATCTACGTCTGAAAAAGGACTTGATCCTGCAAACCCTTGCTCACATAACCAGGAGCAGTGGAAGCAGTAGAGCTGCTTCCAGAAGGCCTTCCAGAAACTGATCTTTTTTGCTTAATGACAACGTTTTTTTTGCTTAATGACAGGCAACATCCTCATGTGTTTCCATAAGTAAGGTGTAAGCCATCTGCAGACATTCTTAAAGAAAGTATGACAGTAATGGCTGAGGGAAAGCATGAGGAACCAGAACGGAGAGAAGAGAGATAACAGGGGCACGGGTGGAGATGGAATCTCTGACCTGGATCTGTTGCTGAAGAAGGTTGATTTTGTGTTGCTGCTGCAGGAGCTGCTGCTGTTGTCTTGCAATCTGTGGAGAAATCGCAGAGAAGAACCGTGAGATGCATCACCATTCCTGGAGCCCGTACATAGGAAACTTCCACCCTGCTTCCTTCTTTAAACGGCTCTGTTAAGCTAAGAAACCTTCAAGTGTGGGTGGTGGCAGCTTGGAGCTGAAGCAAGGGGCTCGTGTTCAGGAGCAATTCATAGCTAATAGTAGTGTGAAAGGGAATCTTATGGAAAACGCTGCGCTGGATACTAAAGGAAGGACTGATGCAAAAATCTCTCCTCATTATCTGAAACAGCACTGCTAAAATCCCCCCAAAGAGAGCACTCATTTGCTCCAACTTGCTGGAGGAAGAACAATACTGGCAGAGAAGCTGGAAAATAGCAGAGGAAGGCAGGAAAGGCAAAAAAAGGAGGATGGATGGCAATATTTTTTTTTTAATTTTTTTTATTTTTTATTCAAAAATTCCCCCCAAAAAAGAAATCTGACACCCAGGAGGAAGGTATTAGTGTGCGTATTTCCCTGATGCAGAAACACACAAAGAGAATGGAACTGAGTTAGGGAAAACCACTGACTCTTCAACGTGTGTATCAGCTGAAAGGAACTAAGGGAGCAGTGCTCAACACTGAAACTCATTTATGGAAGCCGATGGAGTAGTTACAGACTTCTTTCAAAGTCATCTGTGTTTTCCATAAGGACTTCCATCCTCCCTCTCCGTTGACTAGATGATTGGGAACCGTACTGTAGACACATTTTACACACAGTGAAGGAAAGAGCAGGCAGTAAAGGAACCAAATGAGAGTTCCCAGAGGACTGATGGAGATAAACCATTATGTATGTCAAACTTAAAAAGGAAACTTGAAAAACTTTCATTTGAGTCATCACAAAAGCTCTGCTCTCGTGAATAGCTTGCACAGCAGTACAAACATTAGGAGTATTGCTTTTCCCCTGTGGTATGTGTACACATCTCAGGGTCAGATGGGAACTTACACATACTTACTGGGAGGAATTTTGTGCATTCTTCCCCTTAGGTATTTTCTTTCATTTCTATTATTAAACTGTTAGCATAAGAAACACTCACTCATAGTTAACTCCACATCTAGAAGAGTGATGTTTCCTTTCTAGAGCCTCTCTTTAAGCAGCCGAAATCATTTTAATCAATACTTTTTCTTCGAAGTTTGGTTATTTTAATTTCTATATAACACAGAACTAGATGATCCGATTTCTGAAATTAAAAGAAATCCTTGCTATCCTAATAACAATCCTGCAGGATTTCTTATTCCCTTTTTCCATTCTCTCCATTTTCTTTCTCGCTTTCAAATCACTCAACCATCCTGTACCAGTAGTGACGTTAAAAGCCACGGCAAAGCAAAGAGCTCCTGCAGGATGTCTCCTCGTGGAAGAATCTTGCCACCTCCACCTTCACGCCTTCATCTACCCTCTTTGCGTAAACAACAGTGTGACACAAATTCTCTAGTTTAATAGGCAAGTCACTTCTCCTGTTCCCCCTACGTGGAATCTCAGGTGTGAGGCCAAGATACACAGTATTAAAGACAAGGTTTATAAAAAAATCAAAAATCGGGACATCCAAGGTTAAAACGTCTGAAGACGTCAGCAGCGGTTTAGAATCTTGGTACAAGACCTGCTTGGTACAACACAAGCATTGAAGTATGACAGCTGTGACAGATTTAAAAGGATTTTGTGAGTTTCACACAATTCACATCGCTGCCATAACACAATATAAACTCAAATTTCATAGCAAGTTGAAATAAACGGTCAGGCAGACCAAAATGCTTCCACGTAAGAGGTATCAGGATGGACTCCTGGCAAAAATTTTAAGCCAGATGTCTAAGTATTCTCTGCTCACCTTCAGGTACAAAAATGGACATTCATTTCTGTTAAAACATGCACAGTGCAAATATGTTGGAAAAGCTGTGTTCTTGAATGAATATCCCGTGTCCACGTGCGCACGTTGGAGCCGTGCACGCGTGAGAACATGTTTTCAGTGGAGGGCACAATTGCAAGAGCTGGAAATCAAGCCCCTCAAGCGTAGGAGAAAAAAAAAAAGTCACACTTGTTCACTGACTTTATATCCTTCTCCCCCACTTTTTTTGCGCAGTTGGCAAAACCAACACTTCCATTTGTCACATTACAAGCCAAATGCCGTATTTGGTTCCTCTTATACCTATTCAGCATGACTCAATTCAAGCAGAATTGGAAGATTACTTAGGAGGGCTGGATTTGTACTTACACTCCTTTTTTAGAAAAAAAAAACACTATTGGAAGAGACTACCTCCAAACTGGAAGGCGTACCTTTAAAAGACAAAGACCGCTATTTTCTATATTGCAAATTAAAGCATTCTCCCAATATGCTTTTGTTCAAACTTCTTCACTTAAGAAAACAAATGGGAAAAAAAAAAAAACAAACAACTAGGTGGAGAGTAAACTTCCGAAGTATCAACCCTAAAAGATAAGCTCCTGGAAAATCCTCCTAGGAAATGATTTAAGCTGAAAGCCACTATAATAATCACTCACCTGTTCTTGCTGCTGCTTAGCCAGCTCCATTTGTTGGCGTTGTTTCTCGATCTGCGATGCAGCCAGTTTCTTCTGTTCATCGTGAGCTGCCAGCAGCTGTTCTCGCAAACTGGTCAGCTGATTGATCATACCCATGAGCTGCCTTTCTTTCTCAGCGAGGCTTTCTGGAGTCCCTGGGCATCATATGGTGAAAAAAAAAGAAAAAAGAAAAAAAAAAAAAAAAGGTAAAGAGAAGAGAGGAAATTTAGAGCTAGCCAGGTTTTTCTTTTGCAGCTTCACTGTAAGCAAAGTTTCAGTAGAACCAAAGAGCAGCAGCGTATTGCAATATACTGCATATTAAGACCTGTCCCTCTACAGGAAAATGAACCACAGAGAGCTTTGATCTGGTGCCCCCCTTCTATGTTTCCTCACCCTTTCATCTATATTTCGTTGCCTTTTTATCATATTAATAGGGGGGGGAAAAATACTGCCTGTTTGGAAAGAGTTTCATTTTAAACGTATGCAGGGGACCAAAATCAACCCCTCCATTTTGAAAGGCAATTAACTTTATCTCGGAAGCTTTGACAGTCGCAGAAGCTGTAAGGTGTGTATGAACATCCCTCTAGAATCACGGGGAAGCAGAGAGGTCTGCTGGGTGCTGGATACCTCTGCAACCAGCCTTCCCACTCTCACCACGACATCAGGATGATGCTGCCTCTCATATCATCTACAGCTGATCCATCATCGGGATGGAATTCTACAGTATTTAACCTGTCAATAACTGCTATCGCTGTTTTTAAAGGAAGGGCTCTCGCGTCAACCGAGCAGAAAAAGCGAGTTAAACGCAATTCGCCATCTCTCCTGCTTCTCCCACCATCAGATGGATTTTTATAGGGGAGTTCAGCAGACACAGAGAGAGGAACTGACTGCCTCCCTCTCATCAGCATTCTGTAAAAATTCTCCTTCTACCCAGAAGGATAGCGGTTATAAGGGAAGGGAAGAAAAAATTCCAGGAAAAAAAATCAAAAGCTATGAATCATACACTAAAACAAAGAACGGCACTATTGCTATAGCCAGTGTCATTTCACTTTGAATTTTAAAAACCAGAAATTATGTGTAGCAGCTAATCCACAGATATCTCCGATACCACCACACCCTCTCACCCGAGCCAGACGAAAACCCTCCTGAAAAAAAGCTTTAGGAAAGGATTAAGGCTATCGGTGTCTGGGCCTCCTCCGAAAACCGCCTGCTTTTGGGACAACCCTGCCGCACAGACCTTTCTCAAACACAGGAAGCATTCTTCTGCCAATGTCACTAGTGCTCTCCAAGTGGAAAAAAAAAAAAAAAAGAAGAAGAAAAATTGGCGACTATGCTAAACGTGTTCATAGCCAACTATCAGTCAGAGATGGAAAAGAGCTACTGGTAATAGCTCATTTAGTCTACCCCCCTGCCAGTGCAGGAATGTTCCCTACAATATATTTACTACAGCTTTCTAGATTGGATTGAAATGTCTGAAATGGTGAATCATCTACTGTTGTCTTTGGGAGACTGTACCACAGCCTTAGAGGTGCCACTCTTAGGGCTCTTTGCTTGAGAGTTTAATTTACATTCACTTAATTTCAACCCAAGCAGCATCCCTTTTTGCTACGTCAGCCCTTAAATGCATTTGTAGAGAGCCACCTGCAAGTGGGAAAACGCAAAGAATCAGCGTTTTCATGGAAAGGACATGTTAAGTTGATTAACTTTTTTTATTAAGATGCTAGAGATTTGTATGAAAATATTCTCATCCCATAACAAAGAGCCACGGCAGAATATTCTCAGAGAGGCTCCAAAAAAAAACCTGTGGTACAAGCTGGAAACTTGAGAAACACACAGAAACAGAAACCATAGGACTTTAAACCTGTTCTGTCAAAAGCTGTGAGAAAGAACGGGAGCCAGTGCTAAAATACTAACACTGCTGAAGAAAACACTTTTAACTTAACGTTTTTTTTTTAATTTCAAACATTGGAGACAGAGAATTGCTGCAAGTAATGCATTTGCCACCTGGCCATACAATTAATCAGAAACGTCTATTGCCGCTCTTCCATCCTTCATTTGTTTTTCCCTAGGAAAAAAAGGGTGCAGTGTTTCCAAGTGGCACAGAAGAATTTTTCTAGAAGGCAGCTTCTTCTTTGTCCTGTCTGTGGCTACCATGTCGGTCTACTGCAATGCCCATCAAATGGAGACTATCAGGATCTTGATACTGGCGGTATAACACACTGGGCACACCGAAACATCTGAAAACTGAGGATTTTACTTATTTATTCAGCAGATACTTTCTTCCGTGCCTTTACTGAGGGGTGGGTGCGCACGAGAGGGAGAAGGATGTAGAGAAAAAAGGACTACACAGGATTGGCTTGGTCCTCAAGTTAGGGGAAGCAAAAAGAAATCACTGTTTTTGACAAATAAACTGACGCACATCAAAGATCTTCAGCCAGTACTGGTTCATCAGGGTATTTCGAGCTCCCACAGTAGCCTTCAGTTGGGAATCAAAAAGCACTTTGTAAAAAAGTTAAATTAATCCCCACCACACCTCTGAAAGGTGGAAAAATTGTTTCCATGTGTGTAAACTGCCAGACAGAGGGGTCACAGACGTAGTTACCCGGAGCGGGAGGAAAAAAGGGATCGCTGATACCCAGCCCCATCTCGCAAAGCTCCGGCTGCGCTTCTTCCCCAGGACACCCAGCCACATCCCCCCCCCTGCATCTGATTTTACCTAAAGAGGAGCAAAACAACTTCCTCCTCGGGAAAACAACCGCTTTATTTGAATTGCAGGAGCGAGAGAAAAGGTTGGGTCAGCTAAAAGCCAGCCATCAGGGCAAGGAAAGGGTGGGTGAGGGACGGAGGGAGCCGTGGGGACCACACCACCCCGCAGCTGGGGACGAGTCCACCAAACTCCATCTCTCCACTATTACTTAGTTTTTAAAGAAACTTTTAGATGCCCAAAGGGGGAGCTTTATGGGATAGCTTAGTAAGCACAATACATAATTCCTTTGGCTTATGAACTGGAGTGGAAGTGGTCTGACAAAGGGCAGCCTTCTTACACCATATTTTTTCAGCAATTTCCTTTTGCTAATAAATCAAAAAGCGTTTATTGATCACTGTCAACTTTTTTATTAAAAAATCATCTTTGGTTAGAGAATACTTGCTGGACAACATGGCGTAGCAGGCACTTTATTTTCATGTGATTAGCCCATCCTTCCAATAACTTTGATAATCCTTAGTTATAATCCCAATTCTACAGTCCCTTCCAACTCTAAAAATTCAGTGAAATCCAGTGAAATTCTTTAAGGTATCATTCCTCGCCAAGGAAGTCCTGGGATAGCCAGACTCTCAAGTGACCTGTACAAAACCTGCAAGGGAGAGCAGACGTGTGGGTCTACCGGGAGACAGTACGTTTTGGGGTAGATTTCCCTTTGCCTCACCCACATATCCATATAAACCCCACTGAAGATGAATCACAGACAGTTTTGAGGTTTCTTGCAGAACTTACAGAAGCGTGAAAATTAAAAAGAAGAAAAGAACTAAATCAGACTCTCTTGATTATAACGTAAAGTGTTTGCATTTAGTTTAAGTCGGAGTTTTTTTGTCACCCTTATTACCTAGCACACCTTTTTCTCTGTTTTCTTTCGCACAAAGGACCAACCAAGCCGCCATTTCACAGTTGCCATTCATAAATTACTTAGTTGGCCTAACGAAGGCATAAACGATACGAGAGGTTATTTATGGGATGGTGAGCTGAGGGCAAACAGCCCGGTCACTACAGAAGTACATTCAGTGATAGGAATTTTTTTCTGGTGTCCCTAAAGGCACCGCGGAGTCAGAGCACCAGCTGCCACCATCCTCTCCCTTTCCAGATGCTGGGGCTGGGCAAGGAGGGTGGACCTCTGTCCTACCCCCACTGCCTCCTCTCCGGTAACCCGCCTGAGATCTAAACCTTTCTCATCACGTGATGGGTTTTCTTGGCAGCGACGGAATTTCCATTTTAAGAATTCTGGAGCTCAGAGGACAAAACACGTCAGTATTTTAAGTAACTCCAGCACCAACCGCAGAAAGACAGTTGCTTAAATCATGCTGCTTGGGAATTAATGAAGTGCCCCCGTGGCTGCTAACGCTGCTAGAACTCGGGAGGCAGTCAAACCTCAGTGAGGATGAGCCCTGAGGATGTCCTCAGTGAGGACAAAGCTTCAGCCCCTTGGTCATTAATCTCACTTAGAGCTGCCCCGAGTAGTACAGATTTGGGAATGGTTCTGGAGTTGGGCTGTGCTCTACACACAGCATCACAGAATCATACAGTCGTCTAGGTTGGAAGGGACCTTAAAGATCATCTAGTCCAACCATCAAAAAATCACTAAACCATATTCCTAAGGACTATGGCAACCCGCCTTTTGAACACCTCCAGGGATGGGGCCTCAACCCCTTCCCTGGGCAGCCCATTCCAATGCCCGATAACCCTCTCCATGAAGAAATGTTTCCTAATATCCAATCTAAACCTCCCCTGGCGCAACTTGAGGCCAGATCATTGATAGAGATGTTAAAAGGAACAGGTCCCAGTACCGAGCCCTGGGGGACACCACTCGTGACCGGCCACCAACTGGATTTACCTCCATCCCCCACCACTCTCTGGGCCCGGCCCTCCAGCCAGTTTCTAACCCAGTGGAGAGTATTCCCATCTAAGCCACGAGCTGCCAGTTTCTCCAGGAGGACACTGTGGGACACTGTATCAAAGGCCTTGCTAAAGTTCAAGTAAACAACATCCACAGCCTTTCCTTCATCCAGCAAGCGGGTCACTTTGTCATAGAAGGAGATCAGGTTTGTCAAGCAGGACCTGCTCCTCATGAACCTGTGCTGGCTGGGCCTGAGCACCTGGGCATCCTTCATGCGCTGCACAATGGCACTCAGGATGGTCTGCTCCATCACCTTCCCAGGCACCGAGTTCCCCAGTCCATATGGTCCTTTCCCTTTAGTCATGCAGCGTGGCCAGGAGAAAAAAAAACCAACAAGAGCCCATTATTGCAGTGTACAACTTGATGGCAAACTAGACCCACTTCACACAGGTATTGAGCGAGGAGTAAGAGTGGCTTACATCAATGACTGCCTCAAAAATTACTCCTAATTACCCTCAGATGCACAACAAATAGATGCTGCACATTTTATGTTTAACAAAGCTTTTAACCACCAGAGCACCTGCCTTTCAGGAGATGGCTGTAGGTGCTCATCCTGTTCTCTCTGCACTCTGTCACCGCAACGGCAAAACGTGGATTTTTCACTACTTAGCACAGCAACTCGGGCAAGACAGCATCCAAGTGTACGCTATGGTTTGATGAAGGGAATGGCCCAAGAAAAGATGCTTTCCAGATGCGTCAGCTTATTCTCCATCACCACAAAAAGAGACTCGAAAAGAAAAAAAAAAGGAAACACATGTTGTGGATGCAACACTCAGAGCAGATGGCAGTAAAAGAAGACTCAAATTAGTGGCATTCTGTATCGCCAAACCTAAACTTCATCTCAGATCAACACTATCCATAATAGTGTTTAAGTAGGAAAAGAAATTTACTCAAATGTGAAATAAACTATTACACATTCTTAGTTCTGATTCACAGTCTCAGACTGGCAGTGACAGTAACATTTAATAAACATTAGAATGAAGACACCAATATGACCAAATGACACACTCAAAGTGAGAAAACGAACAGGAGAAACCTTGGCATACCCACCCAAAACAGAACCGAAGGAAGAAAAAAAAAAAAAAAAAAAGAAAAAAAAATGGCAGAGAAACTGCTTTTGCGATCAAAACAGTAAATACTTTATTATCATTTATTAGACAGAATGAGAATGTAAATGAGAAATTAGGAAAGCCAATATTTTCTTTAACAGGCATGTGAAGCTTTTTGCTGCGAGCGCTCGGGCGGGGAGAAGGGTTTGCCTGCAGCCAGCAGCCCCCAGCCTGTTCTGCAAGGGGCAGGGGACAAGGCAAGGCTCTCCTCCACCCCCCCCCCCGAAACGTGTCTCAGCTCCGCTCCCAGGAATGTTATCAATCAGGGGTTTGCTCACTTGCACCCAGACAGACACTGAAATTTATCCCCGGAGTCAGTTTACTATCAAAGTAATTACGTAAATAGCTTTTGAACTGTCAGCAGCTGTCTTTCAAAGGGGAAAAAAAAAAATAAAATCAAAGAAAACAATGTGTGAGCACAAAGCCTGGAAGACACAACAATATTGTATTACGTTCACATCGTTATCTGTGGTTACAAAAGAAAAAAAAATATATATCCTCCTGTATCTACAAAGCTTCGTAGGGGAAAAATAAATGGAAATAATAATATTTTGAATTATTCTGTATTCAAATAATGTTAAGGTGTGTAATAATAAGTAGAGCATGCCGTATAGAGCATTTTTCAATTTCAAAGCATTAGCTAATCTTTTTAAAGACTGTGAGCAGGTAGAAAGGTAGTGGTGCCCAATACTTTTATTTGTGAGGAAACTTGAGGTGTGAAGTTCTTAGAAACTTGCCTGAAGTCATTCTTGACTTCACGCCCTTTTATTGCCGGCCTCGCTCAAGTCACCAGCACCGCTCTACCAGTGAGGCCAAGAACTTCCCTGCTGATTTTACCAGGGATACGTGTCAGATAAATAATTACAACTTTGCTTGACCTGGTTTGATGCCGCGGTGGGTTCTAGCTAAAGGGACCCTGTGAACAAAAGGATTATTGAGGCCAGCCACCTACCGTAGTGACAGGACCATGCCACAACCCGGTTTCTGTGCAACAACAGTGTGACAACAGTGCAATGAGGACGTAACTGCAGCCCATACAGCAGCTCAAACCCGAGTCATCTCCAAGCATTTCCTGCGATGTAGTTTTTCAGGGCCATTTTTAAGCTAGGGACATAACAGTTTCAATATAAAACTGATAAAGAGCCAAGAAAGAGGTTTTTTTCAAACTGAATAGAATCATAGAATGGTTTGGATTGGAAGGGACCTTAGAGATCATCCAGTTCCAATCCCCCTGCCCTGGGCAGGGACACCTCCCACCAGACCAGGTTGCTCCAAGCCCCATCCAG
>JAOTQQ010000001.1:70634468-70656761 GCA_026546715.1 Gallinago undulata | reverse complement strand
CTTCTGGGCTGCAAGTGCCCACTGCCTGCTCATGGCCAGCTTCTCCTCCATCAGCACCCCCAAGTCCCTTTCCTCAGTAGTCCTACAAGATCAGTGAACTGAAGCAGGATGAAGAAGTTCAGATGAAGGAAGACCACCTGCTCTGCAACATCTGCAGTTCAAGATCTTATTCATTCTTCACTTCTAGGGTGTGGTGGTAAGAGACATCAGGTTTCTGCTGTAAATGAGCAGAAGCTGCACTTTATCACGTAGAAATCTGGTACCAGTGATTCTACCTGTGTTCTCATGATGGTTATTTCTACTGCCTATATGGCTACAAAAGGAACATGGCATCTTCTGAAAAGCTCTGACTGGGACAGAGAGCAGCAAATCACCTATCCAGGTTAACAACAGGGGTCTTTATGGATCTGAAGTTCTAATCACTGCCCTATCCCCCCTAAAACTCTGGCCTCATATTCAAAACCCTTATTGGAACCACACCTAAGTACTGAAAGAGAAAACAAGCCCAAACTTCCCTCAATGACTATGATGTCAAACACTGATGGGTTATGACCAAGTAAAGGAACAGGCCACAGGGATCACAATGCTTGGTTTGAGAATTAGTGAGATAAATCCTTACAAGGAGCTGGACCTATACTCAGGAATGTAATCTTAAAAGACCTAAAAACGATCCTCCTTTTTGGGAACAATAGCTCCTTCAAATAAAGACCAAATCTCTAAATGAAGAGCATACTGGACCAAAGAACAGAGCTGTGAAAGAACCCAAAGAACAGATCTGTGCACAGATCTGTGCAGTTTTACTGCTGAGATTCCTGGTTCTGTCTTCTTGTGTCTTTATCTTTGTGGGGTAGCTCTGAACTTTGATTCAAACTGCCTTCAAGTCCCTAAGTAACTCAGCTAAATATTCATGTTTGCACTGAAATTATTTCACTCAGACAACTGTCGGTAGGTTGTGAAAAAAGAAATCAATCCAAATCCATTATCAACTGTACCTCAGTTTTAACATTGACACATCTAAAATAGGTTACTGAACTCTGTCTGCAAAATAACGTTATAAAACTGTTACATGGAATCATATCTTTTTTTGATTTAATTTTGTGACTAACATTGACCTCTCATATATGGCACCTATCTCTCTTTGCAGACACTGCTTGACAGGATGCAGTTTACACACAGTTTTATTTGGTACCCAGTAAGAGATGTTTGGAAAAAGAACCACACACAGTTCAGCTTTGCTTTTTCAACCTTGAGATAAAACTGGGTCCGAAATCTTTTCTTTTAAACTTACCTCTCTCTGAATAAAATAGAATAAACATATATTAAATGTTTCTCTGGTATGCAGGTACAAAGGAGAGTCATACCAAGTATGTGCCAGTATGGCATGCACAGAAAAGGACCCGGAGTCAATATCAAAAGCGGGGTGGGGAATTAGAGGGATGTGGGGCTCCTGTAGAGTGAGGCAAATGACACGGGCGAATTCCCAGATTGCTTGAGAACAGGGGGTCTGGGAAGGTGGGGTCTGGAGTAATTGCAGAATGGTGTAACAGGGAATTTAATAGATCAGAAAAGGCTGAATGGGATAACAGGCCCATTGTTCAGAAAGTTCTCTTTTGTGACCAGTCTTTAAGAGAATGCCAGAGCAACAAATGACTTAATCCTGGGGGGATGCCATGGTGTAAATGAAAGCAGTCTATACCTTGAAAGCTGATGGAATAAATTTCTGTATCACATAACCACGCTGATGACTGCAGCTTTCAGCAAAGTCTTAAGAGTTGCAATTGGCAAAAACCACATAATCATGCCCTCCCATGTCCCCCTTTCCCTCTTCAACAGCATTTTCCAGTGTGTTCGGGGGGCTGAGAAGGGAATAAGCCATATGAATGACAAACAGACATGGTCAAATGCCACATAAAATACAATGGTTACAGGAAGAGGAGAGGAGTATTATTCTGTGCTGGCCTCCCTTCTCTCCTATCTTCTAACCACTGAACTAAACTTTGAGCCTCCTGGTTATATGAACACAGCCACTAAGCACACCACCACCAATTTACGCAGCTTCCCACTCCCTTGCTGAAGAAATGGAAGTGCCTTACTAGACACTTGGTGTAAAATGGAGGCTAACCTTCCAAGTCTCTCACAGAGCATCCTATGTCTTTGGGAAGCTTTCCTATTTGCTCATGTATTTCTTGAGCCCTATTATAGCAGATGATTGAGCCGAAGGGTCCCATCTAATTCCTGGTACATCAAAGACAGCACCTTTCCAGTTATTCCAACACAGGCTGAATCAGGAATATAGAAAAGGCAGCCTAATTTTAAAAAGTAAAGGTCACACTCTAGGGCATAATATAGAATCCGTTATGCCTATCCTCGCAAGGATGGCAGGGTAGGTAGTGCAAAATGGAACAATGCCACAAATGGCACCATCAGCTTTTGCTTCATATGTAAGAGAAGAGCCAGGATATAATTTCTTATATGGCCAAGGGATTGAGGAATATATAAACCAGCTGGTTTTCATAGAAAAGGTAGAAACATGCATTTCTCAATCAACTACAATAGTTCTTCACCAAAATAATAGATTCTTATTTGAAAAGAAAATATCTTGAACTCATTCTAACGTAGGCAGAGAAGCTAAAGGCAGAAATGTAATGCAGCCATCCCCAAACCAAACTTCTTTCAGATCTTTACAAAACTTGTCTAAGTTTGCAAATTCCTACTATATCTAGGCAGAACCCATTAGTGGGTTCTAAATTTGGCAACAGAAATTTTTCAGTTCTCTGAGACTCTTGTGAACGACACTCAATTCTAAAACAATTGATCGAGGAAAATTATTGTGCTTTCCAAGAACTCAGAGTTGAAGAAGCGTAGTTCAACTGTGATTTGTGGTTTACTCGGTAGGCAGTGTCACACTTTTGATCCTCCTCCTTTTATCCTCCTACCTTTTGCTAGAGAAAAAAAAAAAGAGCAGCATAGGTGTGCATTACCAGAGCACTCTGCACAAAAGCTAGGCTTCTGCAAAGCCTTGATCTGAGTTTAATTGAAACACTTGTTTCCATATATATTTCAGATACTTTTTGTAAGTTTACAACATATAAAAGCACCTATGGCCACTTTGAACATTTCTTACTCGAAGGAAATAAAGGAATAAAAAGTTTCCTCTGTCTTGTTTAAATTACATTTGGGTAGTTCTCTGTGGGGCTACTCCAAAATCCTTTAAGCCCACTAGTCTCTTAGCTACATTAAATTAATGAGGCATCTCAAGCATTCACTTTTCTACAGAAGAGTGTAGATTCTCCAGTCAGACACCTACAATTCACTAAATTGGAAACATTGACCTAAGGGAGACATCAGTGCATTATCCTTGCAGACAGTATCACATTGTGATGTAAAACACAGATAATATTTGGAGGATTAAGAAAGCTGAGGTGTATGCTGAGTGGATTTTTCAATGTCAATAGGGATAGCCTTCGATGGACACAGTGCAGTTCTTCTGGCCACTAAACCATTCTGGTTCCACCAGCATGCAAAACTATGTCCTCCTTCATATAAAAACCCAAAACACCCAAACTGCAGGAGTCCCTGCCACAATGTGTTCCTGCTACTCCACACAATACTTCAATTAAGGCTGAGCTACGTTAACTGTGATTATTAAAAAAAATATAAATAATATATGTTTCCATAATGCCACTTTTTCTCCACTGCTATAACTCTTCACTCCCAAAGCTGTGTTTATAATGAGATGGTGTGGCGTATTTTCCATTAAAAGCCTCGGCAGGAGTTTCTGTAGTTTTTCTCATGTATCGCAAGTTCAATACTCTTTCTGCATTTGCTTCACAATAACCAGTCCATTTCCAAGTGATTAATTTTCTATTCTAAAACAATGCATTCCTTTCCCCTCTCATTTTGCTGGTGTGGGTTTTTTTTTTTCTTTTCTTACCAAAAGGAAAAAAAAAAATTCTTTTTCAATGACATCATGGTATAAAATTTTCAAAGCAGGTTTTAGCGGGAGATATGCAGATTGCTTTGAAAAGTTACCCTCATAAATAACAACAAAGTACTGAATTATCAAGGCTGTAACTCAGTCAAGAGGTGCTGTAACCATTTATATTATATGACCTCAGCAGAACCTCTTGATTGAATTGCAGCCTTTCATTAAATCGGGCACTCTGTATTATTTTCTCTGAACTAGAGTAAATCAGAATGGCAAAGAGATTAGCCCCCAAGCCCATCTCTTTGTGATCTAGAGGCCTATAATTTTTAACCATTACCTCGATTTTATTTTGTAACTTAAAAAGATTGCGCATAATCTACTGTGTCAATAATTCCTTTCTCTCTGAAGTGGCATAGTTTGATGACATGACAAAAACAATGCAGAACCTATACTGCTTGTAAAGGAGCAAGACGCCACTACTGGAAGCTGGAGAAAAGTGGGGAGAAAAGGGAGGCAAAAGGGAAAAGAGGAACTGTAGATTCATAGCACTGCAGATTCATTCACAAAAAGTTGGAAACCAGAAGGGAGCATTAGCTCATCTAGGCTCATCTTCTATATATGTTGCTGAATATTCATTATTTCATCAACCAAAATCAAACCTTCTTCTGATTTATTTCTAACTACCATTTTACTAGAAGAGAAACAGCTGGCCTCTGAGTCAGGACATTCCATAAATATCTCCCTGCTTTTACTGGAAAGTTGTGTGTGTGGGGATGAGGGTGGAGGGAACCGGGGTAACTTGTAACACTCTCTCTGTTCATCTCCAGCTGGCTTATACAATGCTGCCTCCATAACACGAGAGACAACCTCCGTAGCAGCGCTTCTCAAACCAACCCATGATGACAACGTCAACATTTCTCAACTTTTTAGGGAGTGGGTCCACGGAGGAGCTCCTGTGGTCGTGCAAGAGGCCACCGCAGCAGGCCTGCAGGAGAGATCTCTCCAGAGCCCGCTTCCCAGGCTGCTCGGAACGGGCTGGGAGGCAACGGCGTATCTAGGGGTATTTTCAAAGGGAGCAGGAGAAGATTGCTCCGGGTAAAAAAAAAATATAAATAAATCTGTGTCTCCCATAATTTAGGAGAATCCAGTTTTCCTCCCGGTTCGCATCGTACACTGGAAGAACATGGCGCTTTCCTTATCTGGCCCTAACTTCTCACAACATGCTTCAGTTTCCCTTACCGCTTGGACTTCGCCTCCTTTCCAAAGCCCCTCCGTTGAAACTCGGCAAGAGAAAAGCTACAGTATAGTCCCTTTTTCCTATTTTCTTATATTTGTGTAGCTGTTAGACATTTTGCAAAGGAGGGGAGTACCAGCCAGCCCTTCACAACAAAAGGGCTACTGTCACCGCGCCAGTCCCAGACATGGTGGAAACCAGCCCACAGGAAAAGGCCTGGCTCCAGTGTTAGGCCCCGGCCGAGTACAGTCCCTGCATTCACTCAAATTGGCAACAGGTCTCAGTGTTCCTGGCTTTGAGCTGTGAACAAGGGTCGGGATTGAATAACCAATTATACAACCGCTGACTGAGTTTATCCAAGGTTTGCAAACTGCTATAATAGCCCAGTATTCACTGGCCGTTTTATCCTTTTCCAGATATAGTGTCATATCTCCCCTTGTGCTCCATTTACATGTCACTTTATTACATACATCCATTAAAAAGGTTAATACAATGTCACAGTCAATGCCTAAATGTTGCCATTCAGTATCCTCGCCTTGCTCCCCCCCCCCACTCCCCGGGTAGGGTTCGTGTAGGCACGTTGCTTTCTCTCCCCTTCTCCTGCACACTCACTCCACACACACACACACACACACACACACGAGTCTTTCCTGCTGCAAGTTAAATCAAATTGCTGTCAAGAATACAGAGCAGGGCACGAACAAAGCGGTCGCCAAGAGTCAACGGAGTAAAAACTCCGCGCTCCCGAAAGCCGCCCGTCACGGAGAACGCGTAGTCCCCGCGAGTGACGGCAATAACCTTTAAAACTCTGAAAGCTCAGACAATCACTTAAAATTGTAGACGTTGTTGAGACTCCTCCAGTCACCTGGGTCTCTTAAACTCTCAGGAAAGCCCACTCGCTAAAAAAGGCTCTCGAATAGCCTTTCTTGCTTTCGGATAGACGTTAAACATACCAAAAATTGTTCTTCTCTGATTTTTAACGCTTCCCAACTTGACCCCACCTATAAACCAGACGCGTAGGAGGCTGGAAAAGACTGGAAAACATAGAACCAAAATCCCCTACATCTTCCTGTGAATGACTGATGGAGCGCTTGCTTAAACTTGGGGTTTGTTTTTTTGTAAAAGATTATTTTCTCTGATCAAATTGACCACCTCTGTATAGAAGCTGTTTTTTTTCCGGAAACAGCGAGAAAAGAAAATGACTCAAAATCTTCCACAGGTTCACTTTTTGAGATAGAGGGATTCCTGTTACTTTTTCCATTTCTGTTTCCCACTGCCCTATTAACACAAAATGGTAGGAGATACCAAAGACAAAATTTTATGTTGTGATTTCTTACTATATAGCATACGAAAGCCGTTTGGTTCAGAGCGAAGGTATTTTATCAGTGGTCAGACTGTACCTCCAGGCACACACACACTTTGTGAAGGGCTGTACAACAGTGACACGAAGCACTATTAGCAATATTGCCTATACAATATCACCGGGAGAAAGTAAAAAACTTGAGGATATTTTATATTCTCCCTCGCTTCCCTGAGGGGCTTGAGACTTCATCTTTTTGGTCCAGATCAATGTACTAAAGCACAACAAAACCACACGTGCTTCTCTGCCATGTCTGACCATGCCAGTCCACGGATACAGGCGAAATGTTTTTTAAAAGTCTATTTTTGAGGAATCTTACTGTTTATTTATAGATTATCACAGTCTAGAGAAAAGGCACAAATGCTCGAATATCATCAAATCTGAGCGCCCTATCAACTCATCCTCATTATGTGAGGTCTACCTGCAACAATGGAAAATGGAAGACTTTTCCCAATACGCCCCACTTCGGAAGAACAAAAATTGTACACTAGCCCTAAAGGGAACAAACCCATTCAATCCAGTGAAAGTCATTCATCAGGGTAAGACTTTAAAAAAAATGTTTTGGTTTGCTTTTTAAGAAACCCTTCACATGGGTTTACTTGCATTTCCCTTCTGATGAGTGCCAAGGCTTCTAACACCAACCCCTGATGCAGAGACCATTGAACGTGACGGTACCAAACATTGCTGCAGGGAGCTTAAATGACCTTAGTTCCTCATTCCTCAGTTTAGGAAAAGTTAAGGAGATGAGAAGCATTGAGATGCACTGTTAGAGGAGCAGAGCAGCCCTGACATACTCATTGGAGAGACACCCCGACTTCACTGCACTTCTTTGACTCTCAATAAAAACTGAAAATCCTCAAGAAGCCGTGTTACTCAATTTAGGATTCCAAACAGGAAAATTATAGCCCAAACCTACTTCCAATGAATCACTTTCCTATCTGAAAGCCTGTATGTAAAGTTCTTTCTTTCATTCTTGGTTTTTTTTTTTTTTTTTTTTTTTATGTCACGCCTTTTGAAACAGGCACAATGCAACTGCCCACTTTTGCATCATAAAAGATCTGTAGGCACCACATTGTTCGGCTACCGGTAATAGACTCTTGATTGAGCCGGACTCTGAACGACACATAGTAGCAGCAAATGACAAAAAAAGAGGGACAGGAGAAAAACCCTCCCCTCAGTTTATTCCTAAACCAATTATCTGCAAGCTACGTGCACCACGAAATTCTATTAGCAACAAATTATATTAGCACCCCTTATGAAAGCTATGGCAAGTTGTTATCCAGAAACGTGAATTACCTCTGAACGGAAGAGAGGAATGGGACAAGCCTTTTGGCAAGTGGAGAGGCTGGTATTTTTCCTCCTGTTTCCTTCTCCTGTCTAATTGTTCTAAAGAAAAGAAAACTGAGGCTAAATTTTGTTACCACAGTTTCTTATAACTTCTTACAACTTCATAACCTGACTTTGTACTAATCTAGCTAAGCCTGAAGCAAAGAGCCGCAGAATTAGTTAAGGAAGAGCAACTCGGCTGAGGCCCTTTAGAAAAGGGCATTCTCCGAACCCTGACTTCTTTTTCCTGCTCATTCAAGCACAAAAAGGAGAAAATGGGGCTGGAATTTCTATGGCCAAAACCAAAACAACAAAACAGGACACGACACACCTTGGCAAGCTGACAGGCTTTCAGACAGAGAAGGATGCAAAACCGCATCGTACTTGGACAAACACTTGCTACAAAGGCAGGCCTAACTTGAAAATATTGCTATTTAAAAAAAAATGTTCTTTTTGCTGTCAGGAAGTTGTGAAAGTTCCCACCTATCCTCCCTTTTTATTCACAAATTAGCATCTTGCAAGCATCTGCAGCTCTGGTCACCAAAGAAGACACTCCCAGACACACTGTTCTGTAGGAGGACACGCTGCTTCGGTGACATCTTTAGTGTTACTTTATCAACGTTAGAACCTCACGCGTCAGAAGACGACAGCCTACGGCTCCGAAGCTGGAGCTACAGCAGGCTGTGCTTCTGCATTCGGAGGAAACTGATGTCTCTCCTGAAAGACGGCGAGCCTCTCCAGTGAAAACCGAGAAAAAAATGTTAGGGAGTTTTGGAGCGATGTTTTCATTCCACCGTGAGATGGCTTCTTGCAAACACTTCAGTTATGTATAACTACAGCACGAGGACAGAGTACAATACTTACTGATTGCTAACTAATATTTTTGTCTCAAACCTCAAAGGAGCTCTTTCGAACGATGAATATGAATAATTCCGATTTCATGAATTTGAACACTAATCTACAAATATTACTAGCCCGCTCTGTCCCACCGTCCACAGACCCCGAGTTGCAAACACTCTGGTGAGTACTTTATTATGAGATTAACAAAAATAATCTCAAAAATAATAGCTTTGCTTGCTTCTAAGTTTAGTGAGAAAATTTGACTGGTTAGTTTCCAACCTTCTCATCACTCTTCCTTCAAAGACCTCCTCATTGTGATCACACAAATAATTTTCATTAATACTCCAAGTGAGATATTAATTAATATCTAGCTATTCAATCCTTGACAGAAAAGAAGAATAAATGAGAGTTTGATTTACTGACTCCTTGAAATAGATTCTTAAGGGAACTGAAGAAATTTAGAGATTAGAACAAATTGTATCTTATGGAGCTCATTCTTACGGTCACTCTGGAGTTCTTCCATTTATAATTGTGGCTTTTGGTATTCATGCTACTTCCTTGCCCTCATCAAAAGAGAAGTACAAAGAAGCAAATGCGAGGGCAAATATTTTCTTCCATCACTTCTGATGGCTAGATGCCCTAATACAGCACGCTTTTATTCCAATTCACGTCTTAGCCTAGTGTCAGCAACAGCCAGTTTTAAGGCAGGTCCAGTAATTCTAGCTTGCTAATTGGTTATTTCAGAATCATATTATTATTATACACAAGAGTCAGAATGCTACGGCTTTCATCAATCTTTGTTTGAAAAAACAAAGATAGGGATTTCCACCTCTTCAATTTTGAGACCGCAGCGAAGTGCTGAATTGCCAGTGGTTGGTAGATAGCTTCTATTTCAAACATATTTATCTGCGTTAGCTGCAAAATGATAGGGCTGTACAGAAGTAAAGATTCACTTGTTTCATGTTCCTAATCTGCTGCTGAATATCCTTTCATAACTTGACTATAAAGGGACGGATTTATTTGAATTTCATTTGTGATGTCATGCAGATTGAAGAGCATTCCTAAATATATGAAGCACAAGAAAAAAATCTTTTGAAAACTTTTCTCTCTGAACACATAATAGGTGTAACGGCACAGCCAGGAACTGGTGAAACTTAAGAGAAAAGTAACTTCAAATCTCTCCGACTGCTAACATTTTAACCACCCTCAGTCATACTCGTGTTGTTACATTTTCAAGTTATTTTCCCTTTACAAGAAACATAAACACAAGTTTCTTTGATATTTTAAACCCCGGCTTAGAGACCGTTTTAGCCTCCCCCTGTCCAAGTGTTAACTGACTAATAGCTCTGCAGCTGTGGAAGAAAACATCTCTCATCTCCCCCATGGTCCGGCACCTTCCATTTATGGTTCGAATGATTTCATTATGTTTTACCACTGCTGGCTGCCATATTTTTCCCCTAGCTCTCTCCCCAGCCCACTGCTAACTGTTATAAACCTTAGAAAGGATTTGGGAAGCTATCACTCAGAGCACCACTGAGCAAGAGCCAATCACCAAGGCAAGGGAAGCCTTCTTACCTAAACAAACCATTATCGGCTCATCTCATGTCTTTGTACTCTTTTTTTGCTATTACCTCACGGGATTAACTTTTATCTCTAATCTCTGCTCCGGCCAACTGTCAGGGAGCCTAAAAGCTGCCTGTCTTTTAATCTGTGTGTAATAATACTGCTGTTACTAACAGATAACTGTGAAACAACATGGAGGGAAGGAAAATACACAAACACACAAGAGCTGATTGTTAAAAACTGCTGTGCTAGCTCCTACCTGAAAGGAGGGCGAGATCCCGCGTGATGTCCATATTGCATTCCCTTCATTTTCTCTTTCATGTTTTCCTTTTCAATCCAAACCCCACTGAAGTGCTTTAATTTGGGGGATCTGTTCTTATTAACCAGCTTATCTGCCGTTCAACTTGACATGGCCAGGTTCCTAGGATTCTGAGAAAATCCTCACTTACTTGTAACTTTCCATTAAACAAACAACAAAAATATCAGGATGGGGAACGTGACAGAACATAAAAAAGGAGAAGAAAATTAATGATCCTACTGTAAAGGGAGATATCCACGGCTTCAAAACAGTCAACATTTTAAAACTTGCCTTGAAATAACTAAGTCTCTTACTGGGTGGCATGTTTACCAGGCAGTCAGGCTTTACTTTACTTGAAGTTAATTCTTTTATAAGCTCCCCCCAATACTACATTACCCCATGTTTGTTAAAACAAGGCTAAGACTGAAAGAAAAACAAAGACTTCTTAATTATGGCCAGGTGTGTAGGGAAGCAGTCCGCACAGAATAACGGTTCTTGTCCGGTTAGAGCAAGAGAGGCAAATCCTCATAAAAGCTGCTCTTGTAGGGGTGTTGGTGGCATTTTATTTTTTAGATTTTATTAAAAGCTTATTAAAGTCAAAGACAGACCCTTTGATTTAAATCTAGTCTTTGAAAGAATCTGAAAATCAACAGGGGAATAAAGGAGGTACAGCAATAAAATCTCAGCAGAAGAATTACGGATGCAGTGTTTTAAGGAAGCGGTTTTAAGGATAGAAAGGATACAAGTCTTACATGGAATAGCAACAGCAATTAAACCAATCATGTTAGTGATAAATGTATATAAACGTGATAAACGGATAAATGGATACATTCCAATCACTCTCCTGATATGAAAACTTAAGAATTAGGCCTTGCACCATCCCTCGAATAATCATCAAACTCAGACTTAGGGAAGCCAGGAGATGTAAATCAGCGCATGTCCAAATTTCCTCCTGGCAGGTCCAAGACAATTACTTTGAGGGCTGTTACTCTAAGGGTCCCAATTAGAACTGATCAGGCGAGTTTTGTACGGTGCTTTTCATCATTAGATCTCCATGCTTTACAAAAGAGGTCATTATCATTACAGTCGTAGCGTTGTAGCTGCCTACTCAGTGGGCGTATGGCAGAAGTAAGATTGGTGGGGAAAAGCAGAGAACTTCATTAAATCAGCTGATATTGACAACGTTTGCTTGCCCGCCTCCAATCTGACGATGACTTTGTACATCCTAACGGTTGTGTAGTTTTCCAGCTTTAGTTGGAAAGACATCATTATTTCCACGTGGGGAAGGTAAGGCAGAAAAAGCAACGGCTTGCCCGAGGTCACCCAAGAAGGCCCAGTGGCAGAGCCAAGGTCTACGCCAAAGCTGTGCCAGGTGCCAAAATAATCAAGGCTTTCTGTCACTCTCTAGCACCTGGTCGAGCTGCACCTGGAAATGAATGAGAAGCCAACGAAGGTGTCAAAAAGCAGGTCCAGTGTGTCCCCTGTGGCTAATGTCATCCGTAAGAAATCAGAAAGGCATTCTGCAGCAGTGAGTATCTTCTTTGTGGTGTCTAAGTATCAGCCCAGTATTACAGCACAATGTGTTGTAATAACGGCAGGTACAAATCACAACGACAAGGATTACAGGGGCAGGGTCCGGGTGTGAAGGGCAAGGCTGCAATCTTCAGCCCAGCACAAACAAGCCAAGGGAATTTTATAGCTACCAAAGCCACCTGGAACTCCAGGAATAGACGACAGAGCAGAGACAGTGCCAAGCATAAGCTTCTTGGCAAAGGAGAGAAAAAGGCCGTCACGAATGAGGGAGGGGGACTGGAAATCCCACTTTATCACACTTAATGCCTTTCCTAATGGCTGACACTACTCTCTCATCTGAACTGGGTTGGGGAGGGTTGGTCTTAGCTCTGAGATACGCTACTTGACCAAAGGCAAAGATGTCCCAGCAGCCAGAGCTAGCTGTCCTTTCACTGGAACTCAAACTCGCTCTGAGTCAAGTCATCGTTCTTGACAATATTTTGAATTCTAATGAAGAAAAGCAAGGAACTTATAATTAATTCTCCCATCCACTACCATGTTGGTGACCTCTGTCTGCGTGTTGTGGTTTTTATCAAACACTACCTACCTCCAGAGAGTTTCCCAGGATTTTTGAATAGATAACAACAAGGAAATTCATGGCCTCTCTTGACAAATGATCAAGTGACCACAACTGTCAGTGGTCATTTAGACATGAAAATAGAGGAGCAATAGAAGAGCAAGGCCCTCCACCCCAGGAGGAGATCACAGATGATTTAACAACGTTTGCTGCTCGGTGTCGAAGTGCTGCTAGATCTAAACACGGACTGTGCTGGTAAAAAGATCCTTCAAAAGCAAGGCAAAGCGCATTCCCTCTCATTCCACGTCTTGATATAAACTAAGGGGGACAAGAAAATTTCAGGAAACCAGTTGCTCAAAACCCTGTCCCTCCCACTTGTTTCACCTGACGACACGAAGTCTAAAGAGTTGCCCATCTCACCCTGATATGCTTATACTCAGCCCCAAAATACAGGATCTTTGCAAGCATTACAATATTTATTCCTCAGCTCAGATCTGAACATGAAAACAAACCACTATATCCTCTCCCCGCCACCTCTGAAATTCTTCTTCGTACCGCTGTCACCGTTGGCCCCCCATTTCATTCCATCAGAGTAAAAATCTACATCTGCTCTACATTTAAGAGACAACATTCACAGTTTTTCAGACTGCCAGCACCAAAAACTAACAACCAAGTTCTAATCGGTGACAGAGATGCGCCTACGCTTGCTGCCCACTCCCACTAAAATAAGGAATCGGGGACACGAACACTAGCTTTGACCCAAGTGCCCAGATTAGCAACCTCCCACTCGCCCCCCACCCCCCCCTCAGAAATCAATATATTGCTGCGTTTAAAAATGGTGTGCTGAAAACTTCTCAGAAGCAGCCTGGTGAGGGTGATCATCTGAGGATCTTAAGCGAAGCTTTAATAAGGTTCTACTGTATACAGTACATCTAAAAAAAAAAAAAAGCCCACTAAAAATAACAATGAGAGGAGATGATTGTAGAGGATCTCACTCTCTCGGCATCATTTCTAGCTTGTGCCCACATGACTCCAGTAAAGATATCTTGTCAGGCCACGAGGGCTTGACAGGCCTAATCAATAGCTGTTATTTTTTCCACAAGTGCCAACAAAAGAAAAACATAATTTATGCCGCACAAGATGCTGAAAATAATTCGTACTAATTGGGCTGCCTAAAATTCCCCTTCTGTCCTTCTGTTTTCGACTGCTTTTAACTTTGCAAACTTCGACTGTCCACACGAAAATGCTTAGCCTCCGAGCTAGGGAAAAAATGAAAACAGAGGAGTAACAAGGGCAATATTACTTTCTTGCTATCTGACAGATAAAGCTGCCATTTCTAAGCAAAATCTGCATTGGATTTTAGTGTCTAACTTCCTTCAGCTGCTTTGTAGAAGACAGATACACTGCACGAGCGTGCAAAATTTTGTCAAGTGAAGATGAAATGAGCACAGACCTCTTTCAGTCTTCAGAGAAAGTTAGAAGGATGCAGGCAGCCGTGATGCATTTTAATATTTGTAATACACATTTTAATACCCTGCGTTCTCATTAGTCCCTGGGACTTGCACCAGCCCTTTGGGAGCACACAGAGTAAATCTTTCGCCTTGTTGATTATTTTTTTTTTTCTCTTCCCACAGCACGACACCGCCACGAGGGGCCTTCTGGGTCCTCAGGTTTATCCCCCCGATACCACGGTCAGCATATCGTGTGATGCTTTTCATGAACTTCTGCAAAAACAGTTTAGGGCTTTCTTTTTTTTTTTTTTGGTAGTTTTTGCTCCCAACATGCTGCTCCAGAACCTCACTGTTCTAATGATTAAAAACCTAATTTCCAGATCACTTTTAGGCGTAGCCAGTCTTTCTTGTTTTATGCCTACTACCACGTCCAATTAAAACTGATGCTTGCCGATGTCTCCTGCAAACAGGCAGAATTGGGGATAGTGTTTTTTAACTTCTAAGTCACTCCGATGATGACTTTGGCTCACTAGATGACCAACGGTTGAGTCCGCAGCCAGAATTTGTCCTACGTTTGCTTCAGAGCAAACTTCTTTGGAACTAAGCTCAGCAGACACGTTATCATCCCTTACACATGGGGAACATCTAAATAAATAACATAGCAATTGAAAGTTACTAATAAAGGGAAGGCTCCTCTAGGTAATAAAATACTCCAGGAAAAAAAAAACTTCCATTGCCGACTCCACTATAAAAAGTACTTTCTTGACCAGCATATTCCAGTTAAAACCAAAAGAAAACAGGACTCACCACCATTCATATTATCACAGTAAAAGGTTAGTTTCCAGTCTCTATCCTGTTAGGAGAACTCTGGACCCAGTGCAAAGCTGTCTAACAAGGTACAGGTAGCAATGGTGGAAATTAACACAAAGAAAAGGTTGGATGCTTTCTCCAAACAAATGAAGATGCATTCCAAATCCTAAAACACCAGGTATAAGCTATGAAAGACAACCACAGGGCTGTTGGGCCAAAGCTGTTACTGGGGGAACAGAGAGGTACTAGGAATTTGTTGGGGGGAGGTGGGACTAGTAAAATGTTCTGCATACAAGGATGAAGGACAAGCAAAACTAAGGTGCAGTGAACTGAGGATTCATGAAAGGTGGGCACTGGATTTTTATGAAAAGTCCCTATTTCTGTAGTATTTTTACATAATTCCACTGCAACTCGGCAGAAACGCACCCAGTAAATATTACAATATCCGAGGCTCTTCTTTCTTTTCTTTAGTGCTCAAACCTGGGCTGAGGTCTTAGAGACTTAAACTCAGCTGTATGTGACCTGCCAACAGAAACAGTATTTCAGAGGGAGCCTGCCCTGTCCTCGACAGGACCCTTCCTCTCCTTCAGAGATGCTCCACAGTAGAATGAAAGGGAAACAGCAACCAGTTACTACAAAGAACTAGGGAGTTCTTTGGCTCAACTATTATCTTAAGCCTTCAACCAACCTGACAGGATATATGTAACTCAAATTTTGAATTTAATTAGACCAAATATCTGATGATCATCCTGTGACTGCATAGCAGGGCTCTACCCTAACAACATACATGTGAAAACACCTGAGGGACAAAAATAATTTTTCTCATAGATAATGTTAGTCTCTCTGGCTTTATTCTAACATGGGTCTACGCTGTCAGGCTACAAGCAGCAACAAAATCAATGCACAGCCTAATGCAGAAGCTTTTTACCATTCACTCCTAAGTTTACCCATTTTTAGAAAGGTTCGTGCTGCTCTTCTCTCCAAAATTTGCATACGCATTTCCAACAGATTATTAATATTTACTATGGAGAATAAGGAAAGTATAAGTATGATAAATTACTCTAACCTGTACTTCCACTCCAACATGAGGAGTTTAATAAATGTGACACACACAACCCTTGCAGTGCAGTAATAATCCTCCATGTGCACAAGAGGGAAAAATGCCTTCTTTTTTTTCCTAAAGAAACATTTTCTTTTATAGTGTTTTTCATATACTGAGACTTTAAAGGGCATCACTAACTACGGATATGGATATATATATGGAAAAAAAGTTATACTCTCACAATGTCTTCGAAATTCAAGCAGGGCAAATAGAGAGTATTCTTTTGAACAAGGAAGCGTTTTAGAAAAAAAAAGTAATTATGACTGAAAACATTCTTTTGTGGCTTTGTGGAACTATTCTACCTGGCTCTGTAATGGAGTAAAAAACTCGCAGAGATAGACAGGCAGGTGATCAATTAAACTCTTGAGTATTCTTTCAGTTCCCCCCCAAACATTGAATCCTCTGTTAGAATTCCTCTTAGCGAGCAAAGCTTGCTCTTTGTCAGTTCCATTAAGTACAATTAGCTGAGTGATAGATTTATGTACAGGAGCAGGGTGGCATTATTAACGCGGAACTCTGAATAATTCTTGTATCCATACCCCATTGTGTTGATTTTGCCAAAGTCACTGTTAGAATCACAGGTTCATTTACCTACGGGGAAAATCAACTTTCAAAAGATCCAAGAAAGAAAATCGCATTTACAAATGTGCCAGCTTCAATTTCAAGGTCTACACGACTGCAGAAAAATATAATAAAAACAGAGGATCAGTTTGCCTATTCTTTCGACATACACAGCAAATCAAATCTTCCAGATCTAGACACTGCTATAGATATGTATGAGAATGAAAATAAGAAACATAACCACATACATTGAAGAACAGATAAGAATCGTCAAATGCATTACCATAGTTTTGAACGATCAAAAATTGCACGAGCGAGATAGTGCCCTCCGGCTTCATCACACTCAATGACACATTTAATGTCAGACTCAAATTTACGGGATATAAACAAACCCATGTTGAAAGCAGTGCTAATGTTACCTTGGTGTTTACACCCAAACCACCAGAAGTTTGCAAATTTCAACTTGACACATGGGCCTGAAACTGTTTTATAAACACAAACAGCCAAATTTGCACCGAGCGCAACTTGGGTGCATCTCGGGAGCGGCTTTTAATTTTGCGTATGGATTATTTCAACGTCAGCTTTTCACTTTCTTGTCCAGGTTGTTGGGCGTTACAACCTTGTTTCTACTGCCAAGATGCTACAAAGCAAAATCTGGCAGCTGTGAGGCTGCCCAGAGGATCTAGGAACTTTGGTGGCCAAGGATAACGTCGAGGGTTACGTACGCTAAGCTAAAAGCAATCAAGTCATATATTCCAGACATAAAGCAATTCCTTTCAAAAGAACGGGCTGGATTTCCTCACACTAACACAAACCAGTGCGTGTAAGTCTATGTAGGTGCATTAAGCAATTACCAGAGACAAAAGATAACTAATTTGAATATGGCAAACCTGTTGTAAATCCCACAAAGTCCTCCTTTTCAATGCAGCAGCTGAAATAGGGATATTGCATATTTCAAAGCAAACAGCTCAGGTTTTAATTCTTCAGCATCATCTACACTGTATGAAAATAGCCACCACCACTCTTCCTATTGCAGACTACCTGCAGCCCTAATTCAGAAATTCATTTAGTATCCACTTACTTTTAAATATTTGCTTAAATCCACCTTTCTAAAGTATGGCCTAAGTGCCTCTGGTTTAAGTGAATTTTACACCTACAATAATGCAATCATAAAAATTCCTTTTTTTTTTAGAAAAAAAACCCAAACCAACATTGATCAAATCTGCTTATTACAAAAGTGGTGTGAAAATCACCATTTTAGGATTTTAGAAGCGCATCTTCTAAAAGTGTTGTATATTTGTAAAAAGGATCTGGGGAATTTAAATAAACTCTCTTAAAAGAAGCTACTTCTTGATTTACAGAAATAGAAAGTAAAGTTAAAAAGAGAGCGAAATTATACGAACAGGTTTTCCAGTCCAGAGTATTAGGAAGTGGGGCAAATTCTCCTTCTGCTTTTCTGTTAAATACTCACTTCTGATGACTCCAAATGGGAGTACTGGAGTAAACAAGAGCGGAATTGATATAAGCTATTTATACCCATAAAGCCGCGGTTCAACTCTTGTTTCATTAACCAAATACCACAGCCAAAGTGATTTTATAAGAAAAAACGTGATCCCCAACTAAAAGTCAGTCTGTTATTAAATTATTCAACGTGCCTTACTGTCTGACTCCTCTCAGATTCCAACCGCACCAAACACAGAAATACCGGAGTCGGTTTTTGTCACCTCTCTCAAAAACTTGGTTAATTAGCGTAGCACGGAGCGATGCCCCTGATACACACGTGACCGTGTACACCCCCACACTAATTTACTCTGCCACATTCAAACTTAATTAGGTGTGGGCCCAAGCTGCCAGGTTCAAAACTGTATCTGGAAATGCACTGTGTTGGCTACAATTGGGGAGCGAGGTCGAGGTGATCCAAATTCAGGTCCCCACTCTTGTTCTGCCCCTCCTGGCTCACGTTTACTGTCAGATTACTTTTATTCTATGGTCTCTGGGGCACAAAATGCCTTTACAGTTCGCCGATACCAAATCCAGAGCACAGAATCCCAGTCTGAGTTGGCACTTCACAAGGTCACTGCACCTGGCATTAAATAAAAATACCGGCGATGCTGGGCTGAGGTGACACTCGTCTCTTCCACGTGAAGGGACACCGTTCCAGTGGTTCAGAATATATGCTATTATTGGCTAATTAGTAAAGCGACAGAAGAGCTTTTCTAGAATAGTGCTGATTTTAAAACATTTTTTAAAAGTAGACATTTAGCAGCATTAGGTTTGTTTATTTTCCTAATGTAAGTGGAAGACATGCGGGGTTGCACTTTGCTTGAAACAAATACTAACGAACTACTGGAGTGTAACATTTGAACATTTCAATCGTGTGGGAGACCAGGTCCAATTTCAAGGAAAAAGTAAATAGTTGTGTTTCTGAGTTGCACTGAAATTTGAAATGGCTTCATTATGCCCTTCAGCTTCATCTGAAAACTGGACACAGCCTTTTAAACCACTAACTCCTTCCAAAACACATAATCAGCATCACCTTTAGGTTTTTCTTTTTTCTTATCTGTGAGGTTCCTGGTGGTTTTTGCGGGTGGTTTTTCTTTCTTTTTCTCCTTTTCTCTGAGGGTGAAAACAAGCTACTTGCACTCTATTCTTTGCACTTTCGGGTGGAAACGTTACCCTGCCACAAACTGTTCTTTGTGCTTTTAGGTGAAACGAGTCCTCTGTGCCCATACATAGCAGCACCCTGCGTGTCACCACAGCCCCACAACAGGGAGGATGCAGGGCTGTACACGCTGATTTAGTGTTCAAACAAGAGAACAGCCTTACAAGACACCAGGACTCTCCAACCTTCTCTCCCAGAACTGCCTAAAAGGAGAAGGTGGCCATTCAACCAAGTGGGCTCTGTCGCTTCCAGTATGGATAGGGTCGAGTGGATGAGAGCTGGAAGCTTTGCAGCTGGCAGATACTGACCAAGGAATATAGAAGCCTCAACATATACAGCCACTGGGACTTTCTGCACCGCACAAAGTGAGAGAGAGACCCAACAGAACAAAAATTTTTGAGATGAAGCAAAACGAAACATCGAGCTACTTGTGATGTCCCACCGGATTAAAGTTTCCTTCTTCCTGAAATCATTCTGGAAGGCGGTTCACTTTGGCATCTGAATTGCTGAGAGGGTGTTTAGCTAATACACAAAGAGAAAGGAAAACCTTCGAGCCGCTGAGAAGCGAGTGCTAGCAAGAAGAGGGTAATTTAATAGTCTGAAGCTGTCCCATACAGTCTGCGCGTAACCACATGAAAGGAAACCTTGCAAACCACCAAACTGTTAGCTATCCGTACCGAAAGGCACACCAAATCCTTTTAACTACAACTCATCTTGGCCAAATCCTGCCAAGGCAAAATTAGCCCGTGTTGTTTACAACGAAAATTACGCTCTCCTGCTCCGCTCAAAGCTTTCTTGCTCAAGGTCTCACCTAGTACATTGTTTGCGTTTATGTATTTTTCCAAAGTGCAGTTGTCCAGAAATTGCCTCAGAACTCTACTGGCTGGAACAGGTCAGGTTTGAAAATTTACACATGGTATTATTTTTATGATTGAGTATTACGCTTTAGCATCATCCATCAAGTCTGTCCATCCCACCAAACCAGAGCTTCCCCACAGCAGGCTTTACAGAATTATAATGGCCTTACTTCCTAAGCTATGCGCTGTCTGAAGGCTCATGGAGAAGACACTCTTCAACATAGAGAAAACACTTCCAAAGAGGGGAAAAAGATACTGGCCAAAAGACAGGACCCAGAGGGTTGTGATTAGGGGCACAGAATCCAGCTGGAAACCTGTAACAAGTGGTGTTCCCCAGGGGTCAGTACTGGGTCCAGTCCTCTTCAATATATTCATCAATGACCTGGACGAGGGGATGGAATGTACCCTCAGCAAGTTTGCTGATGACACAAAACTAGGAGGGGTGGCTGACACCCCAGAAGGCTGTGCCACCATCCAGAGAGACCTGGACAGGCTGGAGAGATGGGCAGAGAGAAACCTAATGAAATTTAACAAGGAAAAGTGCAGGGTGCTGTACCTGGGGAGAAATAACCCCCTGCACCAGGACAGGTTGGGGTGGACCTGCTGGAGAGCAGCTCTGAGGAAAAAGACCTGGGAGTCCTGGTGGACAATAGGATGCCCATGAGCCACCAATGTGCCATTCTGGCCAAGAAGGCCAATGGCATCCTGGGGGGGCATCAGGAAGAGTGTGACCAGCAGGTGGAGGGAAGTCATCCTGCCCCTCTGCTCTGCCCTGGGGAGGCCCCAGCTGGAGCACTGGGGCCAGTTCTGGGCTCCCCAGTTCAAGAAGGACAGGGAACTGCTGGAGAGGGCACAGAAGAGGGCTACAAAGATGCTGAGGGGCCTGGAGCATCTCCCTTATGAGGAGAGGCTGAGGAACTTGGGTCTTTTTAGTCTGGAGAAGAGAAGGCTGAGGGAGGATCTGATCAATGTTTATGCTCCCTTAAAGGGAGGGTGTCAAGAGGATGGGGCTGGTCTTTTTTCAGTGGTGCCCAGGGATAGAACAAGAGGAAATGGGCACAAACCTGAATATAAGAAGTTCCATCTAAACATGAAGAGAAACTTCTTTACTTTGAGGGTGGTAGAGCCCTGGAAGAGGCTGCCTAGGGAGGTGGTGGAGTCTCCTTCTCTGGAGACATTCCAAACCCACCTGGACACATTCCTGTGCAACCTGCTCTGGGTAGCCCTGCTCTGGCAGGGGGGTTGGACTAGATGATCTCCAGAGGTCCCTTCCAACCCCATGTGATTCTGTGATTCCCAGGTTCTTTAAGTAATTGATGTATAAGGAGACTGCAGAACATATGGGAAAAAGCACATACACTTCACTAGTCAGTCAGAGCTACTCCAAAGCAGTAAGTTCCCAGGCTCAAGGACATTGGCAATGGGTGCAGTCATGAGGACAACGAATCTGACCAACAAGAAGCACCTGGTATTTACAGCTTGTAAATACAAAAATGCAGTAAAAGAAAAAAAAATTTCCACCTTGTACCATTCTGTCTGGGTGTACAAGTATACCATACTCACTAGGGAAAAAAAAAGAGTTGGCATCGAGCCCCAGCTCCACTTAGAAGTGTGAAGATAGTTTTTGTGTGTCATGCGCTTGGAAATAAATTCGTAGATTTTTCCTATAGTATAAATATGAAGAAAAAATAACTGATTAGGTTCTCGCTTATTTAGGGTTGTAAGTCTTCGAAACCAGGCAAATGGTAATTAATTAAATCTTGCAACACATCTTGTGCGATGGTAAGTCTGTACGTCCTTGAACACAAGAAAACCAAGGAACAAAAGGTCAAGAGACTTCCCCAGCACACCAGAACACTTCAGCGGTGGAGCGGGGCCGCAGCCCATGCCCTTGGCCACACACTCAGATGGCAAACCCCGGTCTCCTTGAGGACCACTTCTGTGCTCAACCAGGCGACTGCGGGCCAAAGTCAATGCGACCGTACGTGTGCAGGGCTGAAACCCAACCGAATCAATCCCACCAGATCCTACCTGGCTCTGCCCTCTCCATTCCCCCAGCACTGTACACCTCCACACACAGCCCCAACCTCAACCAACGCGCATCCAGCAGGGATGGCCTACTGACTGGCCAGCAAAGAATCATCTGGGCTGGAAGGGACCTCCAAAGGTCATCTAGTCTGACCCCCCCGCAGTCAGCAGGGACACCCCCAAC
>JAOTQQ010000001.1:70609540-70634368 GCA_026546715.1 Gallinago undulata | reverse complement strand
TTTCTTATTTATTTTTTTTTGTCAGGGTTAGGTTGATGGTTGGACTAGATGATCTTTAAGGTCCCTTCCAACCTAGATGATTCTATGATTGTGCAGAATAACCTATGTAGTGCAAAGCAAGACAACGAAATAAATGCATGTGTACAGCTAATTTCTGTTCATTTTCACCCTTTGTTGCTGATGATGCTTTCTTTTTTTTTCTTTTCCCATTCTCTAGCCTTCACACACCCATTTCCACCTCACTCACCGATACCCGCCGAGATGAGAGTTAGGTGGCAGCAGCTAAAAGTGGAATGGCTCTCTTGCTGTTTCCCAGTCCGAAACATTTCACATGCCCTACGACGGTGCATGAAAGTTTAGTAGGTGGCTAATGTTTTGGGGGAGGAGAGGTCATCTGGCAACCGAGAGGAGTAAGCACCTCGCTGTTTGCAAGACGGTCTTGTTTTTCTCCAGCCTAGCATGCCTAGTGTTTTAGCTTCACCCTGATTCCATGCGTTGCTCCAAGCCACATCCCCTCCAATGGAGTTAGCAGAACCTCTGTGTAACTGCTCTGTGGGGCCGTTTTTATGTTCCACGCTGGTAGGACATCAGTAGCTCTGTACCACAGACGTGGTTTTGGCTGGGGTGGGGGAGTTCGGAGGCAGCCTCCAAAGCAACTTGCTGCATTCTTTGGCAGCCAGACTACAGAAGCATATGGCACTGAGTTACTTACTGGATAATATTAAAAATAGTATAAGGCTCTGCATTTTAACCGAGCAACTATATTGCTGCTCATTAAACACTTCAGAAATGTCCATCTTCATAAATATAAAATATAGAATTACATATGCCAAAGAAAGGCATTATTACAGTTCCTTAAAATGAAATCTTCCAGGTTTTAAAATGCTTAGTAATACTGGCCCGCTGACATCCTTCTTGTGACCTTAAAACAATTTTTTTGTTGTTTCCTTTAAATAATTTAGTGAGTGATTGCTCAGTGATGATGTTTAAATAAAAACACAATGTGATAGTTAATCTGGGAGACAGATGCTATTAATATTGGGTGGATGCAGTTTCAGAAGTGCTTTGCCTGAATCCGAGGTACTAAGCTGGATATAAATAGTGGTGGATTTCCCTTATGTGGAAAATGTAATGGCCCCGTTTAAACATGTCTTCGCTGCGGGGTCGGGCAGAATATTGGCCCTGGGCTCCGAGTACCAGCTTTAGCTGAGACGAGGTGTGAGGAGTCAGGCTGCCAAACGACGTTGGGCTAACGAATCCTCATTAGCTCGGGGCTCCCCTAGATCTTTCTGTTGGCCTTCACGGGGCATCTTCCCTAGTCCTGTCTCGCTGCGGTAAGTGGAGTTGTGCGAGACCTAACTCTTTGGAGGAACCTAACTCTTTTTGGGCACAAGGAGGGCGTGATGGAATGACCCCGAGCACCTTAGGGTGCTGAGTTACGTCTCTTAAAAATAATCACTTCAAATGAGGTAATCTGGATCTCTAGCAGCACACGGTGGGTAGTGATGTCCACGGCATGACCTTGGAGAGGGGTCCTCTTGTTTAAGGTCACTAACCAACAGTGAAGTAATGGATGTGATGCCTTCATGGGCTTTCCAAAAAGCCTCTGTGCCTGTGAGCCTGGTCTTCACCAGTAAACTGGGAAAACGAGAAAGCTGAATGAAGGTGAAAAGCTGCCTCTAACCTCTTTTTTTTTTTTTTCAACTTCTTCATTCCGCAGAGACTGACAGCACCAGGGTTTGTGTGTGGGCATGACGAATGGAAGACAAGGCAGAGCTGAAATAACTCCAAAAATCAAAAAAAAAAAGTCAAAAAATAACTCCACTGTGAAGTTACTATTACAGGGGGCTGTTCTGTGGTCACCTCGTTGTCCCCAGGTGCCCACAATTTCCACATAAGACAGAAGAGAAGAGATGCTTCGACGTATGCATGTGCCAACAAAATGCTGGCAGGTATATACTGCCTTCTTTCCAGCCCATCCCTCTTCCTGCCCTAGAGAGAAGAAATGTTATAGCTGCTGCCACTTTATGTTGTGAGCCGTACCTGCAGCTACACATTCAATTATTTTTAAAAAGTTCCAGTTACAATCCCTATAACAGGCTCCATTTTTCCCTTTGTCCTTTGTTTTTTCGACTTTTACGAACAAAATAAAAGACAGATCAGCTAGGGATCCTTGTTTAAATACTATTGGCATACAGTAAATTTAGTAACATTAGAGTTAGTCCTGGAAGGATGTTAATAAGATTACTCATATTACCTACGCACTTAATAAATTTTTGCTGGCTACTGCTGGGTGCTCTGTAGCTCGAGAAACTTATACTTTAAGTTCAGGAGCTCAGAGCTGAGGGCAAGGCTGATCCAGCCATTAGTTACTGCCTCAAGCCGGGGAGAGGCAGCTGCAGTTTCCTTGCTTTTCCAGGGATATCTTGGCACAAAGCACACAAGTTAGTCCCACACAGGTTTATCCGTGCTAAGGAGGTCCAGAGCTGCCACCAAGAGCAGCAGTGCAGTCACTAGAGGTGCCACAGGGGGACCCAAGGCAGGACACATACATGCTGGAACGGCCCCAGCTGTCTCCCCCTCCACAAAACCAGAAAATGTTTCATTTTTTAACCCAGGAACGTTTCTTTTTTTAGGATCGGGTTGGTAGCGGCACAAGCGGTTCTGCTGGCACACAGAGAGAAGGGCGATGCTGGGATAGGATGAGGGGAAGGAAGGACTGGTGCTTGTCCATCAATGACAGCGCTTGTGAACCAGCAGACACTGTCCCCAGTTCCTCCCCCCCATCCCATCTGTAAAATGGGGCAGTAATACTTCTCTGCCATAGAATCATAGAAATGTCAAGGTTGGAAAGGACCTTTAAGGTCGTCGAGTCCAACCATCAACCCAACACTGATAAAAACCATCACTAAACCATGTCGCTAAGCGCTATGTCAACCCAAAAATACCTCCAGGGATGGTGCCTCAAACACTTCCCTGGGCAGCCCATTCCAAGGCTTAATAACAACCCTTTCAGTGACAAAACGTTTCCTAATCTCCAATCTGAACCTCTCCTGGGGCAACTTGAGGTCATTTCCTCTTGTCCCATCCCCTGTTCCTTGGGAGAAGAGACCGACCCCCCCTGCCTACACCCACCTTTCAGGGAGTTGTAGAGATGTTCCCACAGGACATTTGAGGACCAACATGTTCCTGCTGCTGAGGCCCTCAGGTGTAAGAGATATAGGAGTATAGGCCAGATTGGGCCTCCATTGGGAACCCAGTGAATGGATTACAGCTGTTTGTCTCACATGAGTCCAATCAGAAACATTAGAAGTTTTCTTCAGCTGTAGCATTTCAAGGATAATTTGAATTTTTTTTATTCTTCCTTGTAGCTCCTCTTAAATATCTGAAAATAAAAATACTTTGCAGAAGAAAACTTTTCAGTACTTTAACATATTCTATTTTTTCCAGTATTTTGCCCAAAAGCAGTCTCATAATTTGATACTTATCTTCTCACTGGACAAAATATTGGACATATTTCACTGAAATTATTGTCTGCTGAAAAGTACTCTCAGAGTCATGCAGGATGGAGGCCAGTCTGAAAAATCTCTGTTTAAGGACTTCAATATTTTTATCGTTATGAATAACGATGGTGGTCTTTACGACAGGTATTTGCACCACTGAATGTTGGGATAAGGCAAGCGTATTTGGAAGCCAAGTCCAGAGTTAGCACCTGAAGTGTTTTTCTTGGTGGAAGAAGCCAAGAGCATTCCTACAGTGAGAAACTTTGGACTCTGCTGAAAGAGCTACAGGTGTGTAGCATGTCTAGGTGATCATTAATGAGGTGACATGACAATTCTTCACAAATGCTGGAAAAGTGATTGTTCCCTCACAATCGGGAAGAACAAGATCAAAATAAGAAAAGTATAATTCACCTTGTAAAGAAAAATACTTTTAAGGCATATTACTTGGAGGAAAAGTCTCCAGAGTTCTGTGGTGAAACTATCCATCTTGAGTTTCTAAAACTGTATTTTCATGATGAATAGTACTATGAACTGAATAAATTTTCAGTCTTCCTGATACATAAAAAAAAAGTGAACCTACCATTTTTCTGGTACTCGGATATATTCTCAAAATCTTCTAATACAGAACTTCTGCACGGTGAAATGAAATCCTCTTGCCATTCGGTTTGCTTTCCTTAGACACCTTTTACAGCCTCCCAAATCCTGGTCTGAAAATCCCTGCTGTAGGGAAACAGGCTGCGTGAATCCACACCTCTCTACTGGGAGAGCTGGAGCTTAGAACGAGTGAATCACATTTAGCAACTCGACAAAGAAAACGGCATGATAAATAGGTTATAAAGCTTCATCTTTCCCCAGAGTTCATCTCATTTACATTTCTCATGTAAACATTAGCTGTATATATTAATATCGAATACGTACATGGGACAGCTGGTTGAACGATTCTTTGCAACAAATACCTACAAATGTAACCCATCTTTCTGCCAGTAAGTCAGCCCAATTTTCACAAATACGTTTCTTGTTTATGATATTTACCAGCAATTGATTCTACATGGTATTTACAAACTATTTGCTATGACTAATGCCCTGCATTTTATTATCATTCGTGCATCGCTGCTCAAATGGAGGACCTGAAATTTCTAGCAAGTTAATGTAGGTAAAGAACTTGGCATTTATTTTCCTACTGTAGCTTTTGTAGCTAAAAAAATTATTCATGCGGCATGTTGACTTATGCGGCTCCTAAACTGAATGCATGATCAATACGCACATTTTACATATTAAAAGTTTTAGTTCTTCATGCACACACGGTCTTCTACCTCCATCTTGTAGCAGAAATATTTTTTAAAAAGTGTATGTACCCCTTTCATGAGGTTTGTATTCGTGTCATTCATACAACAAAAATTCAAAGGTCTGTGGTTCATTTTTTCATAAATTGTTTGCCAAAAAGTACCAGACGAACATAAGCAACAACTCAGTCTCCTGAAATGCTTTTTTTCCCGCTCTCATGATACATTTCAAAGCCATTAGAAGCTAATCTGACAACATTTTTACATGACATGGTTGTCAGTAGGAAAAAAAAAAAAAAAGGCAGGCATGGGAAAGGAGTGGGAAAAACCTGAAAATAAGAGACTTCAATATATTTGGGAACAGCTGCTTTGCGAGATACGTGTGTGTAGAGGAAATACACTGCCCTGAAGGAGAGGGATTTCAATAGAGGTTGGATAACACTTTAAGGTAAAGTGTACAGTGTTTTTACTGTACATGTATTTACAAAGAGAAACACAGAAGACAGCGCTTCCCTGGGCAAAAGGCAGTGACTGATGCTGTATGATGGGCTGGTGACGAAGTTAAACACAAGATCACAAAAGCCTTTCCAGTTCTGGCCTAATTAATATATCTACTATCTATTTTTTTGCTTCTAGTTTTCACTGAACTCTCCACTCTGATATAATTATTATTACTGCGCTGAATTGTTTAGGCGTACGGAGGAATTTCCTTCGTTTATTTAGGTGGTCTTTGTACAATTGCTGGAAACACTGGGTTTGCAAGAGCATCACAAGTTGTCACACGTTTTGAGTGAGCCAGCACCAAGATGTTGGCTGGTAGATTTGCAGTATTAGAGTTGCAGAAGGGGTACAGACTCCTGAATAGCCTGGAGATAGTCCTTACCGTGACACGAAAAGCACAGAGAGATTGTGTACCAGGGCTCAGCTACTTTCAAAAAGTGTCAATAACTTCCTACAAAAAATTACTTTTTTTTTTTTGCATTTTTTTTTAAAGAAAAAGGCTGAATGTAGAATGGTTTTTTTGTGTCGCGGTGCTACGAGGTACCTTTAGAAAAGCCCACCGAAGGAATTTATTTTGCTCCGCTCCCCGATGCTGATGACAGCGCACACCTCTTTGAAAAATCACCCTCTGTGCTTTGCATATGTTAGAGTCCTCCGGCCCCATCGTCTCCCAGAGCGTGTTGTTATTGCCTTTTTGACAGCTGGTTCACATACCAATAGTGATGTAACCCAGCTGACCTTATACCCTTTGCAGGTCATGCATGATTCTTGCATTCGCAGTTTAATAAAGCCGGGATACAAGACTCGCAGAGAAATACACCCTTCCTTGGGCAACGCGGGCCGCAGCAGCTCCAAATTGATTTAAGGATATAATGGAAACAGCAAAGTAGCTATCTGTGTCAAATTGTAGGGTTTTTATGGTGGTGAGCCACCGCGTGGATTTTGATTCCTTCTCGGAAGAGAATATCTGGGGAGTCACAATGGATGTGGCAGGTAGAGAGCGCGTCTTTGTCATTTCAACACTGGCTCGTTTATTTTTACATCATTTAAAGCACATGATTTTGCCATTCCTTTTGCTTCTCATTTCCCCAAACACGTGAAGCCTCCAAGTCTAAAAATTACTGAACAGAATTGTTTTTGCTGCTGTTAAATGACTCCAGAGTGACCAAAAATTCCTTTAGATAGTCCTCCTCTTCATATTTTTTTTTTTTAGTTTTTTATTTTTGTGTGTGCGTTCTGTTTTCTGTTGGCCTTTTCTCACAATTCCCCCTCTTAATGTTAATTAGGTTTTTAGAATGTTTGCACAGAGGATTACGTGAAGTCATGTGCAAATGTGTTGCCTTACTTTCTCCAAACGAAAAAGAGAAATTTAAGATTGTGTTGATGAAGATATTTTCAGATGTGCCTTTGTGTGTTATAAAATATCATAGGAGGCTGCGTCTGCTCTAGAACAGGTTTTGACTAAATGAGAACTGTGGATTGTAGGCGAATGAGATTTTCTTTTGCTTCTCTCTGCTGCATGATCATGGTTTTATCCATCCGCTTCAATGGCTGGGATGATGGAAGATGTTGGACATCCCGGTACCACTTCTGGAATCTGTGAAACAGCCTTTACCTTGAGTTGCCCTGACTGTTGGAGTGGAAGAGAAGTTGGAAGACACAAAATGAACGGTGATGACTTCATTACCGACTTACTTTCTTCTAAGGGGAACTGATACAGCTGCGCTCTCGGTGCGGGAAAGGAGTTTGAATGCCAAAATAATTCAGCAGGCTCTGCCCACTTTATTTTTCCTCAGCTATCTAGTTGTGAAGGTGTAAATATTGTAACCCCAAAGGGATTTTAGGGATCATTAGCAGTGTAGAAGGCTGAAGAAATGAGTGACGCTTGGCTGAGAGCCTGCGACTGATTGGTAGCCACAAATGCGGTTTTGAACTGCAGTAGAGGAGTGAGATCATCATCATTAGGAAGGAAAAGAAAGATGGAAACAAGATGACTTTTTTTTTTTTTTTTCTCAGGGAATTCAAAGATCCATGACTTTGCCTTCCACTTGAGTTGCTGGAAAGAAGTCTGAAAAGATAAGGGAAAGAAAATGACGATATCCACAATAAAAGAAAAAAAACCAACCACCCAAAGACTAGAAAACTTGAAAAGGCCATGGGTAACACAGTGAAACTTCACTAACCTTCAGTTAATTTCTTCTCATGTTCCTATTAGTGAAGCCAAAAAGATGTTTTTTCAGCAGTATGTATTTCACTAAACTTATAAAGTATAAATGAGAGCAGGAGGGAGAAAGTAGGTAGTAGTTGACATCTAGAAATAATTTCCGGTCACAACACAGTCACTTTATGAACTGTTTAAAAAAAAATAACATTCTATGAAAATCACAGTATATAAAATACTTGTCTATGTGCTGAAAAAATCCTCACTTTACATTTCATTCTACCGGGTAAGCTGCTTAAGTCCAACTTTAACCTTCAGAGCATGACAAACAGCTGTCCCTTAAAAAAAAAATTAAAGCACTCTCAACTAAACAAGGAACAAGGAAGAAAGAAATAACTTTTTGTATTTGATAAAACAAGAAGAGGGAGTGGGGGAGCAAATGAAGTTTCTTCAAGGCCATGTAAGGGTTTTCGTTATTAGTTTGCTCTGTCTACAGCTTCATTGACCCTGTTTTCATGCATTTCACTAGTGAAACTTTGCAAGAAAAACCAAAGTGCAACTCCTTTTCCCCAAAAATAATAGCTATAAGAAAGAGAACCGCTACCGAAGGAAACAGGTATTACATCAGGAGCAAGGGAGTTGCCTGAAGTCAAAGGCAAATTGCACTAAATGAAAGAAGACTGACTACACCGGACAATGGGACTGTGTTCTGTTGAGTTAAAACACTGTATTTTCATCATAAATTGGAAGCCTAGACTGGCCTTTACAATAATTTGCAAGTATTTAACAGTGTGATCTTGAGTAAATGTTAGGGGAGGACATCACTGAAAGCCCAGGCTTCTTTTCTTTTATTTTCTTTTCTCTTCTTTTCCATTCCAGCCTCTAACAAAATTCAAAGGACAAAAAAAACAGTGCAGAGGAAGCCTCCAGGTCACACATCGAATTCCCCAAAGTCAGGCTGCTGTGTTTTACCCTGCCCTGCTTAGCTGATCCCAGTACTGGGAAGGCAGTGAAACCAGCAACAGAGCCATCAGGGAGAGGATTATGGTGCCACAGGGAGAGTGAAGGATGTTTTCTGCACCTAAAACCTTAATTTTTTGAAGAGGAAGTTATGGGATCTTTTGATGTGCAATTTGAAGTTGAGATGAGGGTGTGTTTGGATGAGAAAACGGCTTTAATTTTTGACTTTGGACATTGTCCAGAACTTCAAAATGAAAGCAAAGAACTGTAAACCATTCTAGAATTTACTAACGGAATTCATAACTGTTCTGAATTAGAGCACGATGGTGTCCCCTTTATGTCTTTGCCTTGTAATTTAATTAAGTTGGCCTCCTTTGGAAGAACTTATTAGGGCACGGCATAAGTTATTTACTGGGTCCATTCACCACAACACATGAAGACAATAACACAACCCCAGAGACTCGGGAGAATAAAGCAAGCAGTAATACCAATTGACCTTTCTAATCTTTTTTCTTTCCGGGTTTGAATCCCTGAATTTATGGGGAATCACCAGCCTCAGAGCTCCTTCCTGTTCAAGGCAGCAGAGACACCAGGACCATGCGGATGCATTTCGGTACATATCGGTAGGGGAGGGAAAGCCCAGCTTCAGGACATCATGTCTTTCCTCCCACCATGCCAAATTGTCTCTGATAATTCCAGAGGTCTGGAAACCCAAGGTGGGAGACAATCTAGTGCCACCTTCTCAGGTTAGAGTGGGGGATACTTAAGACACCCTGCCTGGATGATTGCAGAAGACCCTCTTGTCTCCTTTGCCCTTGGTGTGACACTGGTGACATGACTGATTCCCTGGGCTGCGCACAGAATTTTTTTGACTGCTGGTACCAGGCAAGCATCCAGAGCAATTTAAAACACGTTTGGCATAGATGAGATTGAGACCAAAGATAGATAAATCCCATAGAAGCCTCATCCCTCCAGCTGACGTGTAATTGGGTTGATCATCCCCCCTGCAAACCCCACCTTTAAAAAGGAGCCCCAACGAGATGTCTACATAGCCTCCACCTTTGAACAAGCCCCTGCCTGAGCTTTGTAAATGAGCCAAGGATGGTCATCCCAGTGCGCTGGGTTGTCAGAATGGGCTAAACTTCAGTCACAGAATCAATCACAGAATCACAGAATGATATGGGGTTGGAAGGGACCTCTGGAGATCACGTAGTCCAACCACCTGCCGGAGCGGGGTCACCCTTACTGAGTATTGGTGTCCTGGAGAGAGGAAGCCTTAAGATCTCACCGTAATAAAATAGCAGGGATACGTGTTTCATTGCCTTGAAGTCAGCTAATGACTGCAACCTCCTCAGGCAGTAATCAAGAAAGGGCTAAATGTCTTGTCTTTTGAACCTGACTGTGATTTTGTCTCATATAGAAGAAGCCAAATTAATCATAGGATCATAGAATTGCTCAGTTTGGGCAGAACCTTTCTGATCATCAGGTCCAACCATCAACCCAACGCCCACAAAAAAACATCACTAAACCATATCGTTAAAATTAATGATATGCAAAGCAGCGAGTAATTAATACTGAGTAAGGGGTAAAGGGAAAGGCGATATAACAAGCCTATAAGATAGAAAAGGTACCATCCTTGGGAGGTGTCTTGGTCCAAAAAAACCAACCAAATAAATAAGGAATGAGTCCTGCAGATGGGATTGCTGATGCTCTGGTATCATAAAGTTTTGTCATGTCCAGAACTGCCACTGTCAACACCTACACTGAGGAGATTGATTTACACCCAGTGAATGCACTAGCAACCTAATAATAACAATATGTTTTCCAAATAGGTCACTCTGGAAAAGCTGGCTTTATTATAATTATATGTGCTTGTTGGACCTACTGGCGTCTTGAATCATGGGATCATAGGCTATACTCTCATAAATCACATTGTATTGCTGATTTTATACATATATTGTGGTTGTAATTTATGTGTCAGTTTATATTTATTCCCCCGTTTGACATTATTCTTCAGTTTAAGAATGATTTATATATATTTTTTCCAGTGTTATTTTGACCTTAATAAAGATTGTCTTACTACAAAGTGAATTATTAGTATATGGACCCCTTGGGCAAAGGTTAGTGCTCAGAGGAATATGAACCACATTTTTCAGGTGCCCCCATCTTTTTTGATTCTTTGTTTTCTGAGTTCACCATGGAGGCTAAACCCTACGGATCAGGTCTCATGGCCAAGGCAGTGGCAGGAAAGATGCATTTGAGGAAGTTTAATCTTTGGAGAATGCCAAAGCCCTTCTGGCTTTATCCTCTACACCAAAGGGGTGCCCACCCCAGCCTTGCTCCCACAAACTTCACCTGCTCTTCTCTTTGTTTGTGATGGGGTTCTCAGCAAGCAGCTTTACAGGTCCTTACAGAAATCCTTCACTCTCTGTTGTCCTGGGATTTCAGGACCTTTTCTACTGCTGCTGGCACTGAAGGGAATTGAGAAACTCAGTCATTGATGATGATTCTTCTCATTAACTTTAAAAGTTAACATTTAAAATTCTCTGGTTTTATACAGGGAGTTTGTGCTCCTGACTGTTGAAGATGTCTTTGAAGTACTTTTTATTTTTTAAATTTAATTCTAGCAGGTATTCAATACTTTGAGAAATAAATTCCACAGGTAGTCAACTCTATTATTCAAGAAGAATTTCAATTTTCTCTCTGCTCTCAGCAAGCAAATGCATGATCAGCCAGGTACAGACAGGAAAACTGCTTAATCCTTAAGCCTTAAATGAAAACTGCAACAATGATCGCTTAAATTATTTTAATCTATTTTGTGTTTAAAATGGACTTTTGTATTTTTATTGTAATTATATTCACTACGTAACACGCGCAAAAAAAAAATCGGTGTGTTCATATATATATGTCTTTTAAGGAAACGCAAAAAAAGCAGAAAAATATCTAAATGTATTACATTTAGGCCTTCCAATGACATCATAACATCATTCAGTTATGTTGTGATCTTTTTAATATACCTCTTTTTTTGTGTTACCCCCTTTTTCAGCTTTCTTTTTGTCAATCCCTTCTGGATTATTGTAGATTGCAATTGCTCTGTGTGCTGTCTTGATGTTGCCTATGTAATGTGTGAAACATCTTTTTCTGTACAGCAAAGTATATGACAAAATAATTTTAAAACATGATTTATTATTCTTTATACACCTTTAAGGGTAATATTCTCCTAAAGTATGAGTATTCACAATAATTTTCTTGATATTGTTCTGGAATCCAAATGCAATATCTGAGCTGGAAGTTTGGATGTATGGATCTTCTTACATATTTATCATCATAAGAGATTACATCTAATGTCTCAGACCTTTCTTTTATCTTGAAATTGGCTGGATAGATGTGCATTAAACATCAGTTATACGGTAGGCCAATTTTTTCCCCCAGTTGTACTAATAAAGCAAATCCATTGAATTCAGAATTTAATCCAGATTTATATAATAATTATTGGGAGCGTTGGAATTTGACCCCATAAGCCTTTGTGTTGAGAGATTTCCATCTTTACAATGTGAGGCGTTTTTTTCAGCTTTTATTAAGACTCCAGCTTTCTTTTTCTAAAGCTCAAGTTATTTAATACGGATATATTTCTCCATAGAAATACCACACACTGTAAATCTGCATTCTGTAGAGGCTTAATTCCTAGTACTATGCATATTCTGTCTATGAATATCTCTGCTTAGATTTGCTTTATTCTATCAGATTCACACCTTTCAATTTGACATCATGACTACCTGTAGATAGAGGTAGAGAGCCAAACACCGCTGATCCAGAATAAAGAATAACAAGCTACCAAGATGTTGAATGTGGAAACTGAGGCTAAGCCTCTTGGAAACAGGAACCTAAATTAATATTGTGGTTGATTTTGGACTTTTGATGCAACACCGGTCAGCAGGAGGTTCATCTCCACTCCAAAAGTGTGAGAAGACTCAGGATACATAATACTAATTCCTTTTTGATAGACAGGAATCTATCTCTGGCCAAAATTTTCATATATATGTTCTGCCAAGATGTTTAGTACACATTATCTCCAGAGACAAACACGAGCCTGTCATTGCACAGGCCTTCTCCATCGATAGCCCCATGATGGCTGTCTGACGTGGATGGCCTCCTTCGTTGTGCACACCACAGGAAAAAAAAAAAAAAACAACAGAGGAAATTTTGAAGAAGAGAAATGCTTATTTGCAGCAGTTAAATTCTGCAAGTGGAAGCAGGCTGACCTGAAGTGTTAACCTGGACTTCGGCCTCAAGAAATAATTCCCTGCAGTTGTAAAGTGAGACTTAAGGAACTATTGCAAGGTAAGAAATGCAGCCCAGTTTCAGATTAGGAAATGTCAGCCCCTCGGTACAAGGCTAATGACTGCTCTGATTAGTTCATGTTACCTTCTTGGTCGTGACCTGACAAGCACAGGTTCCCAGTTCCAGGCAGTGGAAGGACAGTCCAACTTTAAACTGGGAAAGTGGTATGAAAGAAATAAGCTCAAGTGGTCAATATGCTGAAAACCTTTTTCTGATTTTGAGGGCTGACCTGCTGGAGAGCAGCTCTGAGGAGAAAGACCTGGGAGTTCTTGTGGACAAGAAGATGACCATGAGCCAGCAATGTGCCCTTGTGGCCAAGAAGGCCAAGGGCATCCTGGGGTGCATCAAGAAGAACGTGGCCAGCAGGTGGAGGGAGATCATCCTGCCCCGCTGCTCTGCCCTGGGGAGGCCCCATCAGGAGCACTGGGTCCAGTTCTGGACTCCCCAGTTCAGGAAGGACAGAGAACTGCTGGAGAGGGTACAGCAAAGGGCCACAAAGATAATTAAGGGCCTGGAGCATCTCTCCTATGAGGAAAGACTGAGGAACTTGACTCTTTTTAGTCCGGAGAAGAGAAGACTGAGGGGGGATCTGATCAATGACTATAAATATTAGGGTGGATGTCAGGAGGATGGGGCTGGTCTTTTCTCAGTGGTGCCCAGGGACAGGACAAGAGGAAATGGGCACAAATTTAAGTATAAGAAGTTCCACCTAAATGTGAGGAGGAACTTCTTTACTGTGAGAGTGGTAGAGCACTGGAACAGGCTGCCCAGAGAGGTGGTGGAGTCTCCTGCTCTGGAGACATTAAAACCCGCCTGGACAAAACTACCTGCTCTAGGTAGACCCACTCCGGGTCTACCTAGATTCTATGATTCTATGATTAAGCTTAAATGGTTTAAACGATATTGGAGCCCTTCATGCAACATGAGAGTTTCAGCAGGAGATATTCTGGGCTTCTAATCCAAAATTCACTGACTTCCATTGACTTCAGTAGGCTTAGGCAATTGCTAAATAAGATCACAGTTAATAGTTTGGTTTTGCTGTATTCTTGAAAGCATTAAAGAATTAAATTCTCCTTGTTATTCACGTAGAAGAACCAACCTAACACCAGTAAAATTTCAGGTAGTAAGCATCTGTGAAGGAGAGCAACTAAGGGGAGGACACAACAGAGTATCCTTAGCTCATTTTCTTTTTCCCCTTTTCCACCAAGTTTGCCAACAAGTGTGCCAAATAGGCAGAATTGTTAAGGTTTTATTTAATCTGGTTATTTCTCGTAACTCCATGAGACAGCACGATGCCATCATTCGATGGGATACAGTCTATGCCTCATCCATATTTTTGTCACCAATGACTCTATAAAAAAATACAAAAAACCCAACCCAAACCAAAAAACATCCCCTCCTAAAGTACCCACTGTTCTCCTAAAAAAGAAAGAATCCACAGAAAGTCGATGTAACCAACTTCCTCTACCCTCTGGTAACTCAAGAACACGTCTATTTAATCTTTTCTGGTTCTTTTAACCCTATAAATAGTCAACAAAATAGCTGAAATCACCTATCCTAGAACATAAAAGACAATACTGTTCATGTTCACACACATACTGAAAAGGAAGAAAATGGTGACATGTCCCTCAAATACTAACTTCACGTCCCAGTTTCCATGGAAAGGTAGGGTTAGGAAAGAAGAAAGCCTAAGAATTCAACCCAAAAGTCAGATGCTCTAGCACTCTCAGGGCAGGCTGGAGATACAAGGATGAGGTGCAGCGTTCTGGTTTCTGGAGCACTGCCAGCACAGCCTTTGGCTTTGTGGAGTTTGGGTGACTGTCTCCTGCAACTACCGTCAGGATACGTGGGAGGGGAAGCTGTACCATGTTGAGTTTGCCCTGCAGGTGAAACTTAAAAGTCAAATCGCCTGCGTCATAATATTGTCTCATCAGATCACAATGAAATGTCATGGCACAAGGCACTACACCGACTCTGGAAATGCTTCAAGATCTTTCATTTTTTCTCTTGGCCAAGATTATCTAGTCTGCTTGATGCAATCTGCATTTGCTCTGCATATGTAGGGCAAATTTAAAGTTTGGAATTACAGTTACGATACATGAGAGTTGGCTGGATGGGGAGAAGTGTGGTTAGGCTTTTTATTTTAGATTCCTTCATGCATCCAAGCTGGTTTCAAGGCGTTTCAAGCTGGGTGGTTAAGGGTTAAGTTTCCCATGGAGCTGATGCAGTGGAGCAGGTGTTAGGGCTTGAATTAACCCACCTAAGTTAGACACCTAGCAGTATAAATATCCATCTCAAAATACAGAAGAGAAACAGTAAGTCAGAATTTTTCCACGAAGTATCTTCACCTTGTAATACAGATTTTTATGCTTCAGGGAAGGGGTTAAATGGCTTCTTCTGAACCACAAAAGCTCATTAGCATCATTCAATATAACGGAAGCCGGGAAAAGAGAGAAGTTACAGGACAGGGGTAGTTCTACAGAAAGCACCTTAGGTCTAGAAAAAGGCTTGCAATTAAAGATAATTAATTGTAAATTTAAAAAGTTAAGTCCAAAAAAGTGGGGAAGTGGTTCTGACTAGATATTCTCAGAACAGTATAACAGTTTGCAAACTACGATCAATTTCCTACATTTCCTACAAACAATTTCCTACTGTTTATATTTCCTTTATTTCACAGTTGCACATGAGCTTTCTTGTTCACATGAGCCTTCTGCTGACACTCCACAAGAGCACCAGTGGAGATTTCTTAACCTGGGCTTCCTAAAGCCATGGTCCAGCCTATAGTTCCTATAGTTATAGAATCATAGAATCATCTGGGCTGGAAGGGACCTCCAAAGGCCATCTAGTCTGACCCCCCTGCAGTCACAGGGACACCCCCAACTAGACCAGGTTGCCCAGGGCCTCCTCGAGCCTCACCTTGAATGTCTCCAGGGAAGGGGCCTCAACCACCTCCCTGGGCAACCTCTTCCAGTGCTCCACCACCTTAATTGGAAACAACTTATTCCTAGGATCCAATCTAAATCTGCTTTTCTTCAGTTTAAACCCCTTGTCCTGTCATCAAAATGTTCTCAGAATGTTCACCATTTGGTTTGAAAACCAAAGATGTGACAACTGTAAAAATTTACCAATGAAAGGAAACCGTTTATACAGGAGAGAGAGACTGGCTCTCTAACGGGGAAAAAAAAAATGAATGGAATACTGTGCATTAAAGAAGAGCAGCATCAATTCTAAAAGGTTCATGTGGTTGACTTGTTGGGGTAACAGCCCGTATTAGCGTGGCCCGGCAACCTCAAATGGAAATACCCCCTATAGTAGCCACGGAGCCTTGTCCAAATTAAAAACATCTGAACATCTTCTTGTGCAGGACACCGGTCACTCATGGCTTCTACTCCCACTCTTATCCCACAGTACACACCGAACGATGGATGTAAGAAGACAACACTACGTCAGTTTACAATAGGTAAAAAACCAAATCATGCAGGGAATAACTAGAAATAGTTGGAAGTTGCAAATTCTTATCTTTACATCATGGTAACTCGCTGATGGCCATAGCCTGAAACTGCAAAAAATGCAAGAATGAGACATTAAACTTGTTTTAAAGTGAGTTTGCTCAACAGGGAAAAAACTGCACTTAATCTTCTAGCTTAGTATAAAAGCGTCCGCTCTAATTGTTTTAACTTGAGGTGAAGTACTTACGGGCACTTATTTTATTGAAAAATATTCTACAGATAAGTCCAGAGCTTTTGACTGGGAAAAGAGGTGGACAAAAATGGGGCAGGAGAAAAGTCACTTACGATTACATTTTTTTGTGGCTTCTTCACAACTTGAAAAATAAAATCCACTTAAAAAGACAACATCCAAGGGCAGAAACCCATTTCTAATTTGTCACATTAATTAGTCAGAAAAAGTTATGATTTTGGAAATTCTAAATGAAATTCTTCCTTTACTAGTGTGCATTATGCGAGGAGAGCTATTTTTTTAGAATACTAACATTATAGTTAGTGGTAAAGAAAACACCAAACAATCATGGTCTTTGCCTTAATGAGAGGCAAGGTTAAAAAACAGGGTAAATGCGGGGCTTTTGTCTTTCCTATCTTCCACAGAAAAGCAGAAATAGGCATCAGTTTCCATCAGTTTCTTACAGGAACAGAAAGACACGCGTACGTGTACGCACACGCAGAGAAATATACAGTCCTAATCTTAGTTCTGTTGACTTTGTTGGTGACAGCCTACCAATGCCACATAAATGTGCTTATCTCCTGTGTTTTTCTGAAAGTGCTGAAAAATGTCATCTTCCATGACCCAGAAGGAATCAGAAAAATCTAGGCACGTGACCACTGACCAGCAGCCCACCTGGAGAGGAGAGAAATGCTGAACATCATCCAGGGCACCTATCAACAGTGGATAAAGGAAGTTTTGTTCAAAGGTACCAAACCAACCACTTTATTAAGGAAAACAAAAAAAACACCTCTTTTCTCATGTTGGAAGCAAATCATGCTGGTACCACTGAACACGGGTGCAACTATTTCAATGTGCTTATTTTGAGGTTCATCTATCAAAGATAGCTGGCAACAGTTAGCAGGGCAGCAGATTTTTTCGTTTGCTCACCTGGGGAAGTTTTAGCAATTCAAGCAATACATTTACCATTATATCCTTGAATGCAGAGGAGTATTTTTTTCAGGTTAGTTTATAGACCTTCCTCAACAACAAACTAAACTGAAAATGTCACTCTTCCACCGAAATAAGAACAACCACACAGCGGGTCACGGCAATGTACCGATAATTTTAAATTTGCACTTTTGGTTTTATGGATATAGGAACTTCAGAAGCATAGCTTATTATATATTGGGGTTAGAGATCTGTAAGAACAGTCAAGAACTGCATTTAGTAGCTCATCTAACAGAAATCACTGCTTAATTAAGAGCCTAGCAATATTCTACACCATATTGACATTGCAGTGCACTTTCCATAGTTATGTCCTGTTGATATCAAATTTTCACTATTATTTTTGCTATTACTGTCGCTTTTCCTGCTAGCCTAGGAGATGCTTGTTCATGCTCATCAAATCTAGTTAATGGATGTTAATGAGTTCTTTCAGGAATAGAAGTGGAAAGATCAGACAAGGAGGTAAGAAGAAAGGGAAAGTAAGACATGGAACTGAAATAAATAACCAGAGCCTGTTTTTCTTTGTGTTACACGTTTTTTCTGCCCACGGTGAAAAAAAAAAGCGATGGAGCAATCTTTCCTCTCCTCTCAAAAAACCAGACTTTGGGTAAATCTTCCTCTACTTACTCCAGCCACGCAAGAAAGAAACACAAGCACGAGAGATTCTCTTGTAAGTATCACAGGTCCCTCGAGTTCTCTGCCACCGAAGGGCCTCCTTGGTCCCTGAGGATGGGGACGGGTTTTAGGAATTCAGCAGCAGGAATATCTGTGTGCCTCCAGACTCCTCCTCAGCCAGGCCAGAGCATTCCACAGCCCCCACCCTTCTTCTGTGTGCTCTGCCTATCTTCTGAGAGATAATAGCCTATGTAGATATCTCTTACACCTTTGGATTGTCAAACATAAATCAGTTGGCCAAAACTACTAAATGTAAAGTCAAAGAAATTTAAATATTGACTCAAGTTGCAAAATTCAGATTTTGAATAACCCTAAATTTAGATGTCTAAGGTCAAGAGTTTAGGTTCGGTCCCTCACCAAACTGGAAGCCAGCTGAAAAATGTGCTTACCTGTTAACTCCCAGAATCATTAGTGTGAATTGACAAGGTTTTACTACATATAGATAAGATTAATGGAACCTTTCAAGTTGCACAAAACCCTCAAGGGTTTGGAAGTACTTTTTAAATTGAGTTAGCAAGGTAGACACGCATTTGTACGTTGGAGGCACTGGGCTCTGACACAGTCTCACTTCAATTTTACACATAGATAATTTCATTGATGTCACTGGAACTACCTGTCATTTAAAATGGTGTCATGCCAAAGAAGATTCCAGCTGTGTATCTACAAGGATACAAGGAAAGGAACTTGCAACAGAAAAAAGACACGAACAATACATGTTGTTGGGCTAACCACCATCTAATTTTAAGAAATGCTGTACCTTTAACAACATTCGGCACCGAGATGATGGTGACAGCTCGATGCAGAAGCTACAAGTCAAACATCAGTCCCGGTGTGAAAGGTGGTGGGCATGAGATGTGGAGATGGAAAGAGTAAAGAAGCAGCAGTCCACCTCAGGAACCATAAGCAAGTCTGGCTTCGAAGTTCATTTGTTTTTCAAACAATCAGGGACATCTTGCAAAGCAGAAACTAAACTTGTATCAATAAATCCTTATAGCAGGAACATTTGACAATGCATCTTCCTGCAGGGCTTGATGCAAGTTTAAACAATGAAGTATCACATACGCTAGAAATGATCAAATGAAACTGCATCAGAGTATGAACTCTTTGATGTCCCTAAAACAAAATGCTTGGATTTGGGGTAGAAAAAAGTTTCCATAATAGTCTATCTTTTTCTTCATTTGAATTTTCAATCACATTGGTTTGTTTTTCAAATAAACCAGTATCTTATAGGTAATACTTGCTTTGGTCTAATGACATTCCTGGCCAGTAGTAGCTCCCGGGAAATTAGAATTTTAGGTTAATATATTATTGATTAAATTCTTACATTAAGGAAATTTCTCTACTAAAATGTGTCTAGTATACCACGGCAGCTCCAGCATTTATCCATGCGGCAGGAAAGACACAGCAGAATTCAAGATAACAACCACAGCTCCTGCTAATGCTAGGAGCAATAGCAGTTGTGTGTGTGTGTGTGTGTCTGTAATTTGGTCCTACGTATCCACAGCCTCCTGCACACAGATGCTTACTTCAGAAGCAATATGCCAGATTTTAATATAAATGGGACTCCTTTCCCATTTGAAACTGAAAAAGACTACAGTTGTTTAGTAAGGGATGGGAAATTTGACTAAGTTGCTTCATCTCCTACTTAAACGGTAGCACAGTGCTTGAGAAGAAAGATAATAACAAAAAATAAATAATAATAAAGACTGATGCATTTGAGTACAGTTATTTCATAAAGAACTCAAAATATCTCTAGGAAGACATCAATGTGGGGGGGACCTTCAGAAACAGCCCCAACCGTACTGGAATTTAGGATTCCAGTTCTGTACAGGCTAAATGTGCCAAAAAGCAGAGATATATTTTAAAGGTGGAAATGGGATCAGCACCTGCCCTGCTGAATTAGATGGTACTTCAGCATCTGACATTTCCTTTTTATCTTTTATATCATTACTGAAGTTTTTGAATTCTTTTCTTATATAATAAATTTTTTCATCCAAGCCTAAGAGTAAAGAGTGAAAGGAAAAGAATTATATTGGTATTATTTGGGGATCATTTCCTATTTTAACAGAATTTTCTGGAAGAAATTCAAAACTAAAAGAAAATGTAAATCTTAAGAAATTATGTTCAAACTTGAAGTCTTTATTTTACTACGAGATATAGAAGCAGTGCTCATATTTATGTAGGAGACGTACAAGACAAAGTGTGATGTTTTTAAAGGACCTGTGGTCCTTTTTAAATCATCTATGGTCTGCTGAAGGAAAGATTACCCACGGCCACTTTTTAAGCGCATCCTTTTCCTAGGAAGGTGCAAAAGAATGCCTGAATAACCCTTTACAGTGTTTTAAGGACAGCTTGCAACATAAGTCAAGGGAGCAGCTTCAGCCAGTTCTACACCAGCTGAAAATCTGGCCAGACAACTGGAATGAGTGGAAACCTTAAAGGCACAGAAAAACCTTCCTCATCAAGATCCAGATCTGTGTAATCCACAAGTGCCCCCTGACTCCGAAGCACTGGTTAATGGACTATAGATCCTGACCACGTGTCTGCTGAAATCAATAACTTGTATCCAATCTATGATTTGCCCCCCCCCCAGTCCTTAAGGCTACCACGTGTCTGCCATTAATCCCACAATTGAAAGGTATTTTAAATATTTTCATTGCAAGGTACCTCCTGTTAATACTAGTTATGGAAATTAAATGTACGTTGAGGCAAAAGGGGGGAAAAAAAAGAAAAAAAAGACCAGTGCTTCTAAAAAGGAGGCTTTATTTTTGGCAATAATAAATTTAGAGCCCCCCCTCTCCCTAAACCCTCAGGTTGCTTCATCTCTCATTCACATTTAAAATGCACAGAGAGGCTGCCACGAACCCGCAGAAGATTGATATGCGCCGCACTCCACACATGCTTTAGCTCTTCATTTCCAAGTCTGGCACGACGGCGTTGGGTTTTGTGATATTATTATTTCAATATATAATAAACAGGGCTCGATATAAAAAACAGTGCGCTGCAAGTCCCCTTTAAAAAAAAAAAATAATAAAATATACAAATTGCTACTATAGCGCTTTGAGAGAAAGGGAGCGAGAGATTCACAATGCAGGCTCGGAACTTGGCAACCTGTAAAAGTGCCCAGTCGAAAATTACTAACAGCTGGAGATGACAGTTGTTTTAACAGCTGAGCTGACAGGATTAATTTAAATGCACTGAAATCAAAAGTAGATAACACCTGTTTAGTCTTCCAGGGCCATTCGACAAGGTAGGCCAAAGGAAAAAAGAAAAAAAAAAACAAGGAAAAAAAAAACAAAACACAACAGCAGAACCAGGGCTGTCTGCGGGAGCATGTGTGCATGTATGTATATATATATGTATGTATGTATATATGTATGTATGTATGTATGTATATGCACACATAGATGTACATGCTTCCCCCCCTTTTTTTCTTTTTCCTGGACAGAGGGACCTCAGAAAAGAACGACACACTTTTGAAGGCTGGGGTGTGCGGGGGAGATCGGGGGCTTGTCCCACCATAAACACCCCCGTCAGCTCGGAACATCTGGTTCCCATTGTGCCCACCCTCTTCCCCCTCCCCTCATCCAAGGTCTTTGACCCAAACCCAACAACCGGGGAAAGATCACCGGGTTTTAAAGCTGCAGGTCCTCACTCCCGCATCCCGCCCGTCCTCCTGGGTTAATTAATGCATTCTCTTTGAGCTCCCAGTCACTAAAGCTCCCCCAACCCCCCCGCACTCCCTCCCCACCCGCCTCTTCCCCAAATTAAAAACAAAACAAAAAAATTCCTCACCTCCTTGCCATGCCAAAGCTCCTAACTCCCATGTCCGTAAAATAAATAAATAAATTCTATGAGGCAGGGGAGGAAAAGCGTGTGAAACAGCACCAGTTTTTTTATGTGGCAGGCAAGGAGGGGATGCCCATACGTTTGCCTCTATGGTTACCATCCTCTACTCTGGTTGTGGGATGGCCTGTGCCACCAGGGCTGCAAGCCGGGAGGACCACAGCCTGATGTCCCTGCACAGCCATCACTCCAGCTAAGAACACCAAGAGATTCAACAAGGAGAACTGTGTGATCCAGGGAAGAAGGATTTAGGAGGACATAAGGAAATTAAACCTTTTCCTAGAAGTACAACCACCACACAGAAGCTCTGGTGCCAACCCCACGTTGTGCAACAACCCGACAGGTCCAACTCCGCAGCCGCCCCGCTCATGGAAATCCCATTGAGGCAAAAGTGAGCTCTGCTTGTGAAGAAGCTACTGAACTTGGGTCAAGGGCTTCCCAACTCAACCTTCTACCGCGTTTCTGGTTAGGCAGACACATGGGGTTGACTTGGAAGAGTCAAGAGAACTCCTATTTCCAACCAGCTTGTTTCCTCACACCAATGTCTGGTCCTCCCTCGTAAGCAGGACCGCTGCCAGCAGGCCACATCCCCCCCAGCAGGAATTAAACTTCACCACTGGTGAAGAAGCACACAGTTACTAATATCAACCATGCTTTAAAAATGCAGAACTTGGACACAAAGAATGAGGGTCACGTGGAAAAATCTGTTGAAAAAAAAACCAAAACCAAAACCACCACAACAACCCACAAAACAAAAACCAGAAGGGCTTGTGCTTTCTGACTCTGCTGCGTGCTTTTAGCCACAAGACCAACCTTTCCTCCTCGTGTTATTCCTCCAGGGAGGAAAGAACCAGCCCTTACGGTTGGTAGGAGGATGCTGCAAGCTGTACGCTTCACACAACAAAAGGCTGCTCTTTCTTGTTCCACAACCCTTCGAGCAGGAGGAAGGTGAACCGAAAAGCTCACTTCAGGTGACGGGAAGCCCACCCACCGCGCTGCCACATCGCCACCAAAGCCTGGTTGGCACCTTCGGTTTTCAGAGTTGAAAAAAGAAAAGAAAAAAAAAAAAAAAAAAAAGTGTTCCATAGAACAGTTCAGAAAACCTTTGATTCATTGATATCAAAAGCTGGAGAATCACAGATATTCTCCGTTACAGCATTAACCCTTGCCGGGAAGAAAAAGGGAAAGGAAACCATCCACGGGAGCTTTCTCTTCGCCACAGGTTTCCCTGTACTCAGCTTGTGTTCTCCTTGCCTTCCCAGCCACTAAAGCTCCCACACGCTCCCTCCCACCTTCCTCTTCCCCAAACGGAGCTTCATATAGGCTAATTCACCCTGCCAAGAAAACCAGAACAATTCTTAACTGAGCTGCATCTATATTTACTCATTTCAGGACGTCGAATCTTCTTTTAGCATTTACTGTCCAGCTATTTGTCTGGACAAATGTAAATACTGATGGCAATTCTGACAGGAGAAAGGGGCTGGATGCGACCAACGTGGGCGAGACCACAGTCAGCACCGACGAACCCCAAACAGGTTCAAACCTGGGTCGAAATTTGTCCTCGTTTCGTTTTCACAGAAATCACTGTAAAACTCGCGTCACGTGAGCACGAGGCGATGGCTCTACAGGGCGGGCTCGGGATACTCAATTAATTTTAACGAAGCCGTGGAGTGCCTCGTGATGGACCGTACCTGAGTTTTATGGCTGCGACCCGGCCTCCGGGCGAGAGGCTTTACTGGACGGGGCCGTGTCCCCCGCGTTGTCACCTTTGTACCCAGGGCAGGAGAGCGACACAAAGATGGGACACCCACACCAGTTCCCACCTACTCCTGGGTAGGAAAGGGAAGGACTTCAGTCTAATGACATATAAAACTTTCTTACTTGCTGAAGCATTGAACTTTTCCAGTAAATGAACCTAGAGATTCCCAGCACGTGACTAAAATATCGGGCTAATACCACAGGGCATTTCCCCTGTTATTTTTCACATCCACGAACCTCTGCACGTCTGGATTCTGGCCAAGCCTGGAAACAGAAGTGCCAGGGAACATGTGAGAGGCTGTTCTCCTGACAATTCCAATTTGGCTGGTTGCTGGAAGTGACAGAAATCCCTGAAGAAAACCAGCACTAACGACAGTTCATTGCCCGATATGCAGACACAAGATCCTTACTGTCTACCACACACAAAAAAAAAAAAATAAAAAAAAAATCAGGAAGTACTTCAAAATTGGAATAAAATTAAGAGAACCTATATTATAAAAAAGAAAGAAACTCTCTACTCCTTATAAACACACATCAAATAAAGTAGCTGTGGTAGCAGTAATAACGAGGGCGATGTCAGGAAAGCACTCTCACCATTGCTTGCATTTGTACTTGATTCTTACAAATTTTATAAAATCTTTCTGCACTTCTAAATCATTAATTTCCATTAATATTTACAGAAAAAAAAAATCTTGCTTTTTAAAGGGCTTTTTCAAAGTTTTCAGTCTACTGGGCACGCGATGATAATTGCTGCTCTGTTCTGCTTAATGATAGAGTCCTTTCCCTGAACAAAGTAAGATGCAGTTTCTTCCCCGCTTTTTATTTCTTTACACAACTCAGAGGCTCAAAGAAGATAATTACAAACAATGCCTGAAGAATGGTTCAGTTAATGTTAATTTATACAACAAACTAATTACTACCAAATGGTAAAAAAATCACATGTGGAAGTTCCTGTCTCCCACGCACACGACTAAACCAGCAGCCATCTGTCTCAGCCTGGGAGCTCTCAGCGACAGCCGAGGAGAGCAAGGCAAAGGAGGAATCCAGAAACACTAGCTGCTGCTTCTGCCACAAAATCGTGGCATTTAAACACCAGGCTCTGTATGGTGATCTTAGCAGTGGGGTGGGGGGGGGG
>JAOTQQ010000001.1:70560890-70609530 GCA_026546715.1 Gallinago undulata | reverse complement strand
TTACTTCCCCCCCCCCCCCCCATTTCGTTCCTAAAACAAACAAACAAATTACTGGCATCTCTAACTACCTCTCCATCTAAATCTTCTCTCAATCAATCCCAAGAATTTAAGACGAGGTTCTAAAATATCTCCATCTACCAACTGTAATTCTTCCTCCCAGCAATTTCTATGCAGACCTCTTTATAACATCCTTAACATACTGCCTCTCAGAAAGCATGAGGTGAGACAGTTTTTGAATCTGCTTACAGTATGTTAGATATCACGAGGGGAAAATGTGCTTTTTTTTTTTGTTTCAACATTTTTTTCACAACCTGAGAAAGCAATTTTCTCCAAAACCTCGAAAAAAAATCAAAGTCAGTACAATTGTTAAACACTTTTATGGGATGCTCATTAAAAACTGACAGGGAGAAAATAGCTGGGGACAAATCCTGAAGCATTTGTTCAGTTTAAAGTCCCATTGAATTCAATGTGAGTGTTACTTTATTGAGGACTTCAATACTCGATCCTTTACATGAATAAGGACCTTGGCATTTTGACTGTTAATTATTCTCTGATTAGCTTGCATCCAGTGAAACCGACTAAACACAATATTATACCCTATGCTCTGTTCAAGAAATCTCAACTCCAATATTCTCCTCTCCCCGTGAGATCAGAACTCCAACAGTCATCAAAGAAAGTGCCGTACATGAATAGGAGCAAAATATCAGAGTTTAGATTCACAGTACAGACTTCAGAGGAGAAGGGTGGTTTTTTTTTCCCTAACAACAAAAACTTACAAGTCTTTCTATGTTTAAATATAAGGCAAAATTCTCATATTGCAGAATGGTCTTCATGAGTCTTATTTAGACCAGGACCCCCTCTTATGTTTCTGTGAATCCCACACCAGCGCCAAAGTGCAGTCTTATGACTTTATTAGAAAGCAACGAGCCAGGATAAGATAAAGACTGAAGATCTTTTAGTAAAGATTAAATGTGTTTCTAAACACTAAACTTTCTGAGTCTTTATCTTTTTACAAAGCCAGAATATGTTTCAGATGGCCAGAAACGATCCCCGAGGAGGAACAAGCGTTACAGCTATTTAAAACAAGGTCCCTGTAATCTCATATTCATGAAGTAACACAGTCACCGTTTCTACATGGCAAGAACAGTATCGACAGTTTAAATGAAGTAAACAAGAGGGGATCACAGGAGAATCTACATAACCAAACAATAATGCCTAATTATTCCTCATTCATAGTCCTTAACAGAATTATGATATATTAAAAAAAAATTACAGGGGAACAATTCCTGCATACAGCCAAGAGCATAAAACGATAAGAGACAATAAATAGAGATAATAAAATATATTCACAGAAGTGGAGGAGGAAGAAGCAATTTTCCTGTCGCTCAGCCCTATTTCGCCTCATCTTTTTTTTTTTTACCGTTCGGTTACATCACCAAGAGCTGTTTTCTATGAATGGAAACAGAACCCTTCATAAGGACTTCACTTCGTCTCACAATTTTTTGTCACTTTTTTTTAGGCGCATATTATAAAAGATGAGCTACTCTTTGAGCTTTTTCGTTCCCCTTTTTTTGGGGGGGGAGGGAAGGGGAGGGGGTGGCGGGGGCAAGAAATCCCAATCCCAGTGCAACCAGGAACTGGACTTTGCGGTACCAAGTGAGCTACGAGAGGTTTCGACAAGGTGTGTGAAACAAAACCACCGGGTGGGATGAGACAAAAAAAGAAGGGTCAGACACTACAGTGTGCCTTGCCAAAAAAAAAACAACCAAAAACCCAAAAAACCAACCTCTATCTGAGGGGATGCTTTGGGCGTCTTGGGAGTCCTTGGGCTGTGACTGACGTCAGGCATCTTCCCTCCTCTTTCACCCCAAGTAGCCTCAAGCAGCTCTCACGGCCAAAAGTCTGCCTCTAATTTTAGTTCCTACTCCTGGCACATGTTGTGTCCTAGATCACGGAAAGCCTTGAATTAATACACTAAGAGCCAGTATTAAGCTAAAGAACTGACAGCTTTATGGAAAAGCTACCTGGGATTGCCTAAACAATCCCAACATCCTCTTCTACCAGGAACAAGATTTTTGGAAATTAAAAAAAAAAAAAAAAAAAGGAAACTGATAAAACAAATTGCCACGAGTGTTCTCCCTATCCCAAGATTAATCAGATTGCAAAGGTGCATCCTAAGGAAAAAGGTCTAAAGAACAGTCCAGAGCATCTTTTAACCTCCCTTTAAAGAGCTATACCGCAAAGCTTACAAAAATTATCTCCCCGTTTCTGATGCCTGTTTATACAAATGCAGAAGGGACCTTCATTCTTCTCCTCTTGCTGCTTTTCCACCTGTCTTTCTGTCTACAGGGACCTGTCTACTAAAAGAGCTAAAGCAGCCGAGTTAAAAAACTGGCCACGCGCTGCATCTTACGAGCGTCGTGGTTGGTAGATTTAGTCTGTTTCTGGTGAACGTTCACGATGTCCAATATAAGCAGGTCAATCGTTAGCCAAGACATGTGAGGAACCAAGGGTGCAACTTAACTGGCAGCTGAAACATCTCTCTCTAGCATTTTAACAGCTCCACACCGTATTTAAGGCAGAAGGCCAGGACAAAACTAACACCCAACAAAAAAAGTTTCCCTTAGAAAAAGCAGGAAAATTTTGCAGTTTGGCCATGTAAGAAAGCATCACTAGTATTGCTGTCTTTCTGTGGGTCCCTTTACCTTAAAATACTAGGTCACACATACCATGTAAAAATTCACTGAGCGCTGTGTTCCCCCTTTCTGTAACCAGTCTAGCAAAAAAATACTGGTAAAAAATGGTAATGCAGTAACATGATCATCTCCAAAGGGTTTTTCTTCAGCAGAAAGACCAGGTTCTAGCCTAAGCCCCTATGTCGTGTTTATTATTCATCTAATACTTTTACGGTTAGTTACAGAATGACTCCCAACGACAGCTTCTTAATTTCTCTGAACTCAAGACAGGATCGGCTTGGCCAAACTTGCAAAAGAAGAATGCGTTTTGCCTGGATGTGTCCCCCATACCGCAAAGCTTCACAGGAGCTGTGAATCAATTAGATGACACAGCAAGAGGAAATGCATAAAAAAAGACTTAAAATAAAATAATCTTCAGTGAAATGTCTCCATATTTAGTTAAACAGCATTGCTGATTAAGGCTGTACATGAGCTCAGTGTGGAATCCAGAATCGTTGCAGCTGAAAATCATTAGTGAAAGCCTGCTGTCCTCTAGTTTCATCTTCATATATTAATTTCACATACAAGGAAAAGCAACTATTTGGAAATATGTTGCTTTATTTAAGTCTAGTGTATAGACACCCCAGCAAAAATACATTAATGTGCTTTACACTTTGCAACAAGACAGTGATCTTACAGGATTTGAGCAAATACACAACAATGACTACAGTTGAAATCATTTTTCTGCTTGGTTGTTGACTTTTTTTGCCTTTTTTTTTTTTTTCCTTCCCCTGGTTCCTGGCTCTGTGGGAGATAAGACGCTCAGTTACTGAAATGGGATATGTGTTGTGGGCAAAACAGAAAAGGAAAGGACAAAAACAACAACAACAAAACCCCAAACGTTTAGCAGAAAAAGATCAAGGATGCACACGAAACTGAGAGGTTTTTTCTCCTTCCATGTGATCTTTGTCTCTAGACTATTTACCTTGAGATTGTGTGGGCTAATCTACAGTACGTACTAACGCAACATTCCAAACTGTACTGGAAAAACAGGACACTTGGATAACCACTCCCAAGTCAGGAGAGACACCTTCCTTTCTGATAAAGTACTTGGACACCAGTTGTAAGTTCCAAGGCTACAGAAATCTTTAGCCACGATGTCTCTTGCTTGTTGGCAGAGCAATACAATAATTGGGTTTTGGGGGGTTTTGAGGTGGGAAGGAAATTTCCCCTTGGGTGTATGGTCTTTGCAATTACACTTCCTAGATATTTAGCAAAAATGTGAATAATGGCCAAGCAGCACGTTTCACGCACAACCAATTTTAGGCATGGATAAAAACACTGCTGAACTTCAGATCTTCTTCTAGCTGTCAGCTCCCGTGCTTCTATTATTATTATTATTATTCAGAGATTCAATAATTGAATTAATTATGGCTAAAAGGCTCGGATGAACAACTGAGGTTCATATGCTTCCTTGCATGTTGCAGCGGATGAACATGTGTCCTAAATTGCTGTTTCCCTCTGACAGGAATAATCTGGCTCCCCGTGTCATGCATCCGTGGCTGTCCTTCCTTGTGCTGGAGAAGCTCACTCTTTCCGTACCTCCAAAAGGCAAGTCTGAGCTCTAATTCATCGTGCACTATATCGCTTAGATATAAGCATCTCACCAGCTAGGAAATCTAAGTTTCTAGCAATTAATGACTTTGTTGTTACCTTTTACTTCTCTTAGTAACGCTCTTTCTAGGAACAGCCCTAATCCCTGTCCGTATAGGGATAAAAAAAAAAACACAAAACCAAACCACGTTGGGTTCTTCACAAATCCTGTACTGGGTCAAATGTTGCCTTCTTAAAGCTCTTGCATATTCAGTGGGAAGAGCAGAATTTGGCCCGCATCCTTCTGAAGCATCTATTAACTCTCCCACGCTCAGAAATAAATCAAGACAAGATTCCTCTCCAGCCCAACCAGCCTGAACTACAGACCGCACCGCTCAGGATGGGGAGACCGGGAACTTGACTCGAGTCCCTCCAACGGGCATCAGTAAGGAGGAGAAGAGGGCAAGAGGCTCATTAAGTCCCCAACCGTGGCCTTGCACAGCACCCAACCAGAGCCTGAACCAGGAGAAGCCACAAAAGGCGCGTGTGCCTTTCAAAAACACCGGAGTTGGGAGCAAAGTTGGCTCCCTTTGCTTCGAAATTCAGCCTTTTCCTCCAAATTAACCGTTCTCCCCCAGCCCCGGTTCTTCTCCGCGCAAACTTGGGAGCAACCACTTCTATTTTACACCGTGCCCCAGCCCCTCGTTGCCACCTGTCAGTCAAAGCTCCATTTGTCTTCGGGAGGGTGAATAAAGAGGACGGGGGGGAAGGAAGAAAGAGGGAGGACCTCTGCATCGATCAAAAAATGTTTGGGGCGGAAAGGAGTGGGGAGAAGGAGGGAGGAGGGAGAGATGGAGATAGATTAGAGGGTAACAAAACTGGAGAGGAAGATAAACAGAGCCAAAAAGAAAAATGTCCTTTGTTCATTTAAATGGCTCTCTGCTCCCAAGCCCTCTGCATGACTAATGCCACGCTGTGGTGTGTAAACCTCTTGGGCACATAACACAAACAAAGCATAACTCGGCCTGAACAAACAAAGGCCTAAGCAACAGTGATTGAATTCATCTTAAAACAACAAATCAATTCTTCCCTATTAATGCCCTAAATACCAGCGTAGGAGCACTGTCCTGTTGTAATAAACAGCCATGTGTTCAATTACCGTCTGTTTTCCCAACTACTGCTCTCTTCAGTAATTACACCACGCGATGCATTCTGCATCGACATTATATTAATGTGCTGGGAGGAGAGATCTTAAATACGAATTAAATCAAGGCTAAACATCTCGGAAAGCCTTACGGAGTCGCACAAGAAGCAAACTGGGCATTCTTCAGCAGAAAGCAGGGAGTGATTTTTCTCTGCCGTCCCATCTTTTCCCTTTCACCCCCTGGCTAAATAAATAAATTAAAGCACAAGCTCCAAAGAAGCCTACAGCCCTCAAGACCGCCAGGGTAAACCTTTGGTAAGCTCTCTGAATTTCACCTCTACCTGCCCAGCAAGGAGCGTTTCCCCAGTTGATGTCACGCCAGCCGACCAGCAACCATGGAACCCCTTCACCGACAGCCAGGTGACAACAAAGAGGGAAAAAAAAGCAGACAACTTTCTGGAGGGAGGCAAAACGGAGGAGAGCAAAAGTTTAAGAAAAGGTTTCTTACCCCTTTTGCAGAACGGGCAAGCAACTCCTATTGAGTACTGAATAGCGCTCAGCAAACAGACCCAACAAAAGATATGATGAAAGATGTATTTACTCGTACGGGGGGGGCCTCCTTCCCCACCACCTCAACCTTTCTTTCCACTCCATATAACACCCACGCTGCACCCTTTGCATTGTGTTGTTAAATAACCAATAGCAACCCAGAAGAAACAGTGGAAGAAGGGTTTCTACGACGCCGTCAAGCACCAGACAGATGCTTGGCAGTGCCAATATGGTTACATTTGGGTTGTGCCAAGGTTTGAAACGAAAAATAAAACAGAAATCATGGTAATACTGAGAGAGAGAGAGAGAGATGGCAACGAGTTAGTACAGGGACGCGCAAGACGTTTTTAAATCAATGGAGGATCATCATCCTACCTGCTGGGTTTTACTTCAGCAATTTCAAATGTTACGGAAGAAGATAAATAAAGTAGCTTTGCTTTTTGCCCGTGTACTGGATTGCAAGAATTTTAATAGAAAGCAAAAATCAAATTCTGGGGGTGTAATGACTGCAGATTTCTAGGCCCTCCAGAATAGACTCACAGGCTTCTGCTGCAAAGACATGCCAAGGATGTCTAACATATGAAGTATGATAAACTTCCAAAATGTTTCATAATAAACTGCCCTAGGTGCTGCAAAACTTTTCTGACTGAGGCTTCACAAGATATAGAAATTTGCACATTTGGAAGAAATCAAATTTTTAAAGCTTTTCTGACTAAAACAGTACAGTTTACCCTCAAAACCACAGCATGCAACATTCAGATATATTTAAGTGTCTTTATAAGAACTGCTCATTTGTCCTCCTTCGGTCATTAGGTATAAAAACACCCCCAAAACCTCTCCAGGTTTTTGAAACTCATTTTTGTTTGACTAGTTTGAATTTTTTCATTTCAGCTGCCAAACCAAGTCAGGGGAAAAGTTGTTTCCACCTGACACAAAATGTTTTATTTTATCTTAATTGAAATGTTTTCATATCTCTTTCAGATTAATCATCTTAAATATCTAAAAACAAAAAATATCATTTCCAATGAAACATTTTGTCTAAAAATGTTGACCGTTCCAAATTTTCTACTATTTTTGGCTAAAATTAACTTGTTGAATTGTTAAGCAGTATCAGGCCTTCATTACTATTTAACAGGTTTTAGGGTGTCCACCCCAATCCTCCTTCGCTCCGTTTTTGAGCTTCTTTTTTTGAATTTATACGTTTCGGTATAGAAATCACACCCGTGTAGCATGTTTTCTCCCGAGGCAAAGCAGAAAGCAAGCTACAATCAAACTGTACGAGATGGAGAGATGATGGAAGGAGTTCCATCTTCCCAGCACAGCGTATTTACGAGGCAAGAGCTGTGTACAGTTGTGCAAAACCGGCAATACGTTCAAACCACCTCAAAAATATCAAAAGTTAACTGGACACGTAAGTAATAAAAGTAAGCAGCAGCTTAAGAGTGTTTTTACAAGGCTACTTCGTTAGCTAAACAAGCAAGTGGGAGTTGCTGCAAATGTTGCTCCTTCCCCATATTAGAGGCTTTCCCTTGCTTCTGGTAAACAGAAGACACAAGACAGCCCTGCAAATGGCTCACGGCACAGACTTGAGATCTAAAGCTAATCAGACAGGATGATAGGTCATCTTCATCAACTTCAAAAAAGCCAACTCCACATGCTGGTCCCAGCTCCTCACCTCTCTCTCCTTCCCCCATCGCTCTCTCTCGATGGTTTGGCCGTATTTTCCCCCTTCCCCCTCCACTTACTTCCCCACAAATTGGGCTGTTAAGAAGGAACGTGGGGAGCCCTTCAGGTCTCAGCATCCTGGGCGCAGGTGGTGGGGAAAACTTTGAAGTGAGCTCTCCACGAACTCTAGAGCTGGCCGTGCCTCCTCCATAAGCAGCTCTTATTAAAAAAACAGACCAAGTAGCCACTAGAAGGAAACCAAGCAGGCCTATTTAATTAGGGCAAATGCTTGATATCCACTTCTTCATGTTAAACCACACAGTCACACGAGCCTGGGAGGTCTGATTAATTTTAATATGCACGGTCGTGACAAGCGCCTCGGGGGTAAGAGAGAGGGGAAAAAAAAAATAAATAAAATAAAATCCCACAAACCCCGCTAGCTCGACAAATAGGTTTCGGCTAAATGTCGTGTGTGTTGCCCAGATTAAGATGTTACTATTCAGCGAGGGCTTGAACCTTTAATATGGGGGACAAGAGGCCTGAGAAACAGGTGGCTCGCTCTTCACTCTTGAATAAATGACATTCCCAAAAGCTGTGGCACATAAGCGGACAGAAAGAGCTGGCACACTCCCTCATGTATATTTGTGTATTACCAGTCTGGGTCAGAGCTTTCTCCAGCAGTGATCCAAGGACTGAAAGGAAGCTCGGAAAGCTAATGGCTTTCCTGGGAGAGGGGGAAATTAAAGAGAATGCAAAAAAATGAAGGCAGACTGCAAACTGCTCTAGCTGGAATACAGTGGGGGCAACGGGCACATCAGAAGGGTCCGCGGGTAAGAGTGGCAGCAGGTTTTGAAAGCACCTATTGACATTAATCACAGCTATCAAAGGCTCTGGGTACCTGGGGAATTAGGGGCAGGCAGGAACCCAAAGAATTATTTTGGTCGTGGTGAACCAGTTCTGTGCTGCGCTGTAAAAGATGGGAAGCGAGAGATCAAGAATCTTAAGAATCTTGTTTTGGCTGCTCCTTGTCTAATATTAGGGAGCGAATGGACCCTGAATGGAAATTTTAATTATGGAGATCCCTAGATCTCCTAGACTAGGAGAAGGAGAAGACTCTCCTTCTAAAACAGGGAGGGGGAGAGGGACTGTATCTTCTCTGCAAAAGCACGTTTTCCTGAATCTCACTTGACCATAATGCTTTCTTCTGTATTTAAGATGCTGTATCAGCACCTCAGATGCCTTTATCAAAAGAGAAAAGAAAAATCCAAAAGCTACAAACCTTTGAGGATGTAAGCAAGAGAGACTTGGAAGGGAATCTAAGCAAATTTTGAAAACACTTATTGAAATAAACCGTGACTATTGGGCTAAACCATTAGGAAGGAAAACACTTAAAAACTGAAGGTGACAAATGAATAAACTTCTCTTTGAGCAGGCAAGAGCTGGCAGGGCTTCAAGCTAGGCTACCTCTGTTCCAGAGTTAAGGCACTTGTTAATAAAGGTTTAAGCTACTGCAGCACTTAACAGTGCCTTCTCTTCACATCAGCCTACTTCATAAACTCCATCTTTTATTTTGTTTTAAATTATCTTTTATTTTTATCAGCAGTATATGAATGCACATTTCCATATGGCAGGGTCTTTGAAAGAAGCGTGGAGAAGTTTGATGCTGGCTTGCTCTACAAGAAAAGACACATTTTCTGGTAACAGACTGTGTAGATGAACATGGGACCGCGACACACTTGCAGCATCCTTCCACAGCAGCAGAAGAACAAAACTTGAAAGTACTCAACTGCAAAGTATCCTTGTTTGTCCTTCAGGAGAACAGCATTACAAAGCCTCTTCAACACGTACTTTGTCAAAGGGACAGTGAAGAACCAAATAAAAGAAATTCAGACCTCAACCAATTAGAGTATCCTCAGGCTTTCCCTGAATCTGTTCACTTTATTTCTTCCCATCCCATCAGATGTGATTTAAAAGCAAGTGTCTGCATTTCAAAGGCCTCCCTTCTTGTGCCCATTAACGGTCTGCTTTGGAATTTGCGGCTTAAGAAGAGGGAGACCTCTTATTTCTTTACAAGATATGTTGATTAAAAGTTTGATAATATTAGGAGATACTCTGGGATCTTTTTTCAACTAGAGAGCTTGAATTCAATATGGTTCACTTTTACAGACTACAGAACTGCTTAAACAACAGCCCTTTAAATTACCACAAGAACAGGTGTTGTGATTTATAATGTAAACTTAAACATCAAACACAAATAGCCTTTGGGGGATGTTCAGAAGACAAAAATCATGCCCGAGAGGCCTTTCTCATCCCGTTCTTTCCGACAAAGTAATTACTTATAGTATTGCATTCTATAATACCTGAGGCTCTAGAACTCACACTGCCTGTTAAAGCCCTGCAAACATATATATTACCTCCTTACTAAACACTTGAGATTAATTGTTCCTGCTCAGAAGACCTCAGGACTAGTAGATTGAAAATTTGAAGTAGGAACAATATCAAACACCATATATAGATAATTCCTGTGTGTGCGGGTTTATAAATATTTATGTCTAAATACATGTATCTCTACTACATGCACTTTATATATATGCGTATCTGTGTACGTGTATTTCTATAAAATTCAAAGTTTTCATTTAAACAGCTAAGCTGAACTTGAGTTCCAGAGATCCTGATTGAGAAGAATGAGCCGTGCGGGACAGGTCGTGTACCCACATGCTCACGTGCTCGTACGCACAGTTTTGGGCTCAGATAGATGCTCATACGATCCATTTTATCCAGAATTCCTACAACTTCTGTACAATAGCATAGACCTGGCCTCAGAAGATACAGTATGGAAGTTTTAAAGATAAACAGAGAGAAACATAACCTGTTACAAACATATACTACCAAAATGGAAAAAGAAGATCGATTCGTAATTAAAAGTTAAGAGGTGTAAAGAGCCGGTGAGTGTTCTGGCTTATTCTAAAAATAGTAGAAAATTTACTTGTTTGCCTTTTTTTTTTATATATATATAATTTTTTTCTATAAGCCAAGCCATACATTTAGAGGAAAGGCTACACAGATTTCAGAGCTTTAATTTTCCACAAGCACAGGCCATAAATTAAAATACAGCAATCCAATCCCATTAATAGTGCAAGAAAAAGCTAAGTGGCTGCTTTGGTCTTTGCTTTCATGAACTTGTGTCAAGCTCAGTGACTTCAAAGAGATTTCCATTTCATTTCTACAAATGAAGAGAACAGACAGACAGAGAGTCTCTGCCATCCTCTGATGCCTTAAGAAAACAGAAGAAAAACATGCCTGTATCTCATTCGCCTAATGATTTTAGCTGCAAAAGGAATCCCATGGTCGGCAGACGACCCTCGGGGCAAGGGCTTGAGGTCTGTCACAGTATATAAGGCTTCTCCAAACCCACTCCATTATCTTCATTATTGTATAGCAGGAATAAAAGGGGACTGACTCCTCTTCTGAAGTTCAAGTTAGAAAGGACAGAATGTTTCATGTAAAATAACATTGTGCGACTTCAGTAATAGGTTTATGCCTTTGGGGGCCTGATACTAAAGCTGCATATAAGGATTTTCTGCAGAATTTGAGAGAAGAAAAATGAGCACTGTATTAGCAATGAGTAAAATTCCACAAGTTTTAGATCCACTGAAACACTCCCCGTCTCTGTGTCAGCGTGACTCATTGTCAATCTCGTACTTTCATGCGGCAGAAGTAAAATGGCAAGTTTAGGGCCGGGGGGCAGAAGAGCATGAAGCTTTATAGCTAAGTATAAACCTCAGCATACACAAAAAAAAAAAAAAAAAAAAAAAAAAAAAGATGTATACCCACACATGCAGGGAGGAAAAAAAAGCGACAAGCTTTTGGAAAGTTCTTAGCAACGAGTAGGTAGCATCACTTCCCACAGGGAACGTTAACCAAGGGCATACGTACAGCAAATCAGCACACGTGTGAGTACATGTATGTGCTTACATATATACATACATACATGTGTGCATTTGTGCACTCTAAGCAGTCTGTAACACTAAAAGTCATTGTCCTTTGCTGACAAAATGTACTAATTAGTAACTCTCACTTCCTAACAAACACAATTTAAGAAAACCATTACACCTTATAGCACTAAAGCTTCTTAGAAACAATCTGAGCTGTAATCGATATTTTGGACTGTCTCACTTGTCCTCAAAAGCCATTTAAGAAAAGAGAAGGGCTTTCCCTGATTAATACGAGGGTTTGGATCGAGACCTAAACTTGTCAACCCAGCCCTTCCCTTTTTTTCTGGTTTTGAAAAAACACGCCATTTGAAAGAATGCTTCAAAAGCACAGTTCCCACAGTAATTCAGAAGACAATTTCAAACAATAAAAACAGAGCAAACACAGCCCATTGTACAAGTTAAATAATATATAAACTTTTGAGTACACAGAGAAATGGGAATCTGGCTCATATCTGGTCTTTGAAAGACTCACAGAAAATTGATTTAATTAAAACTCAGCGACTGGTACACATCCCCCCCTTCTTCACAAAGGGAAATAAAGTCTTATATTATTGTTGGTGATGTAATGCAGCAAAGTTTAACCAAGACCCTTGGTCTTCTCCTACAAAGCTCCACAAACCAGCAAGACTAAAAATTATTACTGAAATACACAGTGATGGTGCATTGTTGAACTGTCACCTACAGGTACGACCCAAAATTCCCACTTTTAACTGATCTTATTCATGGGGAAATTCATTTGACCTGGACAGGCTGGAAGAGGGGGCTAACAAGAACCTTATGAAGTTCAACAAGGACACGTGTAAGGTCTTGCACCTGGGGAAACATAATCCAAGAGGGCAGCACAGGCTGGGTTCTACCCGGCTGGGGAGCAGCTCTGTGGAAAGGGACCTGGGCATCCTGGTGGACAACAAGCTCCATACGAGGGAGCAGTGTGCTGCTGCTGCTGCAAAGAAAGCCAAAGAAAGGGTGAGAGAACTGGATTTGTTCAGCCTTAGAGACCTTATCACCACGTTCCGGTATTTAAAGGGTGGCTGCAAAGAAGAGGGACTCTCCCTTTTTACAAGAAGCCACAAAAGACAAGGGGTAGTGGGTAAAAGTTACTCCTGGGGAGATTCTGACTGGACACAAGAGGAAAATTTTTCACAAGGAGAACAATCACCCATTGGAATAATCTCCCCAGGGAAGTGATGGATTCCCCAACACTGGACACTTTTCAAATTCAGCTGGATAGGGTGCAGGGCCATCTTATCCAGACCGTGTTTTTGCCAAGAAAGGTTGGACCAGATGATTCTTGAGGTCCCTTCCAACCTTCCAACCTTGTTCTATTATTAATATGCTAATTACCCGACCAGTAACCAGTGATGACTGACAACTTTAGCACTACATGAAGAAGACATGTCAATAAGTAGATTTTCTGCTGGAATCAAAAAGAGAAGACAATGTGCATGCAGTAGAACATACTTCTTTTAAGGAAAGGTATTCATATTTGTGGAGGATTGCTACGAACAGTCTTGCCATCTACACCCAGAAATATACATTTTTTAATTAGCCACTCTAAAAACAATCGTGTTGGCTGAAGGGAAGGGGGAGGGATACTTGTCAAAATGATGTATTTGTCCCCCACTACCTTTCAGTGCTCTCATACGAGCCTAATTCTCTTCCTAGCCAGCTCACCTCCCTGGCCTCCTTTTTATTTCATGTCCCATTTCCCATTCTCTTCTAACTTCTGAACTTTTGTTGCTTCGCTTTTAAGGAGAAAAGGAAAAAAACCCAATCCTTTCCTATTCATTTTTTTTCCTGGATGGGGAGTGAGCAGAGACATGAATATGGCACCCTCATAATGATTTAACTAGGGCTTAATGAAATTTTCATCACAACCTGCTGTTCATTTTAATGGCCTTTGAAAGACAATAGAACAATGGCTAGAGGGAAGAAAAGATTTTCTGTTGCATGCATTTGCAAAGCCCAACATTCAGTTGCTCCCCCTCCTCTCCCTCCCAATCTCTTCACAAAGCTGTAGATCTTTTGTTTGTACTGTATATTTTCATTTTAGTAGAGCTGAGATAATGCACAGGCTCTGTAAGCATTCTCGTGTCTATCAGTGGGCTTTCCTCAATAGAGTTCTGCGCAGCTTCTACAACCTCATACTCAACAGAGCATTTTCACGTTGCCCAGAACCCCTTGTTCTTTCCTCTCTTTCATATAAAGTCCGATCTCCTTCCCTCCCACCCCATACCATACACAGGAAAGACCTTTTCCATTCAAAGGCACAAGGTAGGACACGGCACTGACCATTAAATCACTGTAAATGCAAAATGAAATGCTATGATTATACGTAATATTAAAAAAAAAAAAAAAGAGAATGCTTAGACAAGTGATTTTTTTCCCAGCAGACCCTTACTGTGTGCTCCAGAAGAGAGATGTAAGAAGATGTAATTTACCACCCTGACATGCTCTTGTAGGTAACCCTGTATTTTCATTCCACTACGCAGGCTGCCCTAAAGTTTTTTTTGGAGGTGCCATCAATTCACGCTTCAACACTGAGATGGGCTCTGAGGGCCACGATTTGAAAGATTTGAAATAGATGTCTACAACAGGAGGGGCGGGTGGAAGTGGAAATGAAAATGAAGTCTTATTACTGTGTGTTAGGGAATAGGGCTCAGTATGTTCACACAACACCAACTGCCTCACAGTCTCCTGGAAATCTAATTGTAAATATGCACGTGGATACGGAGAATATAGTAAGAACTTTATCTTCCACTCAGGGGTTTCTCTCTGCCCCAAAACAGGCAGGAATTGAAAATCTTACTTAAAGGAATGCTGGTCTGTAGCTTCTCAGAGGCGAGATGTTCGGGTTTAGGGGAAGCCCACAGAGCCCAAGCGACATGGTCTCTGACTGGACATGCAATTTCAAAAATTCTCCAGAGGTGATACCTACAGACCAAGGTTGAAACTTGCTGGCCAGACACAACGTAGAGAAAGAAGCCTGTAGGGTGTCTGTCTGTATCGTACCCACACTACAGATTAAATAGAGGATGACACGATAGGACACTCTCCGAACAAAAGCCTTCAGGAATTCCAAACTTAACTCCTTACCTTTCAAATAATGCCATGTTTTAATAATAATTTCACCCCCAAATTGAAATTGCTGATAATACTGCATTTTGCTCTCAAAATGGGGGGCGGGGGAGTAGTGGTGTTAAAGACCCCCGGGCTGTTAAAATCACAGTGCCCCGAGTTGAGGAGGTTGCCGTGTCTATCGCAACTGGGACAAAAAGACAGACAAAGGCTGCCATTTGGGAAAAGCTAAAAATGTCACCTATGATTGGATACTGCTGAAATTTATCTCTAATGTAGACAAGAACTATTAGTTCTTCACTTCAATTTTGCAAAGAAGAAAAAGCGAATGGAGCAGAAAATGGGAAGATTAAAAAGTATACGTAACCAAAGGATCTGGAGAAAAGAAAAACAAACCAGAAAATTTTGGCCAGTTTCCCAGGCCTTACCTTCTGGCTCATTTTTTATGAGCTCTTCCATTTTTCTTTGCTTCAGGGTGTCTACAACATCCGCTAGGCTCCCTTTGCGCCTTTCGGGGGTTCCCAGGGCTGTGCTGGACAATGATTCTCCACTCTGACGCCCACCTTCTTCTGCCTTCAAGGGTGAGGTAGATGAGTTGTGCGGGGCAAATGAAGACATCACTTTATTGCCATCAACTTCCTGAAAGGGGAAAAAAAAAAAATATGAGATGAAACATTACTTTCTTTTCTTAAAGAAGAAAAAAAAAATAAAGATGGAAAGAAAGAACAATCCTTTGTTCTTTGAGTTCATTGCTGTTTGTTCTTTTGTTGAAACCTTTAAAAAGGCATGCAATGCTTCAAAAACACCCAGAACAAAGCCTATCCATAAAGCATAAACCAAGATTACAGGCTGAAGTGAACAAAGATCAGTTTGCAGGAGAGAAACATAAAATACAGTTTTTCCCTAATTGAGAAGAAGTGTTGTACTCATAGGTTTCCTAATAACAATGGTATTGATTACCTTTAATTGTTTGTTCTTTTACAGCTTGCTTTTGAAAAAATCTTCAATTTTTACAAGGACCATTAATTTCCTGACTTTATAAACTACTTAATGCCTTGATGGCTAGTTGTTTTAAGAAATGAAATAGTAACCAATTATTAAATGCCCTTCACCATATGACTTATTTGAACTCGCAGTTCAAGTAGTTCTCCCATCTGTAAGGGATGAAGCAATTGTTTTCTAATTCTCTTTCTGTTTTCCTCTTTTATCTCGTACCTTCATTTCTGGTAGAGGCAATATTTTTCACACAGGTGGTCCTAACAACTTTCAGTAGGGGCAAAATGGAAAAAAACTGTGACCTGGATGGAACATACGCACAATCCTCCTCCCGTGAGAGTCCACAGAGGTCTACTCATTAATTTTAATGGAAACCAAAGCTGGCTCCAGCATCTTCAAACCTGCCTTCATTAACGTGAGAGCCATCTCCTCCACACCTTCTCCAACACGCAGCCATGTTCTCTGCATATATTCCTTGCCCCTTGTCTGTCTCTTTTATACCCCACCTTTCCGTACACATCTCTCAAACCCTATTTTCCCCTTTGCTAACATATGCCATCTATACCTTGCCAAACAGAGGTCAATGTGTCTGAAAAAGCTTGCAGCAGAGTACGCACGCTGCGTAATAGAACGCTGCAAACAGGAACAGTTCTTATTTTGATCAGATTCTCCAGAGTTGGTTGGTTTTTTTTTTGATTTTTCCTTATCCTATTTCCTTACATTTTTGTATTCCAGATGTTTAATGAATATTATTTCTAAAAAAGTCACTAGACCATCTTGTGACCTGAGTTACAGACCCGGTTGAAAGAATCTTAATAGTTTTTAAATTGTTTTCATTTCACAGTGTATGAAAATGACAAATATATTGTTTATAGTGATTTGCATTACAATTTTATCATATTTTTTTTCTGAGCACTTTTTGGTGTCTCTGGTTTAATAAAACCCAATATTTTAGCAAACCCCCTGACTTCACATAAATAGAACATAAATTGCTAAAAATTATCTCCAAAAACCCTGAATAAAGTAACATGGGAGAAAGGAAGTAAAGAATGGATTTATTTTCACAGACTACTTCATATTGGCAAAAAGATTACCTTTGCTTAAGAAAACTTTTAGTGCAAACAGTTTTGAGCAGCTTGAATGTGTTATACTAGTGAATAAATTCCCTAACAGAATCGGATTTAACTGAGATTACAATCTGGGCCATCATATGCCCCAAAAGCCAAACCTAGTGATGTTAATGAGAGACTTTCTACTGACGTCAATGAGCTTTTGACCAAGCCCTAAAAAATTTTCCGACTCTAGTCAACAGAAATGCTCCTTTTTTATTTTTTTTTTTTATCTTGCAACTCCCTCCATTTTTGTTCTGCACTTGGAAAATTACTAGTTGTTAACACTGGACTTCAAAAATGATTTGGAGCCAACTGTAATTTTTTTTTTTCCACATATATAGACCTGAATAAACTGAGTTTTAACACTGATCTAGCTGAGCAAAATAGTTAACTTCAGCATCGGTGCAGATTTTATCTAATGTTCAAACTTATCATCATCAAGGGATAATTTTTTTCCTGCAGATAAGGCCAAAAGAGGAAATATCTTGAAAGATCCTTTCTTATTCACAATTTAAAGACTGGTAAGACAAATACTATCCTTAGTTACAGTTTTTAAATCCACCTATACTATCAATTATGTATAGGAACAGTATAATTCCAATTTTACCAGAAACTAGTTTCTTCATTTTATCCTGAAGTGGGCCGTGAAGAAACTCGTATTTCTGTGTATGTCACACGTTGTTACAGATACAAAGTACTTGCAACAGCTGCCAAAACCTCAGGAATCATCACTGCTGCTTCCATGGACATTTTGGGTACAGGCAAGTGGTTTTGTACGTACAAATGTAGTCTGAGCCTACAAGTTTGTTATGGACTCTGTTCCTTGTTCTTTTACACGTTCTGTGTAACCATGGAAAAAATCACTTTTGTGTCTCCAATTCAGTTTCCTACCTGTAAAACAGGCACAAAAGAAGTAACTTTTTCTGTTGGAGAGCTCTTGGAACACAGAGACACCCTGACACTACAATGTTGGCTGAAAGCACTTCTGTGGTACCATAGTCAAGACCTCACAGCTCGACAAAAAAGGAAGTGTTCTACACAGATTTTTTTTTTTTTCAAAAGAGAATTTATATATTAGAATATACATCTAAGTAATGATTCCCAAAACAAAATGTTTCCTTAGACTGCTCTTGTTATGTGTGCACGTATGCAGTGTTTGCATATAACATACATGGGCTATTTATACACTTGTGAGGTTTAAGACGCGCTCCACTTAATCAAAACACATATACAGTAGGGGAACAGCTGCAATCACATCTCAGTGGGCTAAATTACAGTACACCAGTGAATTATTCATTCAAAAAGATCTGTAGCAATCACACATTCATTGCGTGATTTGCAACCTAAGAGGAAACCCTCTCCTTCCCGTGCCATGGGATAAGCGCACACATCAGCTCCGGCTGCTGCTGAGAGCTCCACACGCATCCTCCAGCACACCAGCTCCAGAATCCACCTCTCCTACTCGTCCCTGATCTTTTTATTCTGTCATTCAGAACAACCTGGAATGCTCAACTCTTATCTCGGCTTTTGCTTTACGTCCCCGTGTTTTATTTTGCTCTTTTTTAGGCCGTTACCGGGGAAAGCGAAAAGGAACTTTCAACGGTTCTGGATTTTTACCATGTAAAAAGAAAGGATACTTCCACATAAAACCTGCCCATGTCAACAGCTGTATAAAGCTAAAAAACTTTTAGCAAAGAAAATCCTCTGATACTATGTATGAGAGTTTCATCCTTAATGGCAAGCAAGATATGTCATCAACAGTTTAAAATTAATCCCCTGAGAAGGAAGTTCCCTCCCAAGTACTGAGATTTAGCAGGTTCCTTTTTTGAAAGGACAAACTCATACGACTCTTTGGGATAATCTGAGAGAAAAGCAACAACGCTGTCAAGCGTGGTATTAAAGAACCTAAGTATCTGCTGCTGACATTTTAAAATGAAGTCCATCAAAGCCACTTACACAATCTATCTCTCAGTCACCAAAACAGGGGGGAAAACAGACACTCTTTCACCAGAGAAGGGTCTCTCTCGGCGGCGTAACCATTTCAACTGTTCAAGTTTGATCCCATTCCAGCCTCTGGCACGGTCAACCCCGGTTACGCAGTTACCAGCTGCTTTGTGGATGGGGCTCTATTCTTCATTTGCATCACGAATTAGCTGTGCTAATGGGTGCTGGCACAACATCCCACCCAACCCTGAGCCGGGGTCGTACTCACCAACACCTGATGCTGCCGCTTCTCGCTTTGCCCGCTTCGGAAAGGGAGACGAGGACCTACACGGATCCTGCCGAATCAAACACCCTTAGGCCCTTCTCTCCCCGCCAAAACCAGCAAAAAACTGAAGGACTGGCCTCCGTGGAGCCTCTTCTGCTTCTGTTCCAAGCCAGAATCCGCAGGAAGACCTGTTCGTTGACAGGTGAACGGCTCTCTATTGCCTCTCTATTGCCAAACGGCTTTCCACCTCTGGAGGAAACACCTCTTCCAAGGTTTAATGATAAAACAGGCTTCTGCCCTTTCAGGATGAGGTCAATAATCTTCCTTTGTTAATCTTGGGCAAGCTTTACTTAATCTAGCCCCCTTGTCACCTTTGTGATTGACAGGAAAAGTCATGTCACCGGACAATGGACTTATCCTCACTGAGCAATATCTTTTTTAAAGATTACACAATGTTACCCTTGCTCTCATAAAAAGCGCAAACATTTTGCTGTTAAAAGAAACTATTTGTTCCAACTGTATCTTTCAAATTGTCTCTCTCCTTTTCCAGGGTCCGACCGAGGCCTATTTCACTCCTACGGAGGGACGGCGGAGCAACTCATGAAAAAGAACAGGTTGTACTTGACAATATTTCCAAAATATCTCTTAGAGCTCTAAACAGACCTCAGCTTCTCCTTCCTCATCTAGAGATGCACGTTATTCCTGCCTGCAATTAAACTCAGACAGAAAACTCTGTTTCTGTGACATTAAAATGTTGTCCCAAGCTAACCAAGAATCGAAGCAGAAGAAAACTCAGAACTAAGTCTGAAACTGTTAATTATCACCATATGGTAGGCAAGGAGGCTGCATCTGCAGCAAAAGAGAAATTATTATGAGAATCAAGCTTCTGCCTTTGCAGCCAAAAACACCTGGAATAAAATACTTGCGTCTTTAAAGCAAGCATTGATACTGTCTGGTTTTAAGAAGCCTGTGATCCTAAAAGCAAAACCTGGCAGGTTCCTTTTGCAAAGCTGGAATTTTGCCCACACTTTGCTCTTTCAGAATGTGTAAAGAAGACACGAAAGCAAATTTTTTGCTCTGCTTTCTGCATCACACATGTAGGCCTAGCCATTTTGTAGTCTCCATAGTGACCAGGAAGCCGGTAACAGTATGACATAAGACATAATCAAAAACCAGAATACTTCACACTTCTGAAGACAAAGAATTCTTAAACCATTTAGTACTGGTTTGCTATTTATTTTTATTTATTTTACCTAATAAACTTTTAGGAAATTAATATCTTTGTTTAAGATTCAACACCATTGCTACTTCAAGTAAAAATCTGAAAGCTTTAAAAACACCCCCAGTGCCCACAGGAGGTCCACCAGCCATTATGAGAAAGACCAAACTTGACACTTCCAGTATTTTTTAAGGTTTAAAAAAAACAAAACCACACACATAGTATGATATTTTTTTTCTTAACCTTCCTTGTCTTAATTAATGTAATTAACTGACTTTAGGAGCGTAAGTGCCATCAGCTCTCAATGGGAATCATATCATCAAATCACTTAAGGGATTTGGAAAATTGTCTCCTTCTACATTCTGTGTCATAGGGGCTGTAGGGCAGATATTTCCATAAACCTGTATGGTTTATGGTAGCTGTAAACCTGGCACCTTCAAGAAGATGAAATACATATTCCACAAGGCTTCCCAGTGCACTCCATACTTTTTACACATTAGAATTTCTTTGCTTCTGTCTTGTATCTTTTATCTATACACTTCCTTCATGGAGCAAAGTTGTTCCCCAGTGGTGGAAAGGAATGATCCCACGGAGAATTACAAGAACAGCGGAGGACTCAGCGACAAAAAGGGAGACTATGGAAAAAGGGCATAGAGGGGAAAAAAAGTGGAAGAGGATAAATACACCATTAGGAAGTAAGAACTGACAAGAACACATAATCCAAGGGGAGATAAAAGAGATGTCAAAGGGTGTCACGAAAACACACTGAGAAAGATGTACATCCACTGGCTATGGTTCTGCAATTAGCTCTATGCAAACCAGCAGCTATTCTTATACAGATTCCTTTTCTCTAGGAACTGGGTTTAATGATGACAAGGAACTGAAACGTAATGGAGAGTGAAGTAGTTGATGAATAGATCTGAAGAAGTAATCACGGGAAAGAAGTAAGAATTTTACCTGTATTAGGTAAACTAAACATAATAAATAGAGATGCACAGTTTTCTTTTTTTCTATGATCACACTACAGTTAGGTGAAATGCATTCAATTCAAATATTGCTTTGGCTTTGCTGGGATGATGTATTTGGGACTCCATGTTCCGTATTTTGGAAGTATTACCAGTTGTCAGACTTAGAGAATCCTGATCACATCTAGCTCTCCCTCTAAAATCTTAATACATTGCTTGGTACTGGAATTTTTATTTTTATTTTTTAGGCAATCATTACTATCTCTCGTCCTACAGGTTGCATTTATTTGACATCAAACGCTGTATGTAATTAATGACCTCTTTTTGATGAGGCAGAAGATATCTGGCAGAGGTTTCAACAAGAAGACCAACAGGTATTTCCAGTGTCTGACATCTATGAACCTTGTCGAAAATGATTTGAAGCTCAAAAAGAAGACCATCTGCTCTACGCACTCTGCTACATCAGACACTTTCCTTTCTTCTACCTTTTTCCTCCATACATAAAACTGAGACAATAATAAATATTTCCTGCAGCTTAGGGCATTTTGTATAATTGATGTAAAAAGCCCAGAGATTATTGGACAAAAGCCTCATAGCAGTTGTAGTTTGATTTTTATTGATGCAATAAATACTCAGCTCTTACATTACACCGTGGTGCACTACAGCCCAATCATCTGAAAGAGGAAATTGGGAACTCTCCCACATATCAAGCGCCACCCCACAGTATCTGCCAGTAACACTGAAACGTACTTTGATTTTTTCCAAATACCACGATACTCAAACTGCTGCCGTAACTGCACGAGCAAGAGAAAATTTCAAGCGTCTCCAAGGTTTGGAGATGAGTTGGGAAGAAACCGTTCAGCTGCGTTCACACAAAAGGAGTAACTTATAATCCATTTTGCATTGATTTCTAACTTTACCTGTGATTTACAAAACACAGGAGCGGATTTTTCAAGGATTTAAAGTATCGAAGTAGGCTGTAAGGAGGTACCTCGTGGAATTTTTGAAAACGCAGAGTAATATATATTCATTTAATTCCCACTGATTTCAATTATAGGTTCCTGAAAGTAAAGAGCTGGAAGCAGCACGGTGCGGCTGGCTGACAGGCTGATAACAGTCTGTTGAAGAAGCGCAATCTCCAGCACAGAGCACAATCTGATAACCGATGCTTTAAGGCAAACATTTCTTCGCTGGCTGTTCTGCATTCCAGCCCATCCCCAAACATACAGCTCAAGTTTATTATTTCTTACTGCTTATCCCCCATTTCTACTTGATTCATTACAAATCGACGAATTATATGCAAACCGTGGATCTGTTTGTAGGAAAAAAAAAATTGATGAGAAAATGTTGCGAGTGAAATTTTAGAACCTTTTCATATTGGATGTCATCAGGTTGGTTTTTACTAAATCGTTTTCGTTTGTGCTACGGGTTTTGGGTTTATTTTTGGCCTCTTTGTCCCATTTCTTGCAATGTAGTGTTCCCCCACATATAAAGTAAATTGCCAATCTTTCTACAGAATAAAGGTATTAAATATAATAAAATAGTAATGACTACTTTGTATTGGGTAAATATGGTTAGTGACATAATTACTGACACACATCCTCCGACCAGATCTCTCCTGCTGCTTCTTTCTCTAGCAAAACTCATTTTAAGAATGTAATATAGGATTACATCTATTTGCTCTCAATATACTTCACAAACAAAACTGGCATCTTGAGAACTCCTAATATGTTAGCTATAACCTGCAAAAACAAAGAACATGTTGTACTATAACAGCCTTGTTATCTTCATGCTAGTGATCTTCATGCTTAAAAATAATAAATAAAACTCTGCAAAAGCACTTTTAAGACTTTTATGATCTCTTCCCTGGGGGACTAAAGATCACCCTTAAGACCTTGCTAAACAAAAAATAAGACTACTTATCAAAACAGCTTGGTAGAGTCTTCAGCATACATTAAATCCTTCTAATAGTTTGGAAAGCTAAATCGTGGCATAAAACGATTATCTTTGTAAAAATACAAGCTTACTAACCGCATACAACTCCTCTGGCATTGTGTTATAAAACTTATGTTAAGTGACAAAAGCAGTTCCACCACCAGCTTTCTTACTATGAAACAAACCCATTGTCTGTGCTAACTCCTTGGGAGAACAGGAGAGGACTGTCTGAAAAGAATTTAGTGATATAATAAAGAGAATGCCAATGGCTAGCGGTGGCTCCCAGGCTGTTCCCAGCTACCCGGCTTTCATGTCCCCATCCACCACAGCTTGTGGGTGGGAAAGACATGGAAAAATCACCTCATCTGTTCTCTGGCCGCCTGTAGAACATGGTAGGAGACAGACATACTTCACCTCGTTCCTTTATCTGGGTGGCTGACAGTAAAGACAAGCAGTGTAAGATTTGGCCCAAACCGCATCCCCCGTGTTGGGGGTGACTGAGAGGGTACCTTGTCTGGAGAGAACAACCCTCCAAACTGAGGAATAAAAGAAAAGAAAATATCCTGTACGTAGAAGGGCTTGTGCTCACGTTCGTACTTCTAATTCTCCCAGGTCAGCGTGATTATGCCAAGTATATACCTATAATACTTGGTATAGGTATGGTATAGAAGATGGTATAGAAGCAGGTATGGAACAAAATGGCACCCTCAGCCCTCGCGTGTGGCCCCTGTTGTTTCATTTGGGCTAGTAAACAGACAACGAGATTTCCCAAGCCCTCTACAAATACTCAGTGCATTTAAAGGACCCCTCGTTGCTCTGAAACATTGCCTCATATTTGCTTCTTCCCCACCCCAAACTCCTCTTATACCGCTGCTTCTCCCAGCGCTCCAGGCGATTCCTCATCCATGTTAGAGCTTGTACCATCCACATCTTTTTGGACAGTTTGCATGTATTTACTTTGCTATTACTGGCCTATATTTAGCCTTTCCTCTTTCAGTCTTCCCTCACAAATCAGCTCCTACAGCACTTTAATCATTCCTTGCTTGCATCTGAAATCCCTCCAATTTGCTGGCTTCTCTAACGTGGCCAGAATCGAAGGCATTATTTCACATGCAATCTTAGCAGAGTTACGAGGAGAAGGACAATTACCTCCTCGTTACCGCCTTTTTTGCTGCCTTGCTGCATGACAAGCTCATATCTAATTTGTTTTAACACACCTAAATCTTTTTCAGCATTACTGTTTTCCAAGTGCCTTACTCCCATTGATTATCCGTGGTTTGGATGACTTTATCCAGCCGTATCAGTTTGTAATTTTACATTTGATTATTTCCTGCCACACAGTTCTCCCCTTGATTCCTTTGATACTAGGGTTCCATCTTCCCTGGTGTACCACTGGCAACTTTAATGAGTGTATTACAATTCACTTCTTCAAACTTCTCTAACAGTGCATTTATTTCTCCGTATTTCTAAAAATGTTGCTACAGACACTCACTGTCCTATGGAACCCATACCAAGAACCAGGCAGAGGACAGCCATACCCATTTTTCTTCCAGTCCCCCAAGTTTTTTCCAGCCACCTCAGAGGAACACAAGAGACTGATGTTGCTACATACCTAGGGAGATCTGCCTGGCCAGGGTAAGCCAAAGAGGTACAACTGTGCTGACTTTGGTGCCCATGGAATTTCTTCCTCATGGAAGAAATTTCTCCCCAAGGATGATGGAGCTGGACTCTTTTCAGTGGTTCCCAGTGACAGGACAAGGGGCAACGGGCACAAGCTGGAACATGGGAAGTTCCGTTCAAATGTGAGGAAGAACTTCTTTGGGGTGAAGGTGGCAGAGCCCTGGCAGAGGCTGCTCAGGGACGAGTCCCCTTCTCTGGAGATCTTCAAGCCCCACCTGGATGCTCCTGAGTGATGTGCTCTGGGTAACCCTGCTTTGGCCGGGGAGTGTGACTGGAGGATCTCTAGAGGTCCCTTCCAACTCTGACAGTTCCATGATTCCATGATTTCTTCAGATGGGATTCCTCCAACAATCTCTGCCATCGTGGCTTTTCGAAGACAGTACTCATCTTTTTCTAAACTCTGTATATCTGCCTCTTTCCACCAGTTAAACAAAATCATGTTGTACACAACATCATCCTACCCTCCTCTCAAGAACTTGATGCCTTACTGTTTTTTCCTTTTTTATACTTACTTCACCCAGAACATTCAAATGAGATGCATGAAACACTGTAAGAAGGAAGCACCTCACAATACACACAAACTTATGGACTGAATTCCATGCAACTTCCAATAATTAATTCTTCCGGAATTACTTGTTCTTTATACTTCTGAAGATTTTAGTCCACACATTTCATACCAGGAATCTTACACATATCCTACATAAGGGCATGAAGGGTAGGTGTGTGGCTGAATCCACTACGTAGGTTCTGCTTTATACATGTTGTCTATTGTTCATGAGCCTTCTCAACCCATACCTATTTATTTATTTTTACTGTATATTTGTTACCTTATTAAAATGGAATAGCTATTTGAGAAACAGCCCCATTTTCTCCACTGGAGTTAACTGTAGCATAAGATAACACATTTAGAATATGAGTTTTTCAAAATTAATTCTATTGGTTCAGAAATATGTTTGTCTCATTCATTTATTTTTGAAATGCCTATCATCTAGCACGAGGGACTTCTGGATCTGCTTTTATCTAAGTTCTCTATTCTTTTATCTGCTTCTTATAGACTTCACTGATTACTTTCTGTCTGCTACTTACACTCTTTAACTTCTTAAGTAATGGCTACACCAACAGCAATTTACAGGATTTTTCCAAGCAATAACTGTTTTCATCCTCTTTAACAGTAACTAAAAGGCAAATTTTCCATCCAAAATTTATTTCACCTTTTCTTCTCTTTATGTCTTTTATAACTTGCTTTTCCTTCTATCAAGAACTGTCACCCAATTTAGTGAAAGAGAATTTGGAATTCTGGTACAAACCAAAGTAGTGTTCTCAACTTTGGAAGAAAGATTGCATATGAAATAATAATAAAGAAATATATTCTGTGTTGATAAACACAGAATAAATAAACACATTCACAGGAAGTCTGTCCCACAGAAGATGTTTACAGGGCAGGAATCAATCTTATTTGGATCTTACGCACTCCAAACAGAGGATTGTGTTTGATGAGAGAACATCAAATATATCAGAATAATTAATAAAAATTAATATGAGAAAAGTCAATCCACACAACGCTGATATATAAATGTAATATGTATTAGAGCTACTCAAAAATTTGTTATTAATCCCCACAAAATTCCTTTGGGCTACTCTAGGAAGCGACATGAACTAACTCGTCAGGTTCCAAACCAAGGTGAAGGCAGAGCACATTCAGCATCCAAGGGTTACCAAGAACCAACCCTCTGCTCACTCTTCTAGGTCCTCATACACCTCAAATGATAACATTATCTTCTGCTCAGGGGAGCAGCATGATGTCATTTTATCATTTAAGTCCCATTCTGAAGCTCATTCAAGGTAAGCTTAAGCAAGATTTAAAATGCACATAGACACACACAACCCCCTGCCAAAGCAAGATTAGACTGTGATTGAGGAAAAAAAAAACAGTAAAATCTAATATATGACAGATTCACAGTTGTTTTCGCTCTGCAGATCAGTTATTCTTTTTTCTGTTCCTTTAAACTGCAGTCAGAAGCATACATTGTCTACGAGGAAGAGACCTTTGTGAAAAGATGCTATCAAGGGATGTTGTGACACTCCTGATTAAGAATTACACAGTAAGCAAACTGTACGGAAATGCTAATTTTCCTCCCCTTTCTCATCACTTCCCTAAATTATTCTGAGTAATACAAATGATCTTTATTAGCTTTAGGGCAGTTCATTCTCATTCTCTTATGCCATTTTTTAAAAGAAATCGTATTTCTGCAGCTGATTAAATTGACTATACATGTTCCTTAACAATTACTTTTGTGCACTGTTCTATGCCATGTTCACAAATAAACAAACAAACAAAAAAAAGAAACAAACCCCAAAGAACAGCTATTCTTCTACAGTCATAGCCAACTACCCACCATCAGCAGAGGATGAATAACGTTTGCTGGAAACAGCCTTTCTTCTCCAAGTTCTTCTTTGAATCACTGATTTCTGAGTATTCCCTGTAGTTTTCAGTCATCATGAAGTGATGCTGAAAAACCCACAGAATTGCCTAACCCAAAGAAGACAGACACAATTTTCTCCACTTTGGCTGGAAAAAATACAAGCCTACTTTGTGACGAGGAAGTACTGGTTGACTAATAGAGCATGGTTTTACAAAATCTGTCTTTTTCTGACCTTAAATTTATCGAGAGTGAGTCTCAGGATGCGATCCAGCCAGGTATCACTGTGCCTACCAGCAATGAGCTGATGTACAGAAGGTTTCTAACAAAAAAGTTCTCTGCAACCCATTCATTATACTTAGCAACATCAAACAGGGAAAAATAATTAAAAAGCTCCTATTGAGCACCTCGAGACCTTTAGCACAGACAGGGGGTGAACACAAAGACATGGTATTTGGTTATAAGAGTCACACTTCATCTTTTTTTTTATATATATATGTATACACTCATACACATTAGAAGCTATTAAAGTACATTTTGGAGGGATTTCTTATTTTCTTCCTCCCTTCTATTCTGGTCTGCAAGTGCCCACACTTAGAATATGCATATTCAAATATACTCAAAAGAGTTACCTAAAATTTCCTGATTGAAGTTTTTTTAATCCTTAGATGTACACATATGTGGAGACTATGTATTTGAAAAATAAATTGCCTGAATAAATTCGATTATGTGTAGTAAGAGTGAAAATGTCATGCAAATGACATGATAAACGGAGAGCTTCTTTGCACTGTGCAAGGTACAAACTGGGAAAAGCTACTTCCCGCCCCTTAAAACCAGTCCATCTGAAAGGCATCCCATCTTCCTTACAGCATCTTTGACGCTACTGGAAGTTGCACTGACACGTGTATAAATCTCTTCTCAAGACATTTTGGTATTGCATTGTTGTTATTCAGACATCACATAGAGCTCATAACTACAGGTTCAAAGAAAATTCTAAACCTAGAGGGTTGAAAGATGTTACACTGACCCTACTCTGCAACGGCTGATATACCGACCACTGACTGCTTTCCTGAGTGGTTACTGTAGTACATCACACTCACGGTCCTGGTTCTTAATATTACCAATAGTTATTATACGACCTTTTTTTTTTTTTCTTTCATCAGTGCCACGTATTAATTGGGAAGTGTGTTTGCGTCATTCATAGAAATGTAAGGTACTTTCCTCCTTCTATCCAGGTCTTATATTAAAGAAAAATTAGAAAATTTGGAAGGAGCACAAACATACTCTACAAGTTTCCCTGTTTTTCAACCCAGTTTTACACAATTTTATCATGACATCAGTTTTCCCTGATTATTTGGGAATAGGATTCATCAAATAACAACGTGTAAACTGTGGGTTCAAATTCACCTCAAGCCTCTACAAATCAAGATACTGTTATCATATAAGGTCTTGGTAGTGTACAAAGATTAGATGATATATAAATCACAAGTACTCAGGTCAGAGAAAACATCATCTTCAAAGAAAAAAAATCTGGGATTAGGAAAGCCTGTAGAACAGAACAGGGCTACACAGTTATATTTTCAGTGCCTAAATGGAGAATTTCTGAAGACGGTCTAAGCAACATCCTTTTGTAAACTTTTTTCCATTAAGATATTAATTATCAGCCTGCTTTCTCCTGCTTTCAGCACCTATTTATTCTCCAAAGAAGCTGGACAGAAAATTAAATGATTAGCAAGAGTTTCAGAAGATGTCCATCAGCACATCGCACTTATCTCCACAGGTTCCTTTCAGTGACAATGGGATCACTTGGTTCAGAAGACTAAACTGTTCTGGAAATCTCACTTCCAGAACACATTTTATTTTAAGCTTCTGTATGCAAGTTTATTATTTTTCATCGACACTATTGTTCAGTTAAATAAAAAAGTAAAACTTTCTTCCTTAGAAGTAACAGAAGGGACCTCTCTGGTACGAAAACTCACTTATGCACAGCGTACGCTTAATAAATTCGGATCAGGATTAGCTGTGAAAGTTTCTCAAAAGAACTAGGGAGTCTGTCTTAGGTTTTACTCTTTGTTTTCTTAAGCACTGAAGAAAAGAAACACTCTCTTACAATACCCAGAGAACTAACAAAAACACTCGGAGAACAGACAGCAACAAACATCTTTGGGAACCGCAAACCGTTCTTGTGACTCCGAGGGTTCCAGTAATTTTAGATGGGCACAGATTAGTACAAGTTTACGTGGAGGCATTTATGTTCTGCTTCTGTAACAGGTGAACCTCAAACCATCTACGGGGATAAGATGAACAGTGGCTTTAAAATGTCATCTTTATTCAACATATATCTCTCCTCATGGATTTTCTGAGTCATGTCTATCTGCTCGCTTTATTGACTAATTTTTTTTTAACTGCCATTAGCACTGAAGAGTCAATAGATCTACAAAAGAAGGGACCAGACTCTGCTTTGCAGACATATCATCAACAAAACAGCCAGTTAAGTACCATTTGCAAAATGTTTATTACTAGGGATGACGCGAGGCAAAAAGGACACAGCTTTCTTTTCAAACCCCAGGTTAAGTTAGCATTATAGGCAATTAATAAAAATATCATATTTTTATGCAACTAAATTTGACCTCCAAAGCCACCGCGAGACAGAAAACATGGGACCCTTTCATGTCATTTTTGCAGTCATTTATCTGACTATAACCACACTTTAAAGCGTTAAGGTCAGCTGGTCACGAAGCATGAGCTACACTTCTGACTAACATGCACCACGTTTGACTCGAGAGTAAATAAGGGACTGACACTCCATTAACCTTCACAAGTACAATTATTTATCAAAACAGTTAAAAGAGTACCCGACAGAGAACTGATAAATCTGGAAGTGGAAAAGCGAAACTGTTACAGAACAAACTGCTCCTCTGCCAGTGATGAAGAGCTATTTCCTACCACAATTCCTGGGGCAAGTCCTCCAGCTCAGTTTCTAACAAAGCCATTCATTTTAAAGGACAGTCCCTCACTCCTCAGTGATTCTGACAAAATCCCAGAGCTTTTTTTTTGCTCTTTTTTTATTTCCACCTTCTTTCTTGGAAATAATGTATGCTAATATCCTGTATTTATAGGCATCTTCAAACACTTTCCTCGGAAACATATGCAGAAAATTCAGAAGAGGAGTTGTGACACATTTGGGCACATCTACTCCTTTGTGGTTTTAGTTGCTTCTAGTTTCAGCACAAAGACCCTGCCTGTTCACCATACTCCTGCCTGGTGAGCTGACCATCATCTTCCTACCACCCTATCAAATTTATTTGGTTTATTTCAGGACCTAGGATGGTTTCTTACCATGCGCTCCTCAAATTTTCTTAATTATGTAAGATTTCTATAATATCCTTATGTTGTGAAATTCTATCTGTGTTCCTCACTGAAGCACGAAGTCGAGCTGTTCATCAGCAACTGTCATCTGCCATCAATTACTTTCACTTTTTGAGTGCAGTAGCACTCTGTATTTCCAAAGAAGGGGGGGGGGGGGGTTGCCCAAAACCTTCCACTAAAAAGCATCAGGAGAGAGAGTGGAAAGAAAAGAGTAGGGTTTCTTCACACGGGAAAAAGGAATGGGAAGCAAAAATCGATGATTAGACTGTTTTCTATCAAAAAATTTCAATTTTATTTTTGAGTTTCAAGTGTTAAACTCTTCATCCTACCAAAAATACAGCCCTGGTGTAACCACCACAGAGATGGAGGTGTCCAAGTAGCACATCACAAGATAGGTACACATCATACCACTAGCTTGTGCTCTTTTACACCCCTGGCAAACATGCACTGCTTGAAGATTCAGTTATGATTGACCAGAAATGTCACCCATCGTTGACATCTTGCCTTGCAGACTGGTTTTTCTTTGGCAGTAAAGCACATCCCTTTATTCCACTGTAGCTTAGACTGATCTCCAGCCTCTCTCAGATGCATAGATAGGAAGAAATCACCTTGTATTCACCACTGGAGTTGCAGTTACCATAACAGAGCTCCAAAAAAAAAAAAAGTTAAAAAAAAAATAAAGCAGTGGTGTGCAGCAAATTAACTATGTTCCTAGTCTTCGCTCTCCCTTTAAGATCAGTTCTTATCTTACTGCTTTGTAAAATGCACCAAGTTCCGTGCGCACAAACAGCTATGATTTCCAGATGGCTCATACACATACCTTCTTTCTGGTGGTCACAAGACAAAGTCTCAAAATATAAAAATAGAGAGAAAAGGGAGAAAGAATTGCTTTAAGGGGAATGTGGCTTTTCTCTTATTAAGTATCCCAAAATACAAGAAAAAGAAAACTGTTGACTGAACTCGATGATCTTTGAGCTCCCTTCCAACTCAAACGATTCTACGATATCGAGGTGAATTTCCACTAAGTATAGAACTTAAAACTGTAAACTTCCCAGTAATACAGTGGGAAGACTGACTCGATAACTCCTTTTCACAGAGGATTTATTAAATCCATAAAATACAAAAAAGCACAACCCTCATGATATCAGTTACCTTATTTCAGCTTCTACAAACAGTGGATTCCTCAAAGATCATAATAGGAAATGGATTTTGATTTTAAATCTGTTGCACACTTTACCTTGTACATATGAAAATAATTACGTTCAGAGGACCGAGTACTTTTTAAACGTGACTCGGATAATTGATATCATGAGGACTGATGTTTAGTTTTTCCCCACTGACTTCCAGATCAAATGTCTTAAATTTAAAAGATTTCCTCCCCGCCAACTCCTTGCCTTAGAAATTCGCTCTACGACCTGAGACTCAACGTTTTTTCTACCTCCTCCCCAGAAGAAAAGATGCTGCAGTCAGACTTCACGGGCAATTCTTTTGATATGCAAGAGGCACTATAATCCATTTTGCCATTCAACAGCTACTTAGTCAGAGCTCTGCAAAGCTAAGCGGCCCCAAAACTTGTCTTCTGCCAGTGAACTAAGCTGAAGACAGTGGCACACAGAGCCTTCCTTCAATTTAAAAACCCACAGCTAACTAGACAGACTAGTACCAGAGAGGATGTAATCTCAAGTTAACTGACAAACTACTCAGCACCATTTACAAAACCGCCACCGGGCCGCCCCGAGACTGGTTTTACTTGGAATTAAGAGTTTTTCAGCAGCATCTCAGATGCACCTGCTGCAGACATCATTGTCATTAATGGAAAATCATCATCTGTTGTTAAGCAGGAGACATAGCTGTAAACATTTAAAATGTAAATGTTTCCACTATTAGTAGTTTCTGGGAATTTTAAAAAAAAAAAAAAAATCAGTAAAAAATTGTTGGAAGAATAAGGTGGAAACAAGAACTCCACTTACTGAGAGACAAGTCTGAGAAGAGGGGATGTGGTATCAAGCCTTGAAATACAAAAACATTTGCTGAAAACAAGAACTACGTCTCTCTTGCTGCGGTGGCTACGAGAAGAATTAATGAGCTGAAGCAGGAAAGATTTGAGTTACAGATTAGGAATAATAGACAGCAACACCCTGGGACAGACAGACTGGTAGGTTGTTAAGTCTCCTGCGCTGAGTATCTTCAGGAAGGTAGACTATTATCTAACAGAAATGACATTGGCACAGCTGATCCCTGGATTGAAGCTGGGGCTGGATGACCTCTCACAATCCCGCTCAGCCCTACAATTCCATAAAGTGCAGGGCTCACATACGTTGAGAAAAAGATGGGCTCGTTCAGTAGGGGCTCTATAGATCTGTAAGGGACTTACTCACTAAGCTGGATCAGGGATTTTTGTTGTTGTTGTTGTTGTGTTTTGCTTCGGATTTTTATTTTATTTTATTTTTTCAAATAAATCAATAGGCTTGGGCCATTTTCCAAAGATGCGATTTGGTAAGTTTCAAGCCAAACCTCTCAAGCTTTACTCGTGAGATAAGTGCTAAACAATAAGCCAGATTCATCAAAGCTTTATAGACTTATTTAAAAGAAAAAGAAACTGATTCAGCCAACTCATTTCAAGCCAAATCAGGCAGTTGAAAATCTATTCCTGAGATTTGGAAAATCTGTCTTTTTTTAAATTATTTTAAAAATATGTTTCAAGAGTCCCTCTTTTGCAGGGGCCTCAGGCAACTCTGTCAAGAATCTGTTTTTTTCCAGTCTGATTAGGAGCAGCATGTTTCTCATGTCTATAGGAAATAGTTGAAGTATGTGTGTTTGTATATATATACACCTACATATTTTTACATATATACTTACATACATAAATAACATAAGGATTCAAGAATTTTCTATCAAAGGTTTAGTAATTAAAGAAGTGGGTTTGCTTTTCGAAGATTAATAATGAATTTGCTGCTTTACTAAAAGAAAAAAAATAATAATCAATGATTCTACTGGACGCCGACGTAGTCCATTAATGCACAAAGCTAAAAACCTGCTCTCAGGCAAGTTTATGAGCCTAGCACATAAAATCCACAATACTTCTTAGTACTGTCCCTTAGAGTACTTCCTAGGGGGAGGTTAATTCCCATGTTTCTTCAGCTCTTGGTATCTCTACCAAGAGAGCTAACGTGTGGGCCAAACGAGCTAGTTTTTGTGTACGCCCTACAAAAATCCTACTGGAATCACCAAAGTTTCAAACAAGGCATCAAAGAATTATTACTAGGAGAGAGAGGAGGACAGAGACCTGGTGTTACCTAAGAAAGACGGGCCATGGTGTCAACTGCCAACGGGGGGAAGGACACACTGCCTCACTGCCTAGTTCAGCACAATAATGCCCTTTCCAACATTCCACATCCGACTGTTGAGCTGGAGAAAACCTGGGCTGAAAACGCTGTGCTGGGAAAAGTGCTGTGCTGGGAAGGCATCCATTTCTACACAGCAGCAGAGAAGTGGCCTCCACACTCTTCTTCCCATACATCTTGTAAATTCGCTGCTAAATTCACTTTCAGCTGCTGAAAGTTGTTGGTGCAATAGCGATGAGCAGACTTAGCCCTAGCAGACCATTAGGTGGCTGCCCTTCTAGCCCTATATCAAGGATTTACTGTGAATGTGTACGTCAAAGCGATGAGAAAATGTTCAAAACCTTGCCATGCTTTCTTTTTGTTTTGTTCTTTTCAAGGAAACTACTTCTTCCAAGAACATAGAAAGACCATGTGACTTTGAACTGGAAAACCTGAAACATCAGTAAGCCTACCTGCTAATGAGCAACTTGCTACTGAAATGAGCTCATTAGCTTTCATTTTTGCTGGCTGCTGATCGATTCATGAGCCACTTACGCAGCCTCTGTAAGCTGTACATAAATTATCAAGTGCATCGATTTCTAAAAATAATAAATCAGGAAGTCAGACCTTCCCATATCTCTAGTGTAAACGCTTAGCTCAATGGCCTTCAAAATTCATCCAAAGAAAACCATGATAACATTGGTATTCGCAGATACATCGCATCTCAAATGGCAAATATTCTACTGCAAAAATAAGCTTTGCTGGCATCTGAGAGAAGCGAATAAAAGCTTGCCTCTGAAAATGTTACATACAAAATGTACAATACAAAATGCACAGAATTTTGCATGAATCTGTGTAGGTGGCAGCTCCAGAAATTCACAGTGAGGAACAATTGTCTCAAGCAAGGAAAAATCCAAGCTAGATGATCTTAAAGTCCTTTTCCATCTCAGATCATTAATTTTCCCTACCCTTCTTGGTATGAGTGAAGCGGTGAAAGTTTTTTGATGTCAAAGCATTTTCTCTTGTGAACTGATAACCTCAACAACGGAGGAAGAGAACCAGCCAAAGACTAAAAGAATCAGCAAAAGGAGAGGAAGGGAAGGATGCCTTCACCCAAACATGTAGCCATAATATTGCCATTTTCAGAACATATGGCTGTCTCCAATGCCAGGCTGGCCAACCTGGCTTCACCTGGCCTCCCAACTGCTTATAAAAAATTACAGCAAAAAAATTAGTCCTTTGGACGTGTATGCTTGCAAATTTCAAAAGCAATTCGTAACCCTGATTTGCAATAATTTGCCCAAGGTCATGTGGGCCTTGATCCAAAGCCTATTACAGACCAAATAGTCTTTATATTGACTTCAAAGAGCTTTGGATTGGACCCACAATGAATCACTGCATAGTAAATCGAAAAATCACAAACAGAAAAGCTGGTCTAAGGAAGAGACGTCATTCTCTCCTTCGTTGCCTCAGTTTACCGGAAAAGATGGGAGCAGGAGATTATTTTAAAAATCCTCTGGTACCGTCTTAATGCAAGAGCCCAAGTACATTTTGGTGGTATCTTCATCACCTTGACCCTCAGCCATCCCAGGAGGAGAGCAGCTCGCTGGGCTCTGGCCGAGGATGGTGCCAGAAGGTGCCGGACAGCAGGCTCACTCCTAAATAACAGTAAGCTTAGCACTAAATGCAATAACAATAAGGAGTTAAAACGTGCAGACCAGAGAACGTTGCTTAATCCCAGTTTACTGAAAGGACGTCATTTTTAGAAAGTTGTCCAAACAACTGTCTTAATATTCTACACCAAAGTGGCTATTAATCAAACAACAAAGGCCCAATTAACACATAGCTGTTGTCACCTTGATGTTAAAAGCCTCTCCCTTCCCCCTTTCTTTCTTTCTTTTTGTCTTTAATGTTACAACCTAACCCAAAAATGCCTCAGGGCCCTACAGGGGAAAAAAAAAAAAAAAAAAACAAGATAAAAAAAAAAAAAAGACAAGATAGAGGGAGGGAGGGGAGAGGAGGGAGAGAAAGTGGGGAGGGGAGAAAGAGAGAGAAAGAGTCTTAAATACCATCTCTCCTCTAGGCAGCAATTTCCACAGATGAAGAGGTCACCACTGTTTAACAGTGTGCTGCCACGTTAATTTAGTATGACAAGATAAAGCAGTAATCTCTGCTCGAAGAGGCTGTAAACCGCCTGCTATCCAGGGACATGCTCCAGTCGATTTGCACTGTATATCACTTTATACAATTGCCGTGACAAAGCCCCCTGAGTTCCCTCATGTAAATCTCTTCTCTCTCTCTCTCCCTCTCCCTCTCAACTTCCCTGCCAGTCAGGAGGCAGCGGATCCTGGGGGGGGGAGCTGTGCAAACTTCCCGTCTTACCCACGCCAACGGGCCCCCCCCAAAGCTTCCCCCCCCCAACTCCCGCCTCCTCCTCCAAGAGAAGATGTTTAGGACTTTGATAATCCATTGATCCCACTTCCATATCGGCTTGTAATTTTCAATCTGTCGTGTTAAGTTGTCAGAGAGGGCGATTAAACCGATGTTTCATGTTCCGAGATTTGCGTCCCTGGGAATGATAGTTTTCAAAGCCTTTCTTGCTAGGTTCTGCTTAAAGATTATCCCTAAGAAAGCTGATGTGAATATTATTACTGGCATAAACCTGGTAATAAAACCATAAAGTGTTTTAGGTAAAGACATTTGAGAGATATTCGGGGTTATAAACATAAGAGTTTAAAGCTGGATAGAATTTGAAGTGCTTAAAAAAAAAAAAAAGAAAAAAGAAAAAAAAAAGAAAAAAAGCACGCCCTGTCAGGCTGTGGAGTTTTCTCAGCATGAAGCAAAACAACATATGTAAAAGGGAAAAAGGAACTCACATGTCTATGTAAAATAAATATAATTACAGAATCGCAGAAGAGGGCAGAGGAGAACACTGACCTGCGTAGTTAGAGAGGGAGGAAAGGAAGACAGAGCGTGTGTAGCATCGTGCTCGTGACGCTGTCTCAAATAAAACACGGTGACAGCTATTTCAAGCAAACAGCTAAGAAAGCTGCCTATGTCTCCAGCAGCCTGCACAGCTGAAAACACGGGCTTCTTGTTGGGGAAATAGGGTGAATTTTTTTATTTTTTTTTGCAATGTGTTGCAACTCTCACACGCCACGCTGCATCTCCAGAACATGCAAGTTTTAAATTATGGCTCCTCTCTATTTCACGTTTAATTTGTGTCGTTTTCCTATGGCCTGCAGGCACGATACAAGTCACAGCACACAATATACCAAAGCCGGTGCCAAAACGTGAAACTGCGCACATGTATATATACCCACTTTCTGGATTAAACATAGATGAGGACATAAATAGAATTAAAACAAGCACAGCAGACAGGTTTCTACAGAATAAGACTGGAACTTAACTGCAGTTTCTTAACTAATACATTGCTCGGTCTCTCCGCTAAGCCTTTGCGTGGCATTTGCACTTGCCAGGACTGTTCTAAAAATGACCAAACAAGGCTAAATCAAATCTTTCAGACACAATAGGTTACATACACCGCGTCCTCTTTAATGAGTTAAATTTAATAATTTGACATTTGTTGCAGCTGATAACAAGAATGACGAATGCCTTATTAAGCTCCTAATTTCCTAACAGTAATTGAGAAATTCAAAACGGGGAAAACTAGGGGAAGAAATGCCATTTTTCAATATCGAGAGAATCTTCTCAAAATAGCCTTTTAGAGCGTGCTGGATTGTTTCCTTTTTCTGATTCATGTTGCTAAACAACACATTTCAAATTGTACATTTAAGTGTAAAATTGATTGTTTGAACTTAACATTGCTGGCTGGGTACGCAACAAAAGGTTTGCTTTTAGGGAATACTCAATTCTTAAAACCCCACTAAATACCATCAATGTTGGTTAAGGTTTGCTGGAATATTTACACCCACACACAAAAAAAAGATGAACTTGACTGAACGTGATTAATTCTACAAAAATACAAGAGAATATTTATACAGTAAATGTGTGTTATTTCTTTAACTCCACCGGGTACTGTGAATGGGATTATTCTCACCTAATTTTAGCCCCAAATTAGACATCTAGCCAAAACTAGTCATCAAGGCTCCCTCTATAGTCAATAGACAAGCACTTTCAGAGGGTTATTCGTATTTCTTGTCTTAGATGCTTATTTTAAGATTGCAAAGGTTGTCCTAGAAGGGTGGTTATCTTTTTCCATAAAGTGTGAAGACAGCCCAGAAGCCCAACTTTTCTGGGCCTAAACTTTGGTGACCTGAACCCCCATCTCACTGCATGGCATTCAAGAACCCCCGTGACTTTGGAAATACTAGCAGACCGTAGACCGTCACGGATGAAGGACGAGTATAATTTCCATTGTACTAGTGTATAAATTAAGGCACAGACAAGAGAAGATCGCCAATGATAAATCGACAACTGGGAAGCTGGGAATACAGTCTAATTTCATCTAGTAAACTGAAAACTTGCCCTTTTTTTGTTAATATTTATGAAATTACAAGTATGGAGTCCAACAACTGTTTGTGGTATTTTACAGAGCAAAATAAAGGTACAAGCTCTAAGTATACACGTTAAGATTTCAGTCAAATTAGTTTACCCACATGGAAAACTAGGGAATTCACTGTGGCCCTGTGTCAATATATTACCCAACACTCATGTTGACAGCTTCAAAACTGAAGCTATGGTCTCTGCCCAAAAGCTAAGTTTACACTAGCCACAAGCAAACAGGAAAAGTACATCATCTACCACAGATGTATTCTTTGCAGGATTGAATCACTCTATTTTCAGTTCTGCTTGTAGATACATAAAATCCTGAAAACTGTTTTCCAACAGAATTTATCAAATTGGTTTAAAAAAAATTTAAACAAGTCATACCTGTAACTACCATGAATGATCAATCTGCTCTCCCTCACGCTCTACGTGCATTACTGCTTGTGTCAAGACAATAAAAACTTAATAATAATTATAATAATAATTTTTAAAAGGGTATTTTCATATTTCATGTTTAAAAAACTAAAGAATATACCACGGACTCACACCAACACCAGCCAGATGTAGGACACAAACTCAAGTGAGTTGACTGTTTTGAGCTCTGAGATGCAGAATGCTTTTCCCAATAGAGCTAAGCACTATATAGCAAATACTTACTTACAAAAAAGCAAATTCTCTGGCCAGGCAATTAACTCTCACTCAAGGCTTCCAACTCAAGTTCTCCAACTACAGATTCCTAAACTATAGGGAGCAACAGCTGAGCATATCACACTAAACTCCAGTTGTAACCTATGAAGAAAAATAGGCACTTTGAAGAGTGTGATTTCTCTGTCCTACTTAGAAGCTATGTTAGGACAAAATGAATCACACTCTGCTATTCCCTATTTGTTTCCATTAACAATTAAGTTAAACCTGAAGTTACTGGCTTCCCTCTGGATATACACTTTCTAAACATTTAGTCTGTCCAAGTCCTCACCTTTGAATCCCCACCCCAGAAGTGACATTGCATGTGTGTTAGTGACCGTGTATATGCTAACTTATACTTGGTATAAGAGAAAGCCAAAATGTTCTCTTAATGTTCCAACAGACCTATGATCATCATACATTTACAATTCAGACTGTTCATCACACACCATGAAAAACTCCATAGGTTAACTAAAAATCACACCAGAAGCTAACTCTGTCCTACAGAGTCCTAAATGCACTATTGATAATCACTATCACAATTTGATAATCAACATAGAGGAGGGTCTGGAGGACAGGTATTTTGTGTTATTTCTGGCTAGCAATATCAATAAGCAATGCAAACTTCCACTTCCGACTCAACTTAGTCTATAGCTACACATACAATCTACTGCAGTAATTCAGACTTGAGATGTCAGAAGGATTTTACCTTTTGCTATAATATTTCTTATTTTGTGTCATCAAATTCCAATCCTACCAAAAGCTATGTGCAGAAGGAGTTATAGTCAGTGACCTCTCCTTCCCTCCCTCTTGCTACCATCAGCATTAGGTTCCAATCAAACAGATTATTCTTCAGGAACAGGGTCATAAGCTAAGCATTCTGGGGCAGGAATGTTTCTTTTTCCTGTCTCTATAAAAATAAATCACGCTCTGGGTACAATATAAATAAAGATACTAACAGTCTAATGTTAGATTTTATTGGTCTATGTTTTGGAGAATCTGTATAATTTGCCTGTTGCCTATACAAACTACAAAAAGTTAATCTTTATAGTCCATTTTCTCCTTGGGGTAGATTCCGTTTTAAAAGTATTAAAAAGAAGGATGCTGAAGCAGACTATTTCCGTGCCTAATGACAGTCTTGTTTACTGCTCTGGCAAAAATTATCCTTAGTTAAACTGGACACCAACTCCACTCGGGTACAACCATTGGTCTATCTAGTGACACGAAGCTCCTGGGATTCATTGAGTCTACTTCTCCCTTGCAGAGAGCAAAAATGCCTTATCTGGTCAGACAACTGCACCTAAACTGGAAAAAGAATCAAAGAACTTAACAGTATTAAAGAGAATTTGGAAATAAGGCTGCCCAAATTATTCCAGCAAGCTCGCTACTCCAGACATAAAGGTCTCCTTTTACTTAAGAAAGTTTGTTTCCTCCTTTTAGGTGTCTCGAAACACTTTTGCAAAATCGGTTGGTTCAGAAACATTGCAGAGTGTCCACCTTCTCCCTTCGGGAGGTTTCTGCTCATGCCTCAGGAGTTAACCCGTCCCCACAGATGCCCACATGTAAGCAAACACATATTGAAACCTGTAGCCTGATTTACTACAGGTCCTTCTCCTGCCACAAATCTCCAGAGAAAAATTAATAAATGCCTTTATTAGAGTGGAGAAGGTGGTGATATTTCCCTGATATACTCGAGACAAGAGGAAGTAGTCAGCTCCGTGAGAGAAAACAAACACGACTGGATGACACGGTACTCGAAATGCTAGCGACTGCCTGAAGCCACATTTCCATTATCACTCCAACCATCATGACTTTTGGCGAATCTGCAAGAGCATTATCAAGAAAAATTACAGAAAGAGAGCTGGCCTTGGCACAACGTAAATTTGTATAAGCCGAGAAAGCAAACTTAAAGAGACAAGGCAAAAAAAAACATGCCAGAGCATTCCACTCAGCCCTTAAAAGGACAGAAAAGAAAGGAACGCTTCAATTTGTCACTGCAACGGGCAACACCCTAACGAGGGACACGAACATTTGATAGTGAGAGAAGGGACTGTAAAACATGACTCTGAGTATTGAGCGTAGCAGAAGGTGCTGGGGCTGCTCGGAGCCAGAGCTGATAATCACAGAGATTCCTTACATCCCTGAAATCCAAGAAACCATGACCAATACTTCACAATGCATTTCAGTTTTGGTGTATCTCTACTGAAAGTAGAGCTGCATATCAAAAAACAACCAGCCTCGAGTTTATTGACATTCTGTCCAAGCAAACAGCACAATACTTTCTTTTACTGTGCAACGTCTTCATATGAGCTATTTACTAAAAGGGTTTAGAATGGATTAAATAATAAAAATGACCGAGTTAAATACGACTACAAGCAGAAGAAGAAAATGGGCAAGGCAGAAAAATGGTTTTCAGAGGCCAACTGAAAGCAGACAGAAAGTGATAGAGTAATACTGTTCTTATAAAGCTGGAAATAAGAGAAAAAGGCTCTCACCTGCAGCGAAAAGAAAGGGAGAAAGGCACACCAGCTGCTGGGAGGAAGGGAGGTGGCTATGGGAAGCACATGGAGCAGACAGCCAGCACATTGGGAAAACGTTCTGGAAGTTCTGAAATGAATGGGCGACTGCTGGAGCAAAAAAATGATTCGAGGAGGTGTGCAGAAGGGAGAAGTCTGCACTACACAGGGGGCAAAAATATAATCAACAGGTTCCCACGTGCCTTGCCTCGAAGCACGTGTCAGATAAGAGTCTGGAAGTCTGGTACGCTGCTCTCTAGCAGTGACAGTGGTTACACTGCCAGTCCAAGGCCACAAACTTCTTACCAGTGCAGAAGCTTGGCCAAAGGACATAACCTCAGCATTTGAAAGGAAAAGCATGAAAATTTAACTACGTTTCCATTGCCTTCTCTTTCCAGGACCATGGAGAACTGGGTGCTCAACTGGCAGCAGAGTTCCTGCCTCACTAAAATGCCAGAAAGATTCACTATCACCAAAGAAAAGGCAACGCCTCTGAATCAATTTAATCAGAGTGCCCCAGGTCCAGACCTGGGCTAGAGAAACTATACAAAGTCCTCAGCTACTGCTCGAGTAGGATGGAGACACCATAGCTAGGTGTCTAGGTTATGTCTTGCATCCTGCTGGGGCTTGCTCCATACCCTGGTCTTCATCTTCACCACTGCTCCTCAAATTGTGTTCCAAATCTGTGGTTCTCCTACCTCCTTCTGGAGGACATCATTATCCCAGTCTTCTGGGTACCGGCTGCAATGTACTGCTGTGGGCACGTTGCTGGGCTTCCGAGCCACCAAAGCTGGACACACCACTGGGCTCACCTGGCAGAGCTGATGCCAATGCACTATTTTCAGTAAAAATGTACAATCCTCAGCAAAATCACCTAGCAGATCTCAGTAAAAGTGTGTAATCCCAAACTGAGCTACTTACTGAAGGCAGTCGGGATTGAGATATTAATTTGGAATGAAAAAAGTGTGCCCACTATGGATGTCCTAGGGCAGATTACTTTGCTTAGAAAGATAAGCAAGATTTTTCTTTACAGGCTTAAATGTTTGTTTTTTGTTTTTTTTCCACAGTGCACTCTTTTCTCTTCATCATAAGAGAGACCATCTGGTTCAAATATTCCTACTGACTGTGGGTTTTATGGTTTTACCTATCTTTTTTTCCTGTGGAATTTTTCAGCTATTCACTCGAATTAGATTTTACCGGTATTTATGCAAGAAGCTCAAATGAAGACATTTTCCAGTATGAAGTCAATGAATTGATTCCTAGGCATATAATCACTTGCAAACAATGGATACATACAGTTCCCAGCACTTCTATAAAACAAAGGTGTTTACTTTTCTGTTGATTATTTTCTGCTTAACTGCATTCAAATGAATCCATTAAAAACGTGACTGCTTCACAGTAAGATGATCTTCAGCAAAAACAAACAACTGCTGTTTCCACTTCTCTTCATGGCCTTTAAAAACTACAGTCATCCACACCCCGTGTTTCAGGCAATTTATAGATGATAAGTCTGGTCTGGATTTGTTAATTTATTGTTTTAAACATAGTTCTAACCTTCCTGCCTGGAGAAAAAAAAAATATTTTCCTACTTTTTTACTTATTTGTCATCCCCTAACCCACCTTTGGACCTTTCAGAGTCTGATCCAAACACCAATGGGTCGTCTCAAACTTCAGCCAGTCTTTCTGCCCATTGACTCCAGCTGGAATGGACAACTGCTCTGGTTGTCCATAGCCACAAGTAAGCAAAACTCACTGTATTAAGAGAGTGACAGAACAAACCAAGGGACGTTCCATAAACTAGCATACTTATCCTGCCCCACCTGAAGAATTAAAACTTTTTTTTGTTTGTTTACCTGCCCTATCTAGAACCTTCACAATAAGTAGTTTGCAAGTAATTGATAAATACTATAAGCACTACTTACATACATAGATGGGAGAGGATTGGAGAACCAGAAGAATACGGATCATGAGAAGGAGGACAGGAAGGTTGTAATAGCTTAAACGGAAGAGATTTTGTCAGGCAGAGAGCAGAGACATCAAAACTTTTTCTGGCTGCATCACAACTGACTCTTAATAACTGCATAAAGTTTTCTAGGATCTGGACTAAACGATGCAGTAGGCAACTTCTACAGCTTTTGATGGGTCCTGGCTCATTCTTCTTTATTTGTTCCCTTCCCTAATAGCCCGCAGAGCCATTCTCTGAAACGGTGCAAATGTACAGATTGAAAAGATCAAACTCTGATACAAGCCTGAAATTATATCTGTGGAAACTGCTTTCATGTGCTACTTTTGTGATGACATTTATAATGCAATGTTTGTAACAATGCAATTTCATCATCTTATAAATATCAATTTACCATTAAGTGAGGAAGGAAAGAACATTTAAAAAAAAAGATAACTCCAAACTTACCACCGTTTCTGCTTTGTTCTAATTGAACTAGTCTTGTTCAGATAAGCTTGTCTATCTCTTATAAAAACAACAGTTTATAGTTTAAACTGTGAAATTGTGTGTGTGTGTGTGTGTGTGTGTGTTGTAATTATGGTGCCTGCTAACAATTTCATACTGCCACATTGCACATATGGCTTCCAAGCTAGCTTTATCTGAATCTTTGTGAATCTATTCTCCGTGCTATTAAACTGAGCACATTCCACATCGTTCAAAAGTAATTACACTTTTGTCTAGAGTGTAGGAGACTGCTCTCCCCAAACAATGAAATTCTCATTATTAGAGCTGGCACAATAACGGCACTGGTGTTCACAACACTGTGCATTGTACCATCACAATAACTTATCCTAAGCTTGATGCACAAAGGTACACTGGAAATTAAAATTTCTCTAAAACCACTGTGGTTTGTTGTTTTGTTTTTTGTTTTTTTATAGGCATTCTTTAGCTCCGTATAATTAGAGTCCTATTTGACTTTTTAAAAAGCTCTACGCATTCAGATTTCCATTCTCTTTGCAACTTCTGAATAGTAGCTAAGTGCTCAAACCACACGTTGTTCTGATCCAATACTATTCACACACTGATGACCCCAGACCAACAGGTAAAGTAGAGGCCAAGATGCATGTGGTAAGAGAATTCAAAGGCAGCATTAAACAACCTTTTATTGCGGACAAGTGGAGGAAAAGCGTGAAGTAATGTGTCGGTAAGCTCTATGACCAGCAGTGCTGTTATTCTTAATATGTCCAAAACTTCTTAATATTATTCTCAACTTACAGAGGAGTAACTTCATTCGCTACAGAACTCCAGCATTTTTTTTTAGTGTGAAGCAATAAAGCTATTTAACAGTGCACTGAAATATTTCCTATCGATTTAAAGCACTGCTGAAAATGAATTCTAAATCCCACTGAAAGTGCAGGGAAAATGTGGGCTAGTGGTGCAGGCACACAGTTTGGAACAACTGGACAGTGGCAACAGCTACACCTTACCAGTTTGATCTTTTGGACCAAAGTTTTTTTGGTTTTGGTTTTGTAATATCTCGTTCAGCATTTGATTGATATTCTACGGTTTAGAGGAATGGTGGAACACCATGGTCGAGGTACACCTTAATCAGTGCTTTTAGCCTTGACATCTCTTATTTTCAGAAATTAGCACGCAGACACCGCTGGTGAGATCAGTAGTCTTGAGAGGTAGCAAAAGCAACATGGTAAGGTAGATAAATAAATAAAAGAAACCCTCAAAAGAGGTATTGACTGATACTGTAATCCTCAAGTGTTTCCCCACTAAGCTTATGGCCTGTTATGAATGTCCTCAGGGGACCCTCAGATATATTTTAAGTCAAATGATATGTCTTGTATTTTCTTCTGAGCTTTTGGGTTAAGTCTGATAAATGACTGTTTCTTTTCTTGTCAGTGGAAGAGCTTTTCTACTAAGTATCTAGTTTCTTCTATCAAGAGGCAGAGAGTTTGGGACAGAGTTAGCCCTGCCTTTCACAAAACCTCAGAATGGTTGAGGTTGGAAGGGACCTCTGGAGGTCACCTGGTCCAACCCCCTGTTTAAGCAGGGCCAGCTGGAGTCAGTTGCCCAGGATTGTGACCAGATGGATTTTCAATATCTCAAGGATGGAGACGCCACAAGCTCCCTGGGCAACCTGTTCCTCTGCTCAGTCACCCTCACAGTAAAAAGCCTTTCCTGATGTTCAGACGGAGCCTCCCGCGTTGCAGTTGGTGCCCACTGCACTAACCTTTCTTTGGCTGCAGCTCCAGCATCCTCAGAAACACTCCCTTCATTTTGACGGGAAGACAGCTTTGGCAGCATTTTAACAATTCTGGCCAGGTTTGAAAATCTCTTTAAAGAATTTTGCCCTCCTTTTATATAAATTTACCTAGCGTTCCAAGCTGTGTCTTGGAAGTTGGCAGTTGTTACAACTTGGTGAGGTTTTCAGAAGTCCAAGTTGGGTAAATCGTTATTACTCTGTTGCAATCAGCCCTTTACCTTAAGGATCCCAGGATGTCCCAGCTGGCAGGACTTGTAAAAGGAAGCACAGCTGGAAGCAACCTCTGAAACACAGGGTCAATTAGCAGCTACAGAAGTGAGGCCAAGAAACTGATTCTCACGGGTGAAATTGTTTTCCTACCAGTCCCTTCGTGACCCAGCGCTAAGAGGCAGAAAAGAGGAGACAGGGATGGCCGTGGCGATGAGAAATTCAGCTACGCAGTCTACTGATGAGACAAAGCTGGGTAATTCCCTATCTTTTCCAGATCCTTCCGCTGTGGTTTTCTTCTGCTGAGATTGTTCCCCAAGCCAAATGGGTATTGTAAGCTACACGTAAGCTAACGCAGGAAGATCCCTCTAGATCTAGATCAATGTCCATCTAAAAATCCCTTCAGAGAAGAACCTCAGCCAACAAGCGTGCAGAAAGCAGTATGGTTTGGAGGGGTGCAGCGGGGTGAGGCACTGCATGATTTCCATCCGGCTGGATGTCTGATCCTGTCCTGACGGGCACGGGAGAGATCCGCAAAGGCGTACCTTGCTAAGGACAGCACGAGAACTCCACCCTCGCTTGCAGACTCGGTCAGTGGGTGTAAGTAGCACAGCTGACAAGCTATTAAGAAGTGTGAAGCACGCTGCTGGAGCTCCATCAATAAAACCGTACTGGACCGCAGTGCGGTGGTGTGCGCACATGGGCACGCACCTGGACTTGCTTCCCAGAGACTATAAAATAGCACGGAACGTCAGTGCAAATACTATAAAAATGACCTCTGTAATGCTACCGAAGTGAATATAACCTTTGGGAATGACTCGTGTAATTGCTAAGCACCCAAACTGAAGTAATCTAAAAGTTGTCCAAAGCACCGGATTCAGTTACTTCCTTCTTCATAATTACATACCACAACAGCAGAGGGAATGATTACCTATCTCTTACTCCTTGACACCGATCGCTTCCTTCCTTCCAGACACACGTTGGCTACATCCCTTCTGTCCTACCTGGACGATGATTTTTACAAAATCTCAATGAGAGATATTACAAAAACGTCCCATCTATACAAACTGGCAATTTTCTTAAGTAGGTCAAGATCAGTCCCTACAAGCCCCCAAAGGTGCTTCAGGTAAGCCTACAGCATCTCACTACTGCAGCAAAACTGCCCAAACCATGCAATAATTCAGTATATTGTATTACAAAGAGACAGAACGGACTGTTTTGACAGCACATGAAATACAGCCTTCATATTAGGAAGTCACACTAGATGATCAGCTAAACTTCCCGGTCTTAAAAAATATAAATGAGTAAAGAAGCTAGTTAAAAACAACTGAAGAGCAGTTAAGTGTTTCAGTGAGGTGTAGTGAAAGTACTCATGCTGGATTCCTTCAAAGACAATGAAATTTTATTTCATTAAGTTCTGATTCTACACTACTGGTGTCATCACAAGTTTATCTATTTACTTAAACCTCATCAGGAACAACCCCTTATCTTCAATGCACTCTCTTAAAATAGGCCAAAATACAGCATAGCCATAGACCAGTTGCAAACCCTAACATCCCATTGGCTGCAACAGTATATTAATGAATTACATCTCCATAAAACATATGGTAAAGGATGAGAAGTAAATAAGCTAGAAAAAGATATTGATATGTCTGCCCTGAAGTAACTTTCCACAGTGATGTTCTTTCCTTATGTAAAGTTGCAATAACACAAAATGAAACTAAATATTCCAAGCTACTGTTTGAATTTAAGCATTAGACCAAAAAGGAAGAAAAATGGATTGGGATCACCGAGTTATTTTGTCTAGGAGAGCAGCTTCAATGCGCATCTAGTGATTTGGTCCTATGAGAAATAATAACCCTTAAGGCTTTTTACTTAGGGCTTGTTACATATGCATAATGAGCTGTAAGGGCTTAAATACCTCTGTGGAGCTGTTGCAGGCTTTTATGAGGGTACACTATTACCTGCTCCACAACGCCTTTTTAAAAGCCTTCGAATATGCAGGTCCATTCATTATCTTCACTTAAAGTGAAATTGTCACTGCCCTTGTCAAAGCAAGGGACTAAGAGAAAAGTTACGGTCAATTCGTTAAGAGGCAAGAGCTGTGTGAGCCCGTCCACACCAACACTCGGCTTCGGCCAGGCGCCCAAGTCCTGGGGTTTCAATGCCCTTCCCTGCACCTTCCAACCCATACGGGAAACGTATGGCGGTGCCCTGCGCGAAGGGCCCGGACACATCACCGTCACAAGAGTGACACCATCATACTAGTGAGGAGACGTGCCACTGCTTTTTGGTTCTTTGTCTGCTTTTAGATAAAGCCAGTTCTGGGCTTCCAGAGGGCCACCAAACGGAACGAATCAAGCGCACCGCGTCCTTCCTAAAGGGCACGAAAAGGTGGGAATTCCCCAGCGAAAAAGCAGTAGGCTGGTTTAATTCCATAAGCACAGCAAATTTTCTTGCAGGTATCCGTGGCACGTGAAACGCACGTCAGACGTGAATTTTTTTTTAAACCAGCAAAATCCAAAGTTGCTTTTTTTTTTTTTTTTTTTTTTTTTTACGTGATATCACAAGATTTCTGCA
>JAOTQQ010000001.1:70523686-70556016 GCA_026546715.1 Gallinago undulata | reverse complement strand
CACCGTGATTCTGTGATTCTGTGGTCTCAGCCCACCCATCCAGCCTGTCCAGATCCCTCTGCAAAGCCTCTCTACCTTACCACTCTCACCCAACATGGTGTCATCTGCAAATTTGCTGAGGGTGCACTCCATCCCCTTCTCCAGATCATTGATAAAGATGTTGAAGAGAACCAGCCCCAGTACTGAGCCCTGTGGGACACCACTCGTGACCGGCCACCAACTGGATTTTGCTCAACTAGCCCCTGGGACTCCGACGGCATCCAGTCGGACTCTCTCCCCGATCTGCAGGGTTATTTCCCTCTAATTAAAGTACGTGGTGGAAATGTGCAAACTCTGCTTTGCCGTGATTACAGACAGCGGCAACATCGCATACGTGTGTCTCTAACGTGCAAGCACACACACACACATAGATGCACAAACACAAATTTATTCAAAATGTCAGTAGTACATCTGCCGCGTCTCTGACCACATTTAGTACTAATAAAATGGTTCTGATTCCCAGTTTATTGAAGCTACGATCTCCCTACAGACAGCCCAAGCAAAAAGTGCTAGTCAATACTAACGATTGCCCCATTTTGGCCCCAAATTCATTCATTATTTATGTACACTGAATAACTAGTACCTTTAAAAAACCAAAAAAAAACCAACTCTGCTCATTTTGACAAGATTACTTGTGTAATAAGGTATTACTCAACATGAGTAAGGGTGGCAGACTCCCACACTCTGTCCCACTGGGAACTGCAAGCCCGACTTGTTTCTACACATACCACTAAAAACAGACTTCACTTGGCAATATCTTTGAGTCATTTACAGCCTGGTTTGGAATTCTTCACTGAAGTAATTTTACATTTTAAAAAAAAAAAAAAGAAAAAAAGAGAAAAAAAAGCAAACATCTCTAATCTGCTAATCAATAAACAATGTGCACGAAACATGCTCTCATTTGTCACTCACACTGAGATGGAATAATCTGTTAATTATTACTTTCTAAGGTCATATCAATCAGCCATCTTTTAAAATGCACAGATGCTACAAATAAGTGGCGTTATGGCAAAAAAAAAAGGGGTTTTGGTGAACAAGTCTCTTGTGCTAACACAAACCAAGATCTCTATGGCGATTACCCGTGTGATATTTCGGTGCGGTTGTCTGTTATCATAGCTGCCACAAGTGATCCCATGGTTAAGGCCACCCAGTAATTTCCATTTCACCCAACTCTCTTTCTCCCTTTTGCCTTCCCGACTTCCTCTCTCCATGGGTTAACTTTAACAATTTGTTTTCATCCACTAATTTAGAAGATTCTGAATATGCTATCCCCTATCTATTTTCAAGCATAGCAGAGTAAAATACCAGCATCCTGGCTGATAAACCTGATATTCCACATATTGTGGAAACTGCTTTTTGAGAAAAGATACTGTCAAAATTCCAGTGGTAAATGGGTTCATTTTGACAAGTTTTGAAACGTTCAAATAAGAAAGTTGTTACAGGTGTCTTTCAATAAAATGTTAACAAAAATCTTGTTATCTTTTTCTTTTTTCACTAGAAAATGAAAAAAAAAAAACAACCCAACTTTTATAAACTCTATAAACTACTAAAAATTTATCATCTCGATTTCCCTGCATTTGTCAGGTATTTATGCATGAAAAACCACTGTAAAATCAAGTCTAGAGAAAACATGCTGTGAAAAAAAGTCCAGGTTGAATGTTCCCAAGGTGCGTTACGCAAAGATTTTCATTGACCTTCTGAAGCAGGTAACCAGGAAAGATTCTGTGTGCATGACCACCTTGTTTAGTCAAATACTCTAGCCTGAAACAAAGCAACCTTCCACCAAAACGGAATTTGTAAGGTGAAGAAACTCCTATCAAGGTACTGTATTCTATTACTGCAAAGAGTATTACCCAATTCTTTTGTAGCTGTCATCCAGGACTTTGCATTACTGTCCCTGTTTCGTACTGTTAAGCAGGAATGTTTAGTGATTTACCCAGAAAAACACACTCAAAATCAGTTTTAGGATGAGGACCTGTATCCTAATTATTTGACTAGATTCCTCTTTGTAGTTCAGCGAGCAGAAGAGTGATGATTGCCTCATGTCACAGTGATGGCAATAGTATTTTCAGCAGCGAGCAGTTCCTAAAACTCTACGGGAAAAATAAAACCAAATCTCTGCAACTTCTACTGTGATATGAACACAAATGTAAAATAATAGTGAAAATAATGAAAACTTTATTATTAAAAAGCAAGATGTGTGAGAAGCTGAAGGCTGGGGGGAGGCCTTCATAAGCCTTTTCTTATTCACTCATCTGTACGTCAACTATAAGAGCCAAAAATGTAGTAGGATGTTTATACGCCAGAAACAACAGGATCATAGTTTATTTCTGCTGAAAAGTATGTTTCTAAAAGATCAAACTTCAAAACCCGGATTTTTGGAGAACTTCTCAAAACCAGAAGAGGCACGTAGCGAAAACGTGGTGATGGCACAGGCGACACATAACGGTAATGGTGCGGTGTCAAAGACAATGAGCATCTATCAGCACAAACTCTGAAACAGCAGGATGCAGTCATTGTTGATGTTTCAAGTAAACTGAGCCTGATCACTGGCTTCTTTCAAGCAAAAGACTTTGCTTGGATGATTTTGAATTAAATCCACAAGCTCATTTATTTGCCAGTGCATCCTCAAATTAACTCTGGCTTCCTTCCCCCCCACCCCCAACATTTTAGAAATGTGCCTCCCCCCAGCCTTCAGCTTCTCACACATCTTGCTTTTTAATAATAAACTTTTCATTATTTTCACTATTATTTTACATTTGTGTTCATATCACAGTAGAAGTTGCAGAGATTTGGTTTTATTTTTCCCGTAGAGTTTTAGGAACTGCTCGCTGCTGAAAATACTATTGCCATCACTGTGACATGAGGCAATCATCACTCTTCTGCTCGCTGAACTACAAAGAGGAATCTAGTCAAATAATTAGAGATTTCAGGCCTTGAAATCTGACTGTACAAACTAATACTTTAAAATGACAGAAAAGAAGTCAGCCAGTCTCCAGACGCTGAGTGGGAGAGCTGTGCTGCATGCTACAAGGGATCTATACATCACGCACAGACGTGCATACCTAATTTCCATTGACACTGAGTGAAATGAAGGCAAAGAGTTGAAAAGGCTTTAAAATTGTGACAATTGTGTATGACTTATTACAAAGAAATTCAAAGAAGCACAGGCTAATTCTGAAAAGTTAGCTAATATTAAAACTTTTGCAATTTAGGGAGCTTATTCTTGGTCATTCGTAGTCTTTGTCTAATCAAGCTGACATAAAATCTTCTTCAAGCATTATTAAGTGATGAATTATTTTCAGTAGAATCAACATTAACAATAAAAAAATCTCTCCTAAAAGACGCCCAGATTTCAATATAAGAAGCCATTCTTTTGATTGAGATCTTGGTAAATTATGACACAGCTTTTCCCACTCTTCCATCAGGCCATTGTTCAGTAATGGGAGCACCAAAGAAACAGTTATCCAGCTTAAAGCCTCCCTCTCCTTTCCCCTTCTCTTTCCTTACTTACATTTCAAACTCAACAAAAGGATTTTAATTTTTTTTTTTAAACAACATTCCCTCACCAGAGTTTGTGTATAATCACAAACCAACCAGAAACAAAGAAATATAAACCCCTAGAAAAAAAATTATCTTTTTTTTTTTCCCCTACTTTACTCTCAAATTTCCCGACTGGTAAATTCAGAATAGTAAGTTTATACTGCATGTACGTTTGCTTCTACTAAGTGTACACATAATTGCACTTAGGAAATAATTTTCCACATACCCACTGATGCTCACCCATCTGAACTCAATGGGATTGTTGTTATTATGTTATTATATAAACCCTCGCTCCAACCCTCACCCGCACACACGTTTGTGTCATGTCTGTCACTTTATAAAAACATGCAAATATACACAGGAACACATAAGCACGTCCATCTATACATATACTATATATTCCCTGGTAAAACTGATGATGCTAGACAAGTATGTATGCGAGGATGAATAGATATTCATAGCTCAAACTTGCATTGCTGAAATACTGGACTTCTCAATAACTTTAGTGGGAGCAGCACCAGGACTTCGAGAACCCGTATGTACCTTTAAGAATTACAGGCACAGTGAAAACAACCTTTCTGTCTCTGTCACATGTGTGTGAAAAAAAAAAATATACTTAGGAAGAACAATGTCTCTAATGGATGTAAACATTTTCTTTTCAACAGGTTAATTCCAGCTGCCAAGATTTTTTAATTATTTTTTTTTTGCTCACACGCATGTGTGTGCTCCCTGCTTTTTGGAGGGTTTATACATCACAGGTGCATTCTTGGCCCGGGAACAAATAATCCAGAAGAGACCAAGACAGAAAAATCAAATTGAAGATAAAAAGACAGGGAGTAAATACATTATTGCCTTTTTATTATGTCAAAAAAAACAAAACCACAAAAATTTTGAACATCTGTAACGTCCAAGCAAGATGTTAGAATTTTCAGAGCTGAAAAGAGATTGTTCCAAAGCCCAGATGTTGCCTTTCAGAAACTAGCGAAAATTGCTGCCTCTGAAAATTACTCTGAAAAACAAATAGAGTAAAACAAAAATTGTTTAAATAAAACTAATTTTACTCAGATGTTCTGATATTCCAAAAGAGAAAGCGAACTTTCCTCTCAAGTCTCCAGGTGGTTTCGCCCTCGTATCTCCTACTTCAGATTATTCGCAGCCTCTGTGCCAACAGAGCCGCTGCTCCAGAGAGAAAAAGAGAAAAAGTTTCATCTATGATGGGAGGGCTCCCGCTTCTCTTGCCGTGCATCTCGTGCTGTGACATCTTCTCCAAGACAAGTGACAAGTCTCGGGAAAGGTTGACAGCTGTTATGTCGTCTCCGGGTTTTCACTCGTAAAACCCCGAGCACGAGAAGCCCGCAGCGAGGAGCGTGCCGTGCCTTCGCCCGTGGTGGCTGGTGTACCTTCCCCGGCAGTAGTGCTGCTCCAGCCACTTTTGATTCTGTAATTTTTTAGGTTTCTGAATGCCTCTGCTCAGTTTAAAAGGGCCACCGAGAGCTTCTCTCGACTGTTGCTCGCACGTCCTAACGTGCCTCCTCACCGCCGGAACTGCGCGCGGAGGTAAGTGGGTTGACTTCACCTCTCCACCATCTACAACTTGATTATTATTATTATTATTATTTTGCTATATCTGATTCAAGAAACGCTCATCCAATGGCAAGAGAAAGAACAACCATAACCAGCTGATAATTATCCATCTTGAGAAACGTTAACCCTAGGTACCGCTGGAGCTATTAGCTAATAAAAATATAGTTACTAGCCACATAACACACGTATACCCTTGCACAAAGTAAAAACAAATCCACAAATATGAAAATGAGAGACCGTTCTAAATAGACAACATACCTTTAGGACCATAAGGAGTCTCAAAGTTTACTTTAGGAAGGCTGCAGTGGCAGACACTGAAACACGGTCACAAAAAGATGTCCACTTTAAAACTCTTTGGGAGTCGGGGTGGAAAAAGCGGAGAAAACCCCTGAAACCAGTATCTTTCCCTCCTGGGAAACTGGGAGGGTGCCTGCCATTCACCCTGCCCTAGGTACTTTGTCTACCTTCAGGTCTGTTGTTCAACAGATTCCCCACCCAGCTCCACAAAGACCCAGCTGTATAAACCAATGCTGTCAAAGAACACAGCTAAGGGCTGGATAAAACAGGGAGGGGTGTCTAACACGCTGACCACTGACTGAGCTTGCAAGGATAAAGAAGCCTTGATGGAGAGAAGTAATCATCCATTGCTGTTTGTTTATTTTACCTCCTCCACCACATACTGGAACCTTTTTTGTTTTTTCCATTACCAAAACCATCCCCCACTGAGAGGCCTTTGTGATCTAAAAGGGGCAGAGCCCCTCTGTCTTAACGCTGGCAAGTTTATGTAGGCAGATTCATTCAAACACATCTTAAAATAAACATTTGGCTCTTCCCCTACATCACACTGTCCACACACTGCCTTCAAACACACTTTTAAAAGAAAAAAAAAAAATCACCATTAAAATGCACTTGCCTAGAACTGTTTTTACTGAGATGTATTAAAACAATTTAGCAGTCTAAGGCACACATTGCCACGGAGGTCCAACTTCAGATGAGACCTATAGTCTTCTGAAAAAAATAAATATACATTACAGTAAAGTAAACCTGGCTGCTATTGCCATAACGAGTGTTATAATAGCTTTCTTGAAAAGAGTTCTTCCATCAAAAAAAAAAAAATCTTCTCCCTGTTGGGGATACACCTAATTATATTACAAGGGAATCTGAATCCAGATGTTTAGATCTGAAAAGTTATGTCACAAATATCAGGAGGAAAACGGCCACTGCATGAAGAATGAGGCATTTGAAGGGCACCACCAGCCTGAGCTCTGAAGGGAGTGAGGACCTTCACATGCCTTCAGGGCAAAGAGGTGTAGGTGCTGAGAACCTCAGAAAACAAACCTTTGTGTTAAACAAAAAATGACCAACCAAACTTCCTTACTTCCCACTTTTTTTTTTTTTTATTGTGCGCTCTCCACACATACACCACTTTTTTGTTTTTTCTAACTATATGGGTTTGGCACTGAGAACAATTCAAGTGTGAATCCCTATAAAAAAGACAGTGCACGAGCAACAGAAAAGTAGATGTCCCAGAAGGTCTTCAGATGTGTCTGATGATGATACTGGAAACAACGTTTCTCAATTGGAAGAGGATGCCTAGTCTTTCCATGGGCTACCTACTGCAATCAAAGTAATTCATTAGGAATAATTATAGTCAAATTAAACTAGGACATTTGAGAGAAATCATAGATTCCTTTGTATCAGACATTAACAAATACCTCCATATCACAGGCTGATGATCTTTTCAAGGCTACCACCTTCAACTGGGTACAGAATGCAACAAGGAAGGACTACATGTCCCATTTTTCATTTTAAAAAGGTAATAAATAGCTTTTGATTCGGGTAAGTAGTTATCTGGCAAGCTCCACGGTTGTTTGAACGACACCTGGGATTGAAGATTGGTGGACTGATTGAAATACATCACAGAAATTTAATTCTGCGATACAGCAACATCCTTTGGCGTTGATCACTGCTGAAGAAGCATAAACAGTGAAACTATGACCAGGTGGTTTACTGCTGAATACCCTCTGTGCCTCAGAGTGGGCTACAAAACCAGGACACCACAGTAAGAATTCAGAAGACTATTATTCAGTGCCCAGTTATCAGCAACTTCCCCTGTGACCCCACATAATTTATGGAATCTCTCTGGCTCCCAGTTTTTCTATTTCTCCGTCAGAGATAAGAATGTTTAACTGCTTTTATAAAATGCTCTGCAAGCTCCAATTTTCTTTTTTTTTTTTCTAAAGAAAACATTTTATTGGTGATTGCTGTTTGTCTGGCTTACATCATTAATTTACCTGACGGTTTTGTGCATACTGACACATAAGCAAGGGCAAAAATTAAGTACTCTATTCGGCTACTGTATTTTGAAACTGCAAAAATAAGCTTCTTCATACAGTCCTGTCAACAGATACTATGAATCATTTTTGTTTTACTTACTGACTATATTTATGTAGAAAACTATTCATCTTTCTTTTCTGGGCAGTGACAATGCAAAAAAAAAAAAAAAAAAGTAAAATCCCCAACTACACCCAACCAAAAAAACCCCAACAAACCCCTAAATCAAAACTCAGCATCTAGCTGGAGAACAACACCAAATCCTTTTCACTCCACCACCCAGTTTCACTGCATCCCCTTCTCTGTCCTTCATACAGGAAAAAAAAAACTCACCCCTTGCCAGGTAATGCCATGGTATTTTACAATTAATGGACGCTTTTCACGCAGGAAAGCTATTTAAAGGAATCCCGCATACCTTCACCATGAAATACTCATGGCAACACCTATTTCACAGATGAACCGTTACAGACGCCAGTTTGGTTCCTGTTTACCCACAGAACTGCCCAGTACTGGCACCCAAGGGAAAGTCAGAGCTCTAACCCACACCCCCACAGCAAATCGGGGACAAATTCGGACAAAGAGCCCCACGCTCTGATTTCCAGTTTCCTCTATTATTCAGTAGCTCTGATGATAGTTCCTCAGGATGGTGAAAACGAGACATAGTGCATTCGTCAAACGCGCTATCGAGCTAATGATGGAAACCTAAACTAGCCCCTTTTCCAACCTTGCCCTGTATAATTAATTAGAAAGGTGCACTAAAAAGAACCTACTCCCTGGGAAAGGGTACTTTCTGTATTATTATAACTTGTATCTCGCCACAAACAAAGCAAAGATCCTCCTATTACGTTTTCCTCTCTTTTAAATGGCTCACACAGGTGTACCAAATTTTTAACTTTAAAAGTGTCAACCATAAAACAGTCTCAATAATATAACACTAGTTCCACTAACCTACTCGCGACATGGACCGAGCATCCAGCTGTACGCTGGGATTCCTGGCTGGCATTTTTAAGAGTCTGCTAAACCCCCCTTGTAAAAGAGCTCATCAGATGCACAAAGGCTTTTTCCTTTCTCTCCTACCTTCTTCTCACCTCCATCTCCACCCTTGCTTTAGAGGGGGAAGGTCAGAAAGTGCAGGATATTAAATCACAAGCCAGATTTATGAAGATATTGAAGTGCCAAAAAGATGGAGTTTGCCTTGCTGTAAGAGATCTTCAAATACACTTCCAAAAATCTGACTAGGAGCCCACCTCGGATCACCTCTGCAAACCTCTTCCTGCCGCTCTCCTCTCCTTTGCACAATCTACTCGAGAGCTTTCTGCGCTTGCACTACTCTTTTCATCCTTAAAAGCACTTACAAATACTAATTACTCGTCACATATCCCTTCTGTGAAGTAAATAGGGATTATTATCCCCTCTGAAGTAAATACGGATTACTAACTCCTTTTTACAGACCGAGGAAATACAGAAGAGGATTTTAAGTGGTCTACACACCCCAACGTAAAGAGACGACACTGAAGCACGGATTAAGATACAGAAGTTCTCCACCTCGTGCTCAGACCGTGACAGTCGAAATCTTTACCCTTCTATTTGCAAATGATACTCTTAGCCCAATTGTTTCTATCTGCTGGCTGATGATCAAATATTTAATGTATGCCATAAAATGAAAATATGAACTCTACAGCAGTGCCTCTTATTTGTCATGCCCCATTACTTAGACCGGGTGGTAACATGCGCCCATACGATGGTTTTCAATTTTATTATAGTCTCTATTTGCTCACTCACTTAAGATGTTTAAAGAAGAGTTGTATGGATTATCAGACAGTCTGAAAAGTTCAGTTCAGAGCTCTTCAAACACATTCATTTTCATCTTATTAGCACAAGTAAAGTAAAAGCCTTAGGCAGGTAATTTACCATCCAGTTTATCCAAAGGGACTTCTAAAGGGAAAGTCAACCTTTGTAAATTGTTTGTGATAATCTCCAAATTGATCATTAATTATCAGCTGCTAGTAAGCTTTTCTTCCATCAGTGGCACTGTGAAAATAATGCATTTCTCAGAAAATCCACCACTGCTGTTATTGCCACCTGTGTAATCAGCCCTTATTAAATCCAGCGAAGTTACATAGCAAGCAGCAGCCTCGCTAAGTGAATCCTGTCCAGCCAACCCATTTTGCAGGCAGTTTAAAAATTAGTTATCCACCAACAGGAAAGCATTCATTATTAATGTTATATTTTACATTTTATACCTTCCTACATAGAGTAGCATGACAATTAATTGAGACCCTGTTCAACTGTGCTTCATAAAGCGCACGTTGTTCTGTACATAAACTTTATTTTCCCTTTTGCAGTTTTCTGATTTTCTTCTACTAGAAGCGAATGCTTACAATTTAACAGGAAAAAAATTTAAAAGATCTTTCCATGTTTTGTTCAGGAAAAAGAAGTTGTGAAGAGGTGGCTGCAAGTAAAGCAGCCTTAGTAGTGGTAGCTACCCTCAGGTCCATGTTGGCCACAGAAACAGGACAGTGACCTTTTTGTCCAGGAGATTGCTTGTTAAAATGCAGTTCAGCCTTCATATAAAAATTCTGACCAATTGCTGGGCATCATACACTACAGGCCATTTTCGGAATTTCGGGCAATACCATGACCATGACCAACCTACGATAGCTGACATTCTCTCAGTTCCTACTTTAACTCCATTGAACTTAATGGATGGTCACCAGTTAACTTTACTGGAGCAGCCCCGGACATCAAGGCATCTTGCATCTTCAGTGGGATCAGATACATCTGACAAACCTTATTTAAAAAACAAACACAACAAAACCAACTGTTTGACCACCCAGGAAACCCAACTTGACAGCAATAAACTTCAAACTTGGCAACTATTTAATTGTGCAGTCACACACATCATCGTTTGAGTATTAACATTAGAGGGAAGACGTAGACAGGTACTGAAAATTTTAAAAAATGTGGTATCTTTGGAAAAAGATTATGAAGGAAGTGATTGTATTTTTTTAAAATGGTCCCCAAGTGATAAGAAACAGCTGAAGTGCCCACCACCATGGGCTGTAGGTGTAACACAGTAGAAATGGAAGCCTTTTAAATTTGGGAACGGCAGTCCCAGCAGTGCTGTAATATACTTCCCTATTTTTGCAATAGATGAAACGCAGAACAATTCTACCTACGTGCAACCCTGTTGTCTTTAACATACACACAGAGAGAGTAAAAGAGTTTTGTTGGCATGAAGGAAGAGCGACTGCTCCCTGTGTTCATGACTCAGGTCCGTCGGCAGCCGCTCCGCGCCGAGTCCCGATGATTCCAAATGCAACAGGATTACAGTCATGGAGATGGAAAAAGGCCACAGTACCACAGCTGAAAGAAGAATCATCCCTCAAGGCCAGTTTTGCTCAGGTTCTCTCAAATTCATACAGTTTAGGCCAAAAATTGGAGCACAAGGATCTTTTAAATAATGTATATGAAAATTCTAGCTCAAAGGACCAGATGCCTGAAACGAAATGGTCTCTTGACAGAGAGATGAGACACAATTCTGCTAAAATTGAGGAGAACAGACTTGTCATTTCCTCAGCGAGACAGTGCCAGTGACCGGGCCACTGCTCTTGAGGGAGCTTAGGCTTTCACCACTGTCACCTTCAGCAAAGAAAAGAAAGGGATCCAAACTATTAAGATGCAATTCTGTTCTACACAGGGGTGATTATCAAATGGCACCTCCTTGCTCAACAGCCCTGAGCGCTGGATGAACATCATTTTTTTCTCTGTTTAATTTTCTAATTTGAGGCCTCTTTACCCCTACTACTTCCCTAAATCCTGCAGAACCAATTACTCCAAGGGCCACCGAGCAGCGTCTCGTTCTAGTCACATACCATAGAATAATGTACTAATTGCAGAATCAGATTTAGCTCCCCTGGGATCTGCGTAACTTACTTCCAGGATCTATCCCGACACAAAACAAACACTTTGCAGAAAGGCAGGTATCTTCAGGAAAAGAATTTAACCTGCAGAATTTTAACGTTGGTCACCATCCAAGAGCGTGAGAGAACTGGGCCTGACTGAGCCCGCGCTAAGCTTGTAGGGCTGAAAAATAAAAAATTCACTCAAGTTGCAAACAAAACACAATTTAGGGAGAGAAAATAAGTCCTCTGATGTCATTTATAGCTAGTTCTTTTCAGTAGAACTACACTACCAGGCTCTCAATGCACGCGGAATATTGGAAGCAAGACTTATCATCAGTAAACAATTTAATAATCCGGTTACACAAGCAGTAACAATTCCTTGGCTGGTAATGAACAATATGATATCAAAGTTGTCATCTCTTAAATAGAATCTTGGTTGATTTTCTGTACATGAGTAGTCCCGATTAATTCAATTGTGTCCTCGGTGTGTTTAGTGCCTGCGTGGATACAGGAGAAGAGAGTCTTGCAAAGGTCTCTCTGAGGATTGAGCGAGCTTTGAAATTCTAACTTGGGCGATGTTATATGAAATCGAATCCAGCTCACTTGCCAGGAAGCAATAAAAGCAAACTCAGTGAGACTGCTCATGTGAATACATCTTAGCAGAATCAGGGCCCGCTCGAGCCACAAGGGAGGATAAACTTAAATAAAGCATTTCAGTATAACCATTCTTTCAACAGTCTTTAGTCTGTATTAGTAGCTAACATCTGAGGAAAGGAAAGGTTTGCTGCTTGGCAATAGTGTGGTGTTAATGTAACACAATCTGTTAAATGAAAAAGCAAAATTAATTCCAATTTGGTGTCTTCACATTTCACACTCCAGAGACTCTTAAGGACTGAATGAAAGACAACAAGGGGTAGGGAAAATTTAGTGATTTTTTTTTTTTCCAAACCAAATCATCTATTTCCTTGCGTTTCACCTAATTAAGTCAAGAGGCAATCGGAGGGAAAAATAAGAAAAGGTGTCTTATTTATGAAGGCATCTCTTACTGCGTGCCTCCAACAGCGTAAGAGCTGTCTGTCCCTGTCCATCTTTCACTGCCTACTCCCTCTCTTCCCCTTGTCCTCTCCACAATTCAAACGTTTAGACTTACTTCATCCTCACAGCGAGGCACGGATTAAGCCGAATTACTTACCGCTACGCCAATTAAGGAGGAATTAATTACAACTTTGCCTCCTTTTCCCTCTAAGGCTCCAAGTTTTTCCTCCCCAAACAAATCTGGACGTAGCTAAGCGGAGGGCTGCAAACGCTCAGGAGGACGTAGGCGCTCAGTTTTTCTCTGGCTACGTTCAAACCGCTGGCTGCGGTGGGGTGGCTTGGACCAAGTTCTTCTCTCCGGTCAAAACCGTGGAACAACTGAGCCGTTGTACTCCTTGGTACTTCAATTCCCCAGGCGTTGGAAAAGGGGACAGGAATAATACCTATTTGTCAGCGGCATTGTGCAAGTTAATCCCTTAATATTTGTAAAGCACCTTGAGATCTTAGCACGGAGGGCACAATGGAAGTACAAAGCGTTATCATCATCGTAATAAATTGGGACACGTTCCAATTAGGCTGTTTCTAGTGAACTCTCTCTAGACTTCGACTCGGGACGTCTTTGGCTTCTGGAGTTACATTTACACTGTCCAAACCAAAAAACTGGAAAGCTACACAAGACTGTTCTCTTCAGCAGACTGTTTCTTTCTTATTTATTTTTTTCCTGAAAAAAATACTTCTCCATACCACCCACATTCACTTCCAGGCTAATTATACTTTGAAAGACAACCAGCACAAAGATGATTATAGCATACTGAGTCAAGGGAAGGCCTAGTCAAATAAACAGGATAACTTCCCTTGGTCCATCTCTCACTTTTTTTCCACTAGATGATGAATCCCAAAACCCATATAGCCGTACATCTTAGAAAGACTAAAACAACCTTTGTTTCATTTTTTTTCCCCTGCCTTTTTGCCACTCCTGTACATTTACAGCTGCACATTCCCCAACCTATAAATTGCCCACCGAACCCTCCCGTTTACCCTGGTTACAGAACAAAACGAAGCAATTCCAAATTACTAAAAACAAGAATTAAAAAATAGCCAAGAACGGGAACTGAGTGCCCAGCATCATGCCACCATCTGTCTACAAGGCAAAAAGCAGGACAGAAGCTCTGTCTCTCACACAAGGTTACCTCTGTAAGCAGTCCTATCGCCCGCCTTCCCTCCCTTGCCATTCCTTCTCCCATTCTCTTTTCCACCCCACCACAAGACCGCGGATGTCCTGCAGACAAGCATTCTGTAGGGAGGCCACGCGACCTCAAAGAGTTAAAAGCTCCTTTTGACTTTAGCACCTTCTGAAGCGTGTGAGGAGGATGCCTAACCCTGCAAAGTTCTCAGCATTTCCAGCTGCCACTGATTCCAACAGAAACTCCGGGTGCTTGATTTTCAGCTTTACAATATCAGGATAATAGATTGCTATTAGCTCTTTTTTAATTAATCTGTGGGGGTTTTCTATAAACCCATACCTTGTGAGTCTAACTGTTCTGCTTTGTTAGTCTGGTACGACCTATCGCATTATAAAAGTCCATTTCTCTACAGAATATTTCCTTCTCGTACAAAATAAATGCTGCATATTTGGACAAATCCCCATATAAAGCAGAAAAAGAGACAACCAGAAGAAGCACCCCACTTGAATAAAACATGTTTGGACATTTTTTGATATAATTATTCTGAGATTGTGTTTTTCTTATAGTCTAGCCTTTTTAACACACCAAAAAGAGCCAGTATTTACCTAAAGCTAAATATTTTAGTTCAGTTCTTTGCCATTATTTATTCTAGTCCATTTGTCACATCTATGTAGCTTATATCATTATTGACACAGCTATATGAGTAATAACATGTATCATGCCTCTATCTTTCTGCACACAACTCATATAAAGAAGACCAGGATAGTTCAGCCAAATGAATAATTATTAAGGGTGTACTTTCAAAAACGAGAAATCAATTGTTCATCACAGTAATTGACTGTGGTCATTCATTACATCTCTGCTGTAGATCCTGCTTTATAGAAGACATGTCATAACAACAGGCACTTCAAATATACTGCAGAAGCCACAGCTCCCTCTAAGATAAATATATTAGGGTAGTCTTCTGCAATGCAATTGCAAAAGATGAAAACAGTCACTGGAAAAAAGAGGATGAAGCAAACAACAGTCCTGGTTTACTGGTACAGTGCCATACTGTTCTAATACACCTCTTTTGGGACTTTTTTTCTCATACAGTCTGATCAAACATTTATCACTGGTGCTCTCTTGCAACTGACTGACTCCTGCTAAACGTTTAGAGGTTCTGGTTTGATTATCAGAACGTGATGGAAGACACCAAATGCAGATGAAGCAGAATTTTTGAACCGAGGGTCCCACATACCTAGCAGACATACAAAATTGTCAAAAAAGTGTAACAATTTCATACACCCAGAGCTTTGGAACAGCATAGCCATAATGTATATCTTTAATTCTATTCCCTTCGTAAACTAAAAAAATAAATAAATAATGAAAGCCACGATCTTAGCTTTCAGATTTCACAACGTCCATTAGCTAAAAAAGAATTAAAGAAGTGAAAAAAAAAAAAAAGAGGTTGAGTAAACAAAGAGGCAATCAAAAGTTCAAAAATTAATTTTAAACCTCTCAGTCAACACCACTGGGAAACCCAGGAGCTTAACCTGTCCGGCTGAAGGGTATAAAGGGTGGACCAGTATGAATCTCGTTCTGTTTATTATGCTGAGCATCTTACCTCAAGGCTAGCTGTTGAGAGGAAGGAATCTGTGGTCTTCTCACCTACGTAGATAATTAGCCTGCAATGACTATACTATGTAACCTGTAAGGTATTACCTATTTCCCACTCCTTATTCTACAAGGAGCAATGCTATCTTTCAGTTAATACTGCCTCCGTTTCAGAGGACAAAAAGAAAATATACATTCTAATTTGGATTACTAGCAGTGTGAAATACATCCCACTACCAACCGAATGCAACACTAAAAAACCAAAAAAAACAAAACTACATCAAAAAACCCAAACGATACTAAAATGCCCCCAAATCTATTATTTAATTGATGTCATGTACACCCATTTCAGTTGAGTACAATTGCTTCTTCATTCCCGAAGCATGAAATCAGTCCAAGGAGACTCCAAGCTATGCTGTATTTTCCATGTTTCACTTCAATAAAATATTACAAATACGTTACCATGTATCTGGGATTTTTTTCTGCAATCATCATAACAAACCAATGTTTTCATAATGTCGCCACAAACCGCAGCTATTACCTCATACAAGAGCACAATGTTTTGGCAATGCAGTGCAAATAGTAGGAACAACTTCACCATCATCTTCCAAAATAGTGCTTTGAACACATTTCCCAAAAAACAGTAGCAACAAAAGCTCTGCCACTTCATTCCTTCCCTCCACCCTCTTGATGAATGAGAAGAAAGCGGTCAAAGTGCCCTCTCCTATCTCCTTGTTCTTAAAGAGGCTCTGGATCAGAGTCATCCACAGCTAAATTACGCTGAAGGCAACAGGAAACATTCCAAAACGTGGAGAAGTCCCACGTGTCATTTAACCTTAACGCTTCGGGCTTAAGAAAAACGGAGCCTTCACTATCTGCCTGTATCACATGTTCTAACCAAGTCATGGGGCGGGCTGGGGCAATGCCTGTGTTACACCAAAAACCATGAGAAGTACCCACTTTTATTGTGGAAATGACATTGTCAATTAGAGCAGAATGATGAAAATTCTTTCGTCAGCGTCCTGGTCTTGCAGCAAGTCCAAAACCTACAAAACTTCAAAAGGAGTCAAAGCCACTCGGAGCCTAACAGGGCTGGCCTTTATTTGTGTGCTCAATCTACCATATTCCTTCTCAGACTTTACCCAAAATGGTTTCAAGCAACTTACTGTTAATAAGGATTAAACCTACTTAACTGAAGTATTTCCAGAGATCACATCGCTATCAGGCCTGATTAACGGGTCTTGAAGTCTACAGCAGCGAGGCTGCACTCCTTATATATTCTAAGTATTATATTTGCATTCTGGATTCCTTCTGAGTGAAAACCAGTGCATGCAAAATAAATTCCACAATCCCACATCTTGTATACAAAGGGCATCACACATATCCTGCGACTTAAGCTATCCTCCTGAAATTATCTTAGTCTCACACAATCACACTTCAAACACCCCATATGTCCAGTTTGGTTATTCCTCCTTTAAAAAGCTAATAAATGTAATACTTAGATGCAACTGTATTTCATCTAAAATAAATAAATAAATAAAATAAAACCCAACCAAAAACAATTATCTGCAGTACTTCGTGCCAGGAAAAGCATCAACAGGAATCATTAACAACGCTTCCACTTTATTTTCTTGCCGTTTTAAAGGGCCCAATCCAACACCCGAGTTCAAGTCGATGAGAGTCTTACAATTGTTTTCAGCGGGAGCTGGAGAGAGAGAGCCCGAGGAGGAGACATGAATGTGGGGCTTGTGCGAGGAGGCCGAAGGACAAACGTAGCCTCTGTTCATTCACACCGTACTGCAAAGACAGAGGAAGAGCAAATTTCCTGCGATGTTCCCGAGCCGCCGAGGAGCCACCAAGAAAAGCTCTGGAGGTGAGGGCGAGCAGCGCGCTCTGCACCCACTCGGTCCCTGTCCTCTCTTCTAAGACTAACAAGGAGGGCATCAAAATCACAAGGCGCCTGGTGAGAAGCAGCTTTTAGCTATTAACCCTCCCAAAAGTGGTTTTAAAAATATAAAAACACAATCCAAGACCCGCCCTTGGTGCTACACGCACCCTCCTATTCAACGGGGTTATTTCCATCTCAAAGAAAAACCAAGACGTTATGCACAATGGTTCACAATTACAGTGCACGTGGATTGCTTTATTGAACTCTACCTGATAAATGGGTCTAAAAATGTAAATCAATTTATTTCAGGCACTCACTTTGATGTTTCATACAGATAAAAATAAGGAGAGAGAAAAACAAACTCAGATTTTCTCCCCAAACACCGCTGGAAGTGGTATATTTCCAAAAAGATTAGATGCATGAGCCAAACTATTAAAAACATTTAATTGCCCCAAAATTCTAAAAGGACACACAAGTTTTTTGTACCAGATGACTCACATGCGATTCTTTCACACGCCATTTTTTTATTTCTTTACGAAAATCATGCACTCTTCCTACACATTCATCCTTTCCTCCTGCTTTCAGTGTTAAATATAACATCAGAATCTTTGAAAATACAGATGTTTTATAGGCTTTGAAATGTAGGAGCCAACTTCATTCTGGAGACTTTCAAACCTGTACCTAGGGTTTCCTGGGAGGCACAAGCAGCACATAATGCTTCAATGGATTTCCAAAGTCCTGTACTGACATGTGCCTGACCTCACTTTCTCTCATACACTGGAGCTAGACAGTCAAAGAAACCGGCAGGCTGATGTTCCGTAGCTATTTGGCACCTGCATATTGTGAACTTCATTTTATTTTGGATTATGACAACGGCAGGCCACGAAAAGAGTTCAAGTCCAACCTTTGAACCTGGTCGTTCATACTCAGCTTTAATACAAATGCAACCTGATGGGAACATTGAACTGGCTGAAAATCAGAAGCCACCCTAGATCTACCAAGCGTGTCCTCCTCTGCAAACCACCCTGTCTCCATCTCAGGCTTCCCCTAAGTTGGATGCTTAAACCTAAGGGAAAGGGTGACGCAATGCAGCAGTTTGTTCAACAGAAAGAGACCAGAGACACAACTCGAATTTTAGTAGTGAAAAGAAAGAAGAAAAAATAAAAAGGACAAAAAAAAAAATAAAAGAAGGGAGAGAGCAAGTTATTTGTTCAGTCCTTATTAACAGCTTGAGGGAACTCAGCCTTAACAGTGTAATCAAATTAAACAGTTCAGGGATCTGGCTTGAAAGCTACCATTTTAATTAAAAGGGGGGACAATAAGCAGGTTGTTTAAAACTGTAGCTGCACTCTTGTACCCTCCACCTCCTCCTCCTCCTCCTCCCAACCCTCCCTTCCACACCACCAAGGGCCATCTCAGATTTACCTTGCCCTGCACTCACTCCGGAACTCCCTACCAGCCACTGCGGACTGGAGGAATCTACAGAAAATAAATTGACAATAACTATGACTATATTACCTAAAGGGAGGAGGAGGGGAAGCAAAGAAAACGACCAAATTGTTGACATTGGTCAAGGAGACTTTCCCCTCTAAAATTTCCAGGAACACGAGGGCCGAATAGCAAAGGTTTCATTATGAATCCACTCACAGTGTTTCTTACAGAATTTTTTCTCACCCATCCCTGAATACAGGAGCTTATTCTTGTTCCATCATTAATGCTGCACAGCAGATAGGCTGTTATTTCCCACTCCTGAAGAAACCCATTTTATGGCACGCAACATGAAGAACTGTTGCACTAATAAGATGGGGAAGCAACCTCAGTAGAGTTGCCATGGGAAGGCACGGTGACGCCGGGGCTGCAGAACTGTCTGGCTTTCTATCCGCATCGCCGCTTAAAGGACCTCAGAATCTTCTTAAGGTAAATAGATTTATTGTTTTAATCTCTACCTGTGAGAACAACAGTGTTCCCCATAAAAATGTAGAAAACATGCCCGACTGCTTGAGATGGGAAGCTGAAAGGAGAAGAGCTGAGAAAGGAAGGGACAGGACTGGAACAATACTGCAAGTCTATTCCCTCATTAGGGCTATAACCTTAATATTCTTAAGGCTTATTTCACACCCTTTTTTTTTTTTTTTATTTAACATGCCAGATTTTTTCTGTCCATACATTGTGATTCATCTAAAACCACGCAGAAGCTTTTAAGTTTCCAGAATTATCATCATTTTATCCGTAGAGATCCAACTTTATCTCTTTCATCATCTCGGATGTCCTCCACAAAAAGACAGACTCAGGCAAATACACTGTAATATTTAAAAGCAGTACTTTCTCAAGACCGTGTAACAGGGAGAAATGGATTTTTTTCTAAAAGGAGAGTGTAAATAACAATTAGTCCTTCTATTCACCCTCCTGACATCTCAGAAGCAAACAATCCAGCCCTACTTTTTGAATGAAGAGTACATTTATTGAGAAAAGCATCCAGCAACGCTATGGTCTGACATAAGCAGCTCTCTAGAGGCAGGAGCACGGAACCTTTAGCCCTGCCCAAAGGTGTTAACAATGCAGCCCTAATGTGACACGGCACTAAATGGATGGCCAAACACAGAGGCTTTGTTACGTGCAAGGAGGTTGCGTTCTCGTCATCTTCTTCCAAACGTGCACCTAAGGGAAAATACTATCAAACCCTTTCAAAGCAGAAAAGCAAAGAAGAAACATGTTTTGTGCTACACGTTCGCAGGCTAAATCTAGCCAAGGCAAATAAATAATACCTAAATTGATAAGAAAGAGTCAAAGCTCCAATGATTTTTGATTTTTTTTTTTTGTACAGCGCATTTTTTTCAGCTTAACCTATTAAGAGTCAAACATGGACTGGTCAGAGTATCAAATTAATACACGCTCAAATCTTCTCCTAACTTTCAGGTTTTTTAATCTATTTCATGAATAATAGGCTTTCAGCAAAGATTCATTCTAAACTTTCAAACAGATGAATTGGGTCAAAATGATTGTATTATAGGCCTGTAATTTATGCTATCAACTTTACTTTCCACCACTGCACCACTAAAGGAAAACTGCGGTCCCGATTTAAAGCTGTAAATTCAGATCAAATGGGAAAGTGTTAAATTCAGAAGGGCTTTTGGTCCATTAACTTCCATGCTGATTTGACACGCTCTGCAGTGCTTGGGCAACAGACTCTGCTATACAACGTATTCCTGAGCAAACAGTGCTTTGTGTCATAAACCATCTGGGGTGTCAGTTCCAAGGGCCACTCATCTAAACTCCTCCGATACACTTGGAAACGCTGAGGTGCAGAATAGAAACTTCTCTTCCCCGCTGAATCTCTTTTGCAAGGGTAAGGGGAGGCGGCCGACAGAGGAACGACGGAAGGCACCAAATTTTGGCTAAGGCAGTTGTTTTCATTATTCCACTGAAGAAAACCACTGGATACGCAAGCTTTTGAAAAACATTATGATTTTTCTAAGGTACCAATAAAAGCGATACCATTCATAACCTGGACAGAGCTCCCTTTCATATCCGAGCCTATAGTTGCAAAGCTAAGTGCCAAGCAGATGGTTGAAATCTGTTTTGTATAAAAAGTGTGTGCGCACACGCGGTTTTTTTAGATTGAGTTCTTTGTATTCATATTCAGGCCTAGGTTCTAGCCATCAAAACACTGGCACTGAGGCAATCATTAGCAGCATTTTAGACAACTGGCAACTAAGGTATTCACAGTTCTCCACAAAATGTTCAGCTAATATCTCCCAGATGTATAATTAAGGCAAAAGATCATCTTCTTAAATTGGTATCGGTGCTTTGGATGGCCTTTCAATAGACCGCACATGTATGTAAAAAGCTATTTTATTTATCTTCTTTTTAAAATAATGTTCTAACTTCTATTACACTCTAATTTTTTATAGCCGCTTTTAAAAATACAGGCTTCCTTGTCAGACTCTACCCAAGTATAACGGCAGCAACTTCATTCATCTTGTTTTCATCTTTCTAATAAACATCAGGAAGGAAATTCTGTAAATCATTTTAATAATAAGGCTCTGCCTTTCCTATCTAATAACCATTTAGTTTATTCAGTACGAAAATATAAGATGGGCTACGCTGCTCCAGAGGAGGGCAGTGAGCCCTCCAAGAATCCGCTGATGGATCTGCTGGCGTTCCACCGGACAACCCATGGCGAGTCACCTCTGTCGCAGGTACCTCGGTCAACTCATTTGTAAGCAGGTTGTTTATTACCACAAACAGCAAAACCAGTAACGCTCACCAGCACGGGGCTCTGCTGTCTGCCTGGGGTTCTCATGGAATCGGGGAACCGGTGACAATAATTTTCCCGGTGACAAATTAACAGAGGTCACCCTTTTGACACCCGAGGTTATCAAACAGATGAATGCTGGGAAGAAAGCATTTTTGTGCAGCGGTCTCGCGTAAGACCTTGGTGGCCACAACTGGGAATCACTACCTTAGGGAGCACGCGGTTTCAAAACAAAGATTGATTTTGCTCACCGTGCCAAGCCCGCTAGGGCCCAGATGTTAGCCCTGGTGGAGGTTCAGGTACGTTTTCATCACCAACATTCTGATCGTTCTGATCTGGCAGGGATACAGGTTGTTCAGGAGGACCAGACAGTCAACGTGTCTTTATCTAGAAACGTGCAAATCTACAGATTTGCAGAAGTCCCTTCTAATGCTTTAGAAATTCTGGAGGTGTTGCATCTGATGGAAGTTTGCTGCAGACTAAGGAAAGACAGGCTTCTGCTCAGTGATCTCCTCGTGAGTCACTGTTTCACGCCATCCTGGCTTACTGGGGTGAAAAACATCAGCCTTTTTCATAGAATTGAGCAGAACATTCATTAATTAGGCCTACGTTTTTAGGACCTGAGATTGAAGTTCAGTGCCACTGAGTCCAAACACTCAGAATTAACGGGCTTTTTTTTTTTTATTATTTTTTAAAGGATGCCTTGACTGGTCCTATCACAAAATAGGTCTTTATAAACACACCGCTGAATGACTACTACTGAACCACTATGGAACATGCCTGATTATAATCCATTATCTTGAAAGTAGTCTCCCTCTTAAAAAGCTTATCAAAGAAAATAACTTAATAGCTCAGTCATAATATTCATAGGCTACAGAGATCAAATCCATCCAGGACTCCTTCGTTTGTACCCATCTTCTCAACACTGAGAGATGCAACATAGAGACTAGATCTAAATCTACCTGCAGACCCCAGTGATTCCGCCCTACTCTTACCGAGTTGGAAATGAGAAAAAAAAAATACTAAAAGAGATTAGAAGGACTTTTCAACACGAATAAGAAAATAATTCCTCCCTTTTAATAAGCCTGCATCATTTCCTTCATCTTGGATCTCTGTCTCACATTTAAAAAACAGATGTCAAATGAGCGGGTAAGACTCACAATGTGTTTTGTGTCCTGCAACGTGGTTTTTTTTGCTTTTAAGCTGGTTGGTTTGCTCACTGGGGCTGCCTACACCCCTGCTTTCGGTAGAGTCTGTTCCTCACATTAATACTCTCCATGTGAAGCATTTTTTCCTGGACTCCCCTAGTGCCTGGTCTTTACGTTATGAAACATACGACAGCTCTTGTACATATGGCCGAAGATGTCAATTGTTCTCCAGGAATGAAGCATTAAGAGCACACTCTCTCAATTTACTGCTGAAACACCGCGGGTGCTGCTACCCAACTCCAGATCTCCAAACTTGCCTCCAGAGAGAGTTAGTTTAGGAGAACGCCGAGATAATTGGAAGGGCTACAGACAGTATTCCCTCCCAGCCCTAACCGACGCGGCTGGGGCCGTAAATATTTCTTTACTTTATATTATTAATTATACTCCAAAGTCCCTATTTTACATATTTAAGTAATTTGAATATTACAGTTCATCTTGCTAGAATGAGACCTTTAGAAATTATAATTGGACAGACAGAAGTCTGTAATTTGCAGTTCTTAGGATCTCAAGAAGGAAAAGGAGGGCCTCGAGGTTAAAAAACAGGACTAGCAGTCAGTATCTCTATTTTTTTTTATACCCACCCATGCAAATGATTTTGTGACACCGTCCCTCAGTTTTCTCATCTATAGGTTGAGGCTAATCTTGCTTTGCAATCTAAAGAGCATAGAGATCTTCATGATTTGTATATTAATGCTTTCCAAATGCTCTGAATTCCTAATCAAAAGACTTTATAGGAAGTATGAATCTATTATTAATATTATCAGCACTTCTAACAATAAAGCAACTTCTACATACATATGTGTAGAAAATATACAGAGAGAGAATACGCATGCACATACATTGCTCAATTTATAAATTCTAAAGCATGGCTTCAGGACTGAAATCTCATTCATGAGCCAAGCTAGGGATCTCTTACCTACTCTCCGTTTCTGAATTTTCCCCATACAAAGACACATTGATATTACTCTAAGCTCTAAGCACAAAGGCTGCTCTGTGGAATGGAAAGAAACCTTCTTTTTTGTGTTTGTACAGTGACGGGCATAATGGGGTCCTGATTCAGGATGCTTGCACTCTACAAAAACACACTAAATCAATGACACTAATAGACATGCAGATTATCTATAAAAGAGATGCATGGCATACTTGAGAGTGGCATGGTATTTTTCCCCATGCTTTCCATGGTATTTCATGCAAACACCACCGCTTAATATGGTTTCCTGAGTCACACAATTAATTTCAGAGTCTAGGCAAGAACAGCAAAAGTGAGCACAACTTTGAAAACGTAAGCAAAGGATGAGAGCTTTCACTGAGAAATTCTGCCAAATTCTAATCTCAGTTGCACAACCCGAATCAACTCAACGTTCATAGGGTTTCGACAAAGCTGAGAATCAATAGCCTTGTTTACAACGCACTGACCACAGATACCTACTTAAATCTTTAAAACCCACGAGCAAAAGACAAACCAAAGGCCGAACGCAAAGGGAAAGATGTATTTTCTACATCCCTGTGATTTTCAAACTCAGAAGTCTCAATATTTTTAACAGACATGGAAAAGAAACCTCTTTGGCTTTACTCAGCAACTGCAGAAGGAAGCTGTACCAGAAGAATAATGTTGCATGTTCTGTTTTCATTTGATTTCATTTAGCCTTTCAGTTCTATTTCAGTTTTGTTTCATTTAGCCTATTTCTTTTTTTTTTCCTTTTTTTTTTTTTTAAATAATCATCATGTTTTGGTGATTCACATTTCACACCAGCACAGGAACAAGTCATGTAAATACAACACAACAAAATGACCCAGTTTGTTAATAGACATGCCAAACGGGTAAGAACATCCTTCCCCCCGCCCTTACCAACCATCACCTTCCCACACAGCTCTTTTCTATCCAAAAAAGCCTCTGCCCCAGTGAGGCCACAGCATCAAAATTTAGGGAGAAAACCCTATGAATAGCAACTTGACTAAACCTTTGGAGCAAACGTTTTCAGTCTTGTTTTACAAAGTGAATGTAATGAGGCCGCAAAGGGAATTTCTCTGAAAACAGAAGACTTCTCTACAGCCAAATACAGCCTGGGCAGCACCACAGCAAGCTGATGCTCCCTCCCGGCACAAAACTCCACCAAAGTGCCACCCCAAAAGGTGAGAGGACACCATAGGTACGCTTCACACCCTTCATTAAGCACCCTCTCTCTTAAAACAAGAAATACCTCAAAATTATGACAACTGTGCACAGAGATGCGCCACGGTCTTTCAGGCTACGGTGAATTTTAGCTGCATCGCCCCATTAAAACGCCAATTCTTTAGGATTCCAAAGAAACTGAAGATAATGTAAACCAGCCAACGGACAAAGCAAACTGCAGAGAACGAGCAAGAATCCTTCTGTGCATATGGCTACACATACTCTGGAAATTTATTTTTTTTTTAGACTCACTGTTTTAATTGGCAAAAAAAAGTTTGGTGAAATCTTTTCATGTAACTATGGTAAGAAAGGAATAACAAAACTAATAACCACTAACATTTTCCTTACTCTTGGTCTTATGCTATCTATTGAGTTGGCAACGGCAAGTAACTCAAGCCTCCTGTCAGATGCATTATCTTTGCCCATGCCCAACCTGCAAGATGAATGAAAGAAAGAAAGATGGGGTGTTTTTTCACTCCCACATTCTGAAAAAATCAAGCTCAGCACCCAAGAAACCAAGAGGAAGACAAACTCTATGGGTCTCTCTTTACATAAACTACATTCTTAGGTCTTTTTTTTTTTTTTTCCCTAGAGCTACAAAGGCTCATGAAGAACTTTAGATGCAGACAATGGTCTTAACTACGCAAGAATAGCACATACCCACACACACAGAGTTCCCCAGAACTAAAAAGAACTCTGATTATTCAGGCAAGAAAATTAAATTTCTATTCACTCTGCTTATATTTTTGCTCCTGAAAGCAATAGAATTAGGTTAGGATTATTAAGACAGAAACAAATACGTAGTAATAAGACTGTAACACAAACCACACAGAAAAAAACTAAGGTAACATTTTATGATATATTTAGATCAAATAGCACGCAGACACCCACATCCTAGGAAAAAACAAAGCACAAAGAATGCAGTGTATATGAACTTGAGAAAACACAAAAGCAGAAGTACATAGTAAACCAAAATAAAATAAAAGTATTAGAGTTCTCAAAAAGCAGCTGCTGATATGAATTTCCATACTTGATCTTTTCAAAAAGGAAGTACAAAAAGGAAATCTGCAATAGCAAACATAGATTTTAAAAATAGCAAATATAATTACAAATTGAGAAATGAGAAATGTTACCTGATTAATCCCACAATACTTTTAAGAGAAATAAGGTCAAAGCCATTTCAAACTTTCAAAGCCAGCCTCAAGCTTTTTCTCATTTTTACTTCAACTCTCAGAGTTCTACAAGTCAAAAATAGTATCATCACGTAGATTGGTTGTGTTTTTTTTTTTCCTTAAACAGAGTGACAAAAAGAAAAGTTGTAGAGAAGTGCCAGGCAAGATCAGAAATAAGAGTTAGGAAAACGTTTGCAAATTTCTTTCAAAACAACCACCAACCAAACCCACCCCCACACACACCCCCCCTCCAATACCATGGGCAGCATCTCTAGCACTCCTGAAATTCATATTAACTTCTGATGATTCTAGCAACCAGAGTTCAGCTTGCATTTTACCTTTTCCTTCTTTTTCTGTTTAAAAAAAAAAAAAAAGCCACAAAAAATATACATTTGCAGCTATCCTAAAAAAAGATAAGACGGCTTTTCTGAATTACCACTGCTCATCTCCCAATTTCCACTCACTCCTTACATTCTTGCCAAGCACCATGGCCCCTGCAAGCAGCGCTCACCAAAATTCTTCCAAAATCCTGTCTGAATTTGCTCTCTCCCAACAACTACCGCGCGCAGAACTTCACACTGTCACAAGGACATGTGGGCTCGGGAACAACTTCTAAGAGACTCCTGGCTCCTCAGCCTGGTGAAGGCTGGGCTCGGGGCGGAGGTGACAAGCGGCGTCTCTCGAGCGGAGGTTGCGGTGCCACGCAAGGCTCCCCACTGCCCCTCTGGTGGCCGCTGGCCGCAGGCAGAGCCCGGCCCCAGCCCGGGATGAGGCAACAAGCCACTTGGACCAAGTCAGCCCCTGGGTAGGGTGTGGGAGAGGTGGGACGCGTGGCAGACCGCAGGCTAGCATCGTAACCCTCAGCAGAGGCGTGGGTGAGAAACTTTACGGCGGCGGGGTTTGGGCAGGGGGGGTCTCGCGGGAGGAGACGGGGAAGGTAGGAACGCCGTAAATCCCCGACAGGTAGAGCCCAGAGCCGAAAGCTCAGGAGAAAAATGCAACCCCCTTCAAAAGTTGGAGAAGGAAGTTCTGGCGTAGGTAACGCCAGAGCATGGCAAGGATTTGCTTCGGTTGCAGCCCAGCTTTTAAGATACTCAAATACAAGAGAATTTTACCTTTCAGAGGAAGCACAGGAGACTTCACGCATTTTCCAAGTGGGATAAAAATCCACAGATGCTTTAAAAGGGAAAAGGGCTTTGCTTCTAAGGATGCTGTTTGTTAAACAAACTCCTTGCCCTCAGCAGAGCCGTACTACAGCTATTGATTAATTGCTGGGAGCGCTTCTTTTCTCTTGACTACAGCCACAGCCATTGAGTATTTCGAGTGCGGGCAGGTACAACATGACAACATCTTTTTCCCCCTCCACTTATGAGTTAATTATGCTATAACCAGGCCCGAGCAAGAAATTAATTAAAAAAAAAATCAAAAAAAAAGATAGAAAGACAAGAGGATGTCAAACTGAGTTCTGCAAGAACTGTGAAGGCAGAGGTAACTGACACGCAAACATGCAGGTATTCTATTCAACATAAGAGTTTTGTTTTTTTTTTAAAGTATAGTATGAAAAGCACGTGAAGAAACTATAAATCTACCTTGGGAGGAGATAACTCTTTTTCCTGTATAAATATTGTAAAACTGTATTTTATACAGCTACAGATATATCACATTACACAGACGCCTATGCCTATCCTATCAGGGAGCTTCACATTTAAGTAACTCAGTCAGATACTATGTGCCTCCTAAATGATAAAGCCATAAACGCTCGTTAAAAGCTCCCCGAGAAGTAGTAAATATTTTGTAAACTAGTTATATATTTAAGATCTCTGGACAGCAAGAGAAGGAAAAACAATTCCTCTCCTATCTAAAGGTACCAATCAAACACGCTATGCACATAAACATCGCAAGATGCTTGGTGGGAGAGTGTGTGTATGTGTTTGTGTGTGTTTTAATTAACTCCTTGAATGCATATGATGAGCCAGCCACCCAGAATTAGTAATGCCAAACTCCCGATTTGATTCAAATGCAATGAATACAACAGTCGAATTGTGCAGGCTGGTGTGTCACTCAGCAGCTCTCTCATTTGGGCTTTTGCCTTCCAAGTCTAGTTCACAATTTCAGCAACCGGTAAATTATTGAGATGTTCATTAAAATCCGTAATGTGTAACAGTCAACTTCTTCCTCGCTACAGCAGAAGCGCAACAAATGAAACGAGCGCACGCGCCGTATTTTGCAAATGCATTAATTCCTTCAGCCTGATCTCAGAGAAATAAAATCATGTTAATTTTCGTCGCTGCAAAAAAACAGTATTTGAAACTTTTAACCCGCGCTGCATTTATTCCTCAGATCCCAGACTTCTAGACCCACACACGCAAGCAATAAAGTCCTTTTCTCAAAACATGTCAGTGGAAGGTAAAAGCTATTCAGCCCGGTATTTAAGAAATCTCATTGTTTTCTTTTAAATGAAGGAATAATCACTCTTACTTCTACAGGTAGGTTTTAGGAGAGTGGGATGCCATTCTGAGCAAGCCGGTTATAAGAAAGGTATTATTCTTCCTCCAAAATTCTCAGCAAAGGCAGCAGAAGCAGCAAGCTTTTAGGGTAACTTTAGCTAAGAAAAGCACTTAGGAATACGCAAAGTTTCCTTTTAGGAAAATGATTTCTCCATTTGACAGTGTTGGTACAACCCCAAAATAAATTCAGTGGGAGTCTGAAATGACTCGTGCAGTGCAGCAGTGAAGCAGCTAAGGATATTTTTTTCCTCCCAGCAGAGGCTTGCTTTACATCTTTGAGCCTTTCCTTTCTACAAGCTCGTCCCCAGCACAGAGAACGTTTCGAGTGCCCAGAACCGGCGACTGAAAATGTTAAACTTGTTCTGCTGTCCCCATCCTCACGCTCCCATCCACCCCTTTTGTCTCTTCTAGCCCTTTCTTTTTCCCTGGGGAAGCACTAACCCATCCTTCTTTCTCCCTCAAACACTGCATACCTCTGTACCTTGAACTGACATGTTAAACATCAGAAAGAAAAAAAAAAAAAAAGGAAAAGAAAAAGAAAAGAATGAAAAAGAGAAAGGATGTTACTCTGTCCGGATGCCTAGCGTGGCCTCTCTCACAGTCTACAGAGAAATATAAATACGCAGTAATTAATTTGGGTTTAAGAACATTCCATACACTAGGGACATTGTTAAGCAGTCACTTTATCCATTTTTCATTTATCAGATTTTATTAAGACATTAAAACTTTATGTTTCTGAGATTTTATCGTTCTGTAAATTTCACAGCTGTCCACGACGGTTCTGGCCCCGTTATATCCACCTTTTGGCTCAAGGAAGTAAACTTTCTATTGTGGCCATACTTGTTATATTTAAGTATAATGACTCATCTTTAAAAATACAAAAAAAAAAAAAAAAAAAAAAGAAAACCCAACCAACAACAGAGTTATTCTCAAGACCTTTAAAGTCGATTCTGAGCGCCACAGGTACTTCACAAAGCACGTCCCACAAGTCACCCTTTCCCCGTGTAACAAACGGAGCAGATTCCAGTTATCATTTCTTCCTACAACGTTTCTGCAAACATCATCCCCCTCGGCGCACACACACTCTGATGCTCCTCTCAATCAACCAGCTGAACCGCCACAAATAGAAATAAAGACGTGCGAGTAACTTCTCAGGGAAGGCTGAAAACCCTCACATTTTGGGTAGGGTAATTAATTATACATGCTAATTCACAAAACCTACTGCAATTTACCAGTGATGCTGAATGAATTAATGAATGTTTATTCGTCTGACACCGAGGATCATTTTCATTCCAAGCGTGTATCGCAAATGCCCCCCTGATAATGGGCACAGACACACAAGAGAAGTCCCCTCGATTCAGATCCCTTCAGTTGGGGTGACTGAAAGTTTCTGAATTGCTCTCACTTCACCGGGATACATTGAAACATCACGGGAAAGACGACGGGGAGAGAAGAATAACCTCCCGAGCTATATACAGACGCTCCAAGAGCTGAACTGCAAACAACTTTGCTTGGTAAAGCTTTACCTCCCCATAATTTGCTCTTGAAGTTTAAAAGGGAATAGCGGGAGATGGGCAGCAATAACAGAAATGAAGTCGGTGGGTGCCGAGGCGACTGCAGAAACGTCCTCCAAGAACCGCGTTTACCAAGCATCTGAGAAAATCATCAGCCATAAACATCCAAAAACCAATCATCTGGGCACCGTGCATATATATACACACACACGAAGTCTGGGAGCATGTGTGTGTCTGAGGGGCTGTGCATCCGTGTGTAAGGGAAAGCGTGTCCTCATGGCTGGTTTTGGGTAAACACATATATTACACGGACAGTATCTGCTCTGTGTACGCGTGTGTAACTGGAGTCAAACACACACAATGTAAACAAATGTTAATGATTAACAGAGATATTGGTTTGTATTACCAATTTCAGCTGCAGAGGGAAAATTGTAAAAAAAGAATAAATATATATATATATATAAAAATAAAGAAATGGTATGTCCTGAGGCTCATTTTTATTGCTTCCCATTTCTACTGCTTGCTATTATCTGCATAGCAAAAGGAGAGCAGTGTATTGATTATTTAACTAGAATGTTTACAAGAGCAAAGCTGGGATCTCTGAAAATGAAACGTACATCTAAAGGGGGGGGGGGTAGAGAAGGGAGAAGAGACGCTCATTCTGTTTCTAAGGAATATGTTTTGTCTAAAATTATTTGTTTATTTATATTTAGAACGCAAAGAGACTTCAGGTTAAAAAAATATTTTCGAAGTCCCCCAACAGGAAAATGCAAGGGCTTCATTCTGCTTCACAGAGTTTACAAGTGTTCTGTTGATCACAAAGTTCAAAGAATAATCAAAATCGCTTGCTTATAAATTTCTATGCATCACCTTAGGGAAGGATATGAAATACTCGAGTCTATCAATCGTATGAACAAGGCACACGCACGAGGGTGATGCTAGATCAGATCCGACACCAGAAACAGCACCGGTTTCCTCAGGTACTTCAACTAAGTTACTAGAATGCACGTGAAGAAAACCAATTTTGTTCTCTTACTGTAATGATAACAAACCAAAGAGAAACGCCAAGTATTCCAACTAAGTCTGGAAAATTAATTGTATTAAAGACGACCTCGGACCAGCGCAACCAGTGCCAATTCCACTTTCTAGTAAGGAAGCGTTCCAGTTGCAGAAAGAGAATTGAAAGCGTTAAAATAGTTCTTTCCTGCCTTTCCCAATTTTATTTTTCTCCAACCTTTGAATTTCAAGCGTTCTTTCCTGTCCTTTCTCTGCATGCGTGTTCCTCAGCCCACTTAAAATGTTTTTATCTTGCCTTCTTTTCTATGCCTTTACTATCAAATTCAGTAGGTTTGAACGATGAACAGCTTGACTTAGCATATTTTTAACCAGCTGGTCTAGCACCTAGCTTGTATTGCATCGTCAGATACAACCAAATGTTTATACAGGAGGTAGCTTTCACGAAGATGAGAAAAACCTAAGTAACGCGCATCCTGGCGTTCTTTTATTTACCGCTTCGAAATGAAAGTTTGGATTGTTTACTGCCGCCGCACAAGGGAACTATTAATAACCTTTAAAAATGAAGCCGGAGGGAAGGGATGCTGGATCATCAATGGACGTGCCTACAAGCGCCTGAGAAAAAGGCTTCAAAACCTCTTCGGAGCGCCAGATCGTAGGGAATAAGGACTAAATTCTCGGGGGGGGGGGGGGCCCAAGCCAACCCCGGTTACAGCAAAAAAAAACTTAATTTAAGGCAGGGAAAGCTCCTGCTTCGGGCAGGGGGGAGAGACAGGCGCGTCTACGTCATACCCAAACCCTGCTCGTCATACCCAAACCCTGCTCCTGACACTCCGCGAGCGAGAGGTGATGGCCAAAACTTGGAGAGGCAAGAGTTTCACTTCTTTCTTTCCTTCTCTGAGTTTGGGGTGGATGGCTTTTTTTTTTTTTTTTTTGGGGGGGGGGGTAGGGTGCGGTGAGGTGGGGGGCTACGGCTGGGGACACGCAGCCAAACGCACCGCCAGCCGCCGCCGAGCATCACCGGGGGGCTGGGGGCTGCCCCGGGGACCCTCGTGCAAGAGAGGGACCCCCCCCCAGCCTTGGCCACCAGCCCCCCCGACGGCACCAACCCACCGACGCCTGGCACCTCCTGCTGCTTTTTTGGCCCCCCCCCGCCCCGTCGAGGCCATTTCTTTGGTGGTGGTGCTGGTGGGGGGGGGGTTGTGTGGAGGGGGTGGGCAGCCAAAACCCAAGGTCCTGACGGGTCCGGCGGGACCCGGCGTCCCCAGGAGCCTTCGGGGGTCCCTGAGGCAGCCCCGAGGGGGTTAAGATATTAGCAGAAAGCCACGTTTTGCTCAAGGAAAAAGGAATAAAACCAGAGGGGATGTTTGCGAATGTGG
>JAOTQQ010000001.1:70498439-70523397 GCA_026546715.1 Gallinago undulata | reverse complement strand
CCCCCAAAAAAAAAAGCCCCAACAACTCGACTCACCTTTCAAACTCCTGAGGTAAATCAGGGTCAGTTAGCATGCTGGAAAAGCACAATTTCCCTTTGTCACAGCAGCCACCTATGGTCGCCTCCAACTGAACCTGTCAAGTGAGTCCAAACCTTCTAAACCGATTGATTTTCTCTCTCTCTCCCTCCCTCCCTCCCTCCCTCTCCCTCTCCCTCCCTCCCGGCTCGCTCTGAGCGAGGACTCCTTGACCAGTCTCTTAAAGGGCCAGCGCGCCTCGCAGCAGCCGGCGCCCACAGCTCCCCCCCCCACCCCCCCCCCCGCCGCGCCTGCCGCCCGCTGGGCAACCGGCCTCTCCCGCCGCACAACGGCAAAAGTCAACTCGATCGATGTCCTAAAAAACCCCGAGGGGGGGGTAATAAATAACGGGGGGCGGGGGGGGGGAGGGAGGGAAGGGGAAAAAAAAAAAAAGGGAAAAAAAAATAAAAAAAAGCCCGACAATCCACCTAAACCGGGAGCAAATCCCCTGCGCTGAGGAAGATCAGCGGAGAAAGAAGATAAAACAAGAGCGGAGTGATTAAATTGAAACAGTTATCAACTCTCTCTCTCGGAGTTGAAATAGGGGAGAAAAAGATTAGACACATAAAAATGTTTCCAAAGGCATCCGCGCTCCGAAGAATTTTTCATTCCTTTCTCTCCCCCCCCCCCCTCTCGCTTTCTCTCTCCCTCTTTCTCTCTCTTTGGGGAGGGGAAAAAAAAAGAAAAAGAAAAAAAAAAAACCACCCCGCACAACAATCAGGCATTGTTCGGAGGGAAGAAAAGCAACTTTGACAGATTGAAATATAGCAGAGGCCCCTTCAAGGAAACCTGTAAACAACTTGTCACTCACTCTGTCGGGCTCACTGTTAGCTCTTGCTTTCCACAAAGTGCTGCGAACCGTCCTGGCAACAAACCCAAACTTTCCCCGGCCCCGAACTCCATCAAGCAGCCCCGTTGTGTGCGGGGGGAAAGGTAGCCACATGCCAAAACAGCGGGCGCGCACACGCACCAACAACCGCCCAAATAAACTTTCCTTCCTTCCTTCCCCCTGCTAAGGGGTTTTTTTTCTGCTTTTCTTTTTGACCCCCTCCCTTTACACCCCCGCAATCCCCCCCCCCCCCTTCCCGCAGCCAGGCGAGCCGGAGGAAGCCCCTCCGCCGGCCCTTCCCGCAGTCCCCCCTCCCCGCGCAGATAACGCGGTGGCGGCGGAGCCTCCCGGGCCGGCTGGGGGAGCGCAGCCTCCGCGGCGCTTCCAATTATCCCGATAAAAATCTGGCAGGCGGGGGAAAGGCAATCAGGTAATGGACCTTTAACACGTGGGGAGCCGCCGCCGGGCCAACCCCGCATCCCCAGCCCCGCATCCCGGGGACAAGCCGCACCGAAATTCCCTTCCAAGCCCCGGGGATTAGCCGGGGGCTACTCTGGAAGCCGGAGCGCACAATGCCTCGATAGTCTGCGGGGCCCGTGTCCAGCCTGGCACTGAGCTCCCAGCAAAGGGGGGGGGGAAGAAAAAAAAGAAAAAAGGAAGAAAAACCCAAAAAACCACCACCAAACTGGTCTCCCTGTTCTTTAGCACACACATGCACACACTCCCCCACGCACAACCACATATCTGTACTCCATTCTTTCCAGTTCCCCAGCCCTAATTCCTTTCTCTCTTCTTTTTTTTTTTTTTCCTTTCTTTTTTTCTTTTTTTTTTTTTCCCCTCCTTTAATTTGCAGCTGGACAACATTAAGGGCCTTTAAAAACCAGGAGGCTTTGACCCCACCACAGTTTGATTAGGTCCACCGCCCCCTCTCTTCCCCTCTTATCCCTACCTCCCAGTGACAGGGAGAAAGCAAGTTTACTTTTTGAAATATATACACGTATTCCCACGGAGCGGCCATAAAACGTCCAACGTTTTCATGCCCACTGCTTTAAAAAACAAAAATCCCAAATAGAAAAGCTTCCTATTTTTATTAACATCCAATAATCCGCTCCTTCTCCCTCTCAACGCACGAGTTATAAACCAGCGGGGCTCACACGAGGGGCCGGTCAGCCCCATGTTGGCACAAAAGCATCATCGGCTTGAAGCCTGGGATGATCCTTTAAACCACGGGTAGCAAACCCTTGGGACTCCTGCTCCACCATCCCCAAAGAGCACCGGGCCGTTCACGAAGACAAAAAGCGCCGAAGCTAAGTTGGCAAGTTCACAAGGGAAGGATCCATGGAAGCTGTCTCCACCACCACCACAACCACCACCACCTGTCAACCCCTGGCATGAGGAGGGAGATCTAATGGCTCCTCACTGCGGGGCAAGATAAACCACCTTCCTTCAGTAAGCCCCCAACAAATCATATTTTCCACAGAGGTCCATTCACAGGAGCCCCACAAACCCAGTTCACGTGTAAAAGGATTTTTCGTTCGTTATTTAGTAGCTAGCCCTTTTTTTTCGGGCCGCTATGAAGTAGACATTGAAAAGGCAGCCGATGATTAAAAAGAACAATTCCAAATACTTTCCTCTTTCATCCGAGGGTCTCAAACCACGTTAAGTCTCACATTACTCCTCTGCAGGTAATAAATATAATTAGGGCCGATTCCAAAACTTTATTTGTATTGAAAAGTATCTCACCCCGCAGGGGCTCCATTCAAATCAGCAAATCTCTGTGTGGAGTAGGAGGCTACTTAGTAGGAGAATTTGGCCTCAAATAAGGCAACTGAGATGCAGGCAGGCTCAGCAGCTTGCCCAAGTTGACACAGATAGCCACCTCCAGCAAAAGGATGAGAAACAGAGATCCCGCAACGCCTCACGCTCAACAACAGTCCTCACACTGCTGAAACATGTATTTTGGCTATTTTTCCCCACAAATGCACGATTTTTACATCCACGCTTTGGTTAAGACACACTTTGTTGCTGTAGTCACACCTGCAGGGCCCCTTTTCTTGGCCTCTCCCTTGATGCACCGTTGCCCACCCATAAATGCTCCTCCTCCTCTGCCACTCCTTGCTTTCCTTCTCCTCTCTCCTCACACTTGGCCTTGGGAGAAGTTTGCAGAGAGAAGCCACTCAGAAGTCCAGCCGGAGGAAAATTAAGACCACCTTTTATTAAATAATAATAAAAACCAAATCAACAGTTTTGGTAACTACTGTATTTTTGACTGCACGCTAGCTCCACTCAGCTCCCTAACCCCATATCCTTTTTTCAACCCAGCTCCACTCCACAACTGCCCTTCTACCACTCCTTTCCTTCACCTCTTCATATTTATTTACCCTTTACTTCTTATATCATTTCCTATTTGAGCTTCGGCAGGGCAATGGTCACATACTCCTCCAGGCTGGTGTTCCACCTGGGCACAATGGGGTTCCTCAGCTAATGTGATTATAAACCTTGAGCGATCACCATCAACATCAGGAATTATGGAAGAAGGCATTGGCTAGGCTGGGAAGAAGTGCGAAAAACCATAATAAAAGCACCAAAAACCCCACAAAAAAAAACATGTAGGAGAAAAACCAAAGATAACTGAGTAAGAAGGAGAGCTGAGAAGGGGAGAGGAAATGGAAGAAAGGAAAGAAGTAGAAATCAATCCCCTGAATACTTCTGACTTGAACCCTTATTTTCCCTTATCCCAGTTTACATTGACTCTTACACCAATATGTTGTGTGCTCGGGTACCTACCCCTTCGTCCCCAGTTCCCTCCAGTTTATGCTTCCTACAACTACCGAGCTTCCTCTCCCAGCTGAGCGGGGGGAAGGACCGTTGGGTCCGAAAAGGAAAAAAAAAAAAAGAAGCTAGTATTGTATTACTGTGTCATTGTACTGTTATTATTGGATCACGAAGAGCCTATTGTATAGACTTATCGATAAAATTATCTGCTCCTAGTAAGTTCAGCTGCAATTGCAAGAGGGGGAAAAAGCGAGCTACACAAATGGTTTGAGGGTATCTTGGAAACCTTTCTACAAATCCTATCAAATTAACTTTATGGCTTGCTTTTTAGAAATTGCCCAGACATATCATAAAGGCTACTATCACATCAGAAAGTGGAAAAACTGAGGAATTGGGATAAATAACCACTGACTAAGAAAGAATAAAATGTATGTAATATGCAACTGTCCAATTTTTAACGATTTTTCTATTCCTGAAGCTTTTGACTAGTAATAACGAGCTTTGATGCCCCTTTTTATGGAGGGGGTCATAGTTATAAAACCCACATACAACATGGGAGATCCACGCTCCGTTCTGTCGATTCTCTTCTCAAACTGAGGATTTCTGTGTGTAAGTTCAAGTATTTTCAACTGATGAGAAAAACGAAACCTCTTCCCAGCAGTTCAGTGAATCGGCATTTCTCTTGCTTTGCTTCCTTTAAGGGGTGCCCAAGACAGGCAAGCCCAGGTAAAAGAGGACAATTTGGGTTGAATTAAACAAAAAAGCTCTGATTTTCATTTGGGTGAGGGGAAACAACTCAAATCATAACTCCTATGGAAATTTTTGTGCTTAACTGATGGGGTTTTTTTGTCACTATTGTGGTTCTCCAGTTCAAGAGGTGAACCAAAAAAATCAATTATCTGCCCAGCTCAAGTCAGAAATACCATAACTCTGGAATATCGCACAGACAGAATTCACAGGTCTTTATACAAGCCTATTGGCAGAAGGAAAACTTTAAACAAAGCATTAATTTATTTTTTAAAAATCATCAAATGATAGCACTTCAGCCTACCGCCTTTGGCAGATGCTGCAATACAGTAAGTAAAGGAAGTGCTGGGGAAAAAAAAAAAAAAAAAAAGAGCTTTTTGGGTTTTGTTGTTTCCACTGTAGGTTTTAATAATAGAGACCTACAAAGTCCAAGGAAATGTAAGATGTTCCACAGAATGATTTACTGGAAAATTCTCACAGAAAATATGCAAAACCCTGAAGATTCGAAATAGATTTTCTTTTTTAGGCACGCATCCAAAACAACTGCAGCATTAAGAATGAATCTGTAGGATTTCTAAGAAAGGGTGTTTTGGAACAGGTTACGAGAGCATGGAGGAAGAATAGAGCGGGGTTGATGCATTTCCTATGAAGAATATCTCGCAAATAATGAGTGCTTACTTCAGAGTGTGGAAATGTTTAGCTACAATGCAGTTTGGATCATATGCTTCGGAACAGATTTTTTCCTTTCAGTGTGCATGCCTAGCTGCCATTTCCATTAATGGGAATTAAGTACATGTGTCAAGAGGAGAAGTTAACTCTTAGAAATAAAACTAATCTATGCTTTTTTTAAAGAATGTAAATGCCACATCAGGCATGTTCGGTGTTGGCAAAACTGAGTGCTGAATATAGTGTAGCAAAATCTGAGAAGGAGAAGGCGGTCTGGAGGACTGAAATTTCTGTGCTATTTAGAGTTTTTCAATTTACTGAATTTCTTCAAGGAAAAGTAAAACCATCTCATTTGCAAGTGGGAAGCCCTCATTTATCAGCTATTTACTTGCTATTGCAGCAGGGCCCTACCATCTGCAACCCTCCCTGTAAAAAGGAACTGACACTACCCTTAAGAAGAAATCTGAACCTTCATCTAAGATTTGAATTCAAACTTCCCTTAGGGTCACTAAATATTACAATAAAGTTCCTAATAATTTTTTTAAAGGAGGTCGGCACTCTTTGATCCTGTCCACTCCGCATCAGCTGGGGTAAAGCAACCTCAAAATTAAGACAGATGTAAACTATAATACAAATGGGATTTTTAGAAATAAAAATAATATACGTAAATACATTTAAAATTAAATTACATATATACTTTGGCAAAAAGTAACTTCTAATTGTGAAAACAAGAAAAATTAGAGAGAGGACACAATCCTGATTTGATGTCATGTGCCCCCCACAGTTCCTTTATTTTGTTTATAGCCTGGGTTATTATTTCTCTATACTATCAGTTAGTTACAGGGTCTCTTTACTGTTTGTCTTAGTAGCCTTGGTCTGCACAGAAGCAGCTTGAAAAAGAATTAAATAAAAACAGGACACTTTAAAAAAAAAAAAAAGTCACAAAAATAGAGAGCTTATCCATGGATAGGAACTGTGCTTGAAATGATTCAAGGAGCTAACTGGATTTCAAATTTACAGTTTCTCGTTAAGGTTCTCAACACAAAGTGTTACTAAAATAAGAACCTGTTGCTCTAAGTCTTTTCTTCTTTCCCCCCCCATGTTCTTTTTTCAGCGTGGTTATTTTGCACAGAACGTTCCGTCCCGACCGAAGCCCACAGCCTCACCTGCTCAGGATGATGATCACCCTCTGAGCAACAGGTCTGCTCACCCTCAGCGCCCATCCAGCCTCTTGGATGACACCGCCACCAGGAACGTTCCCCCTCGACGCCATTCCCAACGACTGTTACAAACATGGAAATGCCTGCCACGATACACCCGACAACAAGGAACCTAACTCACTTCATACCGGTAACCAACTCCCATCAACTGGAAATTACTCCCTTTTCCCCCGGTGCTGCACGTCAAAGAGCGGTTGGTGGAAATCAAGTCTCTTTTGGGGGGGGGGAAAACCTATATTTTATAGCCAAACATAAGCTTCTGAGCCTAAGTATCCTAATATCCCAACTTTGATCTATTTGCAAGAGTTGGTAAGAATTGTTGAGTGTGATTCCAACGCACTGAAACTCAGATCTTTCTGCTTAGCCCAGTGAGCCTTTCTGCGCGGCTCTCAATAGACTCCTTGCAGGTTTTTATCACCACATTCTCACCACTTCCCCAGTAACAATTCTGTCTCTTTTTTTTCAATTTTAACTCTAGTCTACTCTTAGAAACCCGCGCACCAAGGATGCTGGGTTTAAACCAAACAGATTTGCTCCCATTCATTGTCCAATGTAAAACAAGCATCAGGCAATTTCAAGCACGAGTGTGTTTCGGAATAATTTGCGGCACCTACTCCTACATCTTTTATGAAGGTATTCCAGCCTTCCTCTTGTCCTCACGAGGTTTGCTCTCGTGTTTGTGACCAAAATCCTCCATGCCCAGAGGTACAGCCACCGCCTGCTTCTCCTCACCAGAGGCATTTGTCTCTTAGTGCCATTAGGAACAACCATAATAGACAACTATCCCACTTTGAGCAGAGGGCTACCTGCCACGTTCAGCTCCACAGCTTGAGCTTGAAGGCAGCAGGCACGATATAAACACATATAGCTCAACTCATGGTCGTCCTCCATTTTATAGACTCCATCGGATTAGGGGAAAAGTGAGAATATGCAATGCTGCCAAATAATATTACTATTTTCTGTTCAGGTCATACTAGAAAAGCAGTGAAGAATGAGGTCTTTTGTAAGAAATACTCTCTATCTCAACCAGTATTAGACTGCAATTGTAATTAGACAAAGAACACAAAAGGGTAACATTCTTACATTCTGTAAATTGCTTATCTATTTTTTTCCTTTTTAGTCCGTATAATCTGTGTACCTACTATCTAGTAAACGTTTCAAAAAATATAGATCCTGAAATGAATGGTTTGTAAATTCAGAACAAATTTGTAAATATATTCCCTTTCTACTGCACCACACACAAGTTCCCAACATGACGTATTCAGTCTACAATAAGATTAATACAAATTAGTATTTATTAAATGCACTCTACTGATATTTAACTTGTTATACATGTCACTGGGAAGATCAAACTGTAAATTAAGCAATGATTCTAATGACATTAAAAGCATCTCTGTAAGAGGAGTTATAAAACACGTTGCTATCTTACACCTTGCACACTGAAACAGCAATCAGTGAGCATGTAGAGTTATGTTTCCTTTATAAAGTTACAAAAGCACACCATACCCATTCATTTATTTTAACGGTGCTCTGATGCAATTTTATGAGTGATTTTCCACTTTTGAGTAAAAGCAAAACTAATGCCATTTGGTTCTGTCAAATCAAAAAGCCTAACTCCTACTTCCAACACACAGATTCCAATTCAGCCACTATTATAGAGAAATAAATAGGTAAGTATGGTATAAAATAGACCAATGGCTTGTTGTTATTGCTATTTCTATGGAAGCTTAACTCTTGCTTCTCATCCCTTATTACGTGGGACAGCTAGAGGCTAGAAACATTGCTGGGGTAGCATGCTGAAGGCCCCCGGGAATGCTTCTGCACCTTGTAGAGGGGAAGAACTGAGAAAATACTGCTACGGGATTCTGAAGCGTAAGGATGGAAAAATCAGAATATCTGGGGACATTCTTCAAAAGCCCTAATGCAATCCAGGTACAGGGTTGACTACCTTCTACTACCAATTAGCTTGCAAGCAAGACAGATCTTCAACAGCTGCCACTGAGGTATATTCAGAATATTAAAAAGTCAGAAAGGAGATATAAAAACCCCACAGCCAACAAGAACAAAAAAACTTAAAAAAAAACCCCAACAACCAAAAACAACCGCTGGATTGAGACAAACAGTCATTAAGATTAAAACACAAAGAAGTTTCTCAGGAATGTTTATCAAAGAAAATTTATGTCATAAATTTTCCTCTACCTGGAGGAGATCCAAAGCTGAGTGTCTCTTCTCTTGCCATGTAACATTGTACTGAATCCAGACTACACATTTGGTCACCCGCTTTTCCCTTTAAATAACACTTTCTATTTCTGATGTGGGCTTTTGTTTTGTTTTACACAGTTTAATTTCTCTTTCTTTGTTGATGCATTTTCCTTTTGTCATTATTTCAGTGTTGTGTAAAAGTAATTAGTGACACGATGCCAAGGACTGAACCTCACAAGCAACCTAAATATTTTGATTCACTGAGACTGCAGTCCATAATTTACAAAGTGCCTGACCCCTGTCCAGTAAATAAAATGAAATAAAATAGATAACTTCGGCATGTTAACAGCCTGAGGCATACGCAGAAAAATGTCAAAATGCAGAAATAGTGAATGCCACCACATCTGATATCAGAGATACTCTTTTGACACTTTTTCAAGAAACACAATCGCATCTTTACATACCTTTTTAGCATCTGACCCCACACGATCAATCCTGTCAACCATCTCTCCTGGTATTTGCATGCAGCCACTGCCCTTTCTTGAGAGCAATGTGGTTCAAACTCTGGGCAAAGATTTCACATGTGAGAATGTCACAGGTGAAACTTGTTTTCTAATGAATTCCGAGCTAGCAATAGAATGGCAGCAGGTGTCTCTAGAAGTGCAAATTGAGTGGAAAATAAAAGGAGACAGAGACACCTACCTTTCTTTTAAATAAATAAATAAAAAAAAAGAATACCTAGTCTTTTCTTTGGGATTTGGTTTTCTTGCAACTTGCCATAAATTTCTCAGAGGGGTCCCAATACCATAGTCAAAGTTAAAACCCACTATATGCAGTCAGCTTTTTTGTTTTTAGCAAAAAAAATCACACAGAGCTCTGTGACTACAATCCCTAAAAAGATCACAGTTTATATAGAGTGATTTGTGGGCCATGACACATAGGGCCACTTAAAAAATGCCCCTGAAGTTACCAGGGATTTGCGTTTGATTACACGAAAAAGGTATACATATTTAATAACACCAGGTTTTCTTATGATAGTTTGAAAAATTACCAGGGAGATTTGAGATCTCTGCCTCAAATACAGAAACTACAGCCTGCTTCAAACCAAGAGACAGTTCTCCACTATGTTGTGTCCTACATGTTTCAAAGCAAGGCGGGCTCAGACCAAACATTCTATAATGAGAAAGGCGGTTTATTCCTGTCCCTCATCTCTTGCTGGTTGCTTTAACTCTGGCATATACATTACTTCATAAAACATTTGCTTAAGTATAAAGTGGCTTAAAATATAAAATAAACCATTTTGTATAAGACAGGAAAAAAACCAGGCAAGCGCTCTACCGAGTTTGATACTATGAAGAAGCAACCAAGATGGCACCATCACTGCACAACATCCCTCTGAGGACCACAGATGACCAGTGCGGGTCCAGGCTCCTCTGGTTAGAGCTCATGGCTACACAGGCCAAGCTGGATAGACCAGAGCCCGACGTGTGTTAGAGGTGTGGTCTGCAAAGACAGGGTGAGAGCAACTTTCTTCATGGCTAACTCCAAAATCTTTTATTTGGAGAGCCAAATCTTGTAGCGCAGAGATAAGCGTGTGAGTCTCTTATTTGATTTCTCTGATATGGAAATACTCTGGGAATCTGGACCAAAAGTGAAGTACAAGTTGCACAAAAGACTGTTTCCTATTTTGTATTTGTACGTTGACTGAATGACTTGTTGCTCTTGTAATAACTGAAAAAGTAAAAAGGAGTAACCGATCTTCCTTTATTTCATAAACTTTTTGTTTCATTATTTATGTTTTCTCTAAACAGTCTCTTAGCTTTCCCCTCATACAGAAGACAGTCTATTCAAGCTTAACATTTGCACTGCTTCTCTTTGAACTTCTGTCTCTGCTGTATACATTCTTCAGGTAGCCTAACCTGTAAAGAACTCAGTATTACAGAAACGGGCTTGCTACTGCCATACGCCACATCAGCATTACTTCTTATTCCATTTTCAACAACTGGATCTTATCTTCAGATCATTCCACCTACTCTGACTAAGTACCTCATAAGGAAACACAGGTCATCTTCCACTCCCAAGGGGTCAGAGTTACGCTAGAACAGAGCGGTGAGCATTGTCACATCCCTTTTTCTGCCTGATGGGCAACACTCTGCATCTGTCAACCCCACACTTGAGTAGCCAACCTGCCCCTCTTCCTGCCTGGAGTCCTCTGCTATCTTCTCCAGCCCTGGCTCGAATGATTCTGCCCCAGATGCACGTTTTGGTACCACTGGTTATGATCATATTCAATTCATATATATTTATATATTTCTCTATATGTGAAATGCCACCTACAACACTCAGACTTTGGATACCCCTGATAATTTTTCCTATACAAAACATTGATAACATACTGCTAGTTTTGTCTTCTGTTCCTCAGAGGACTATGTACTTCCTGAAAATGCTCCTATCCCACAACCACTTTTCTAATAGCCCTTTGTGAAGGTCTTTTTAAAAAACTTTCTTTAAAGGGGGAAAAAAATAAATCTAAACATTGTCTTTTACTACTTGTTGACAAGCTAAAGGAATTATCCTTAGACATCATTTTTCTTTACAAAAGTTACACTGATGGATAGCTACAAGATCACAATACTCATCTATATGTCTCCTAATTTTATTTTTTATTACTATTTCAACCAATTTATCAAGTAAGGAAAGAAAATTCATTAGACTAATTCTCAGCATCAATTCCACTGTTCAATTAAAGAGAAGCAGAAAAATTACTTTCTCCAACCTTACAGGTTAGAAGCCAATATCAAAGGAAAGATGACATATTAAGTTAGCAGCCCTATTTGAGCTCACAATTTCCAGTAGCACATTTTGATATGTCTAACTTTACCGGGTACTCTGTTGCTCTTCATTTGATGAGTTTAGCACCTACTTCCCCTCCACTTTTTTCTTTGACAGTAGCTAATCCTTAATATTGCAAAAGAATGGCTACAGGTTAGGTTTCCCTCTTAAGTCTTCTGTGATACAATATGACAAGAGAATAATTTGGTTTCTCAGCAAACCCATTATCCTCCTTACCTACTATTCTGTGTTACAATACTAAGGAAAAAATCCCCAACTATTCTTCTGTGTTACAGTACAGAGGGAAAAAAAATATTTACAAACTCGATACGGACAGCCTTTTAGAAAATATCTGAATTTACTCCTTGTAATTTCAGCAGATCCACCCATCCTCAAGACACCGTGCTTGTTTTGCAGGGGGTTCTCTTACATTTCTAGCTAGCAATAATCACAGCATCCTCCAGTTTTAAGCCACACCTGTTGCAATAGCACACTGCCTTCCCTGATACTATAGACTGGGTGGTGCAAACCAAGTCTTCAACCAAGTTGGAACCAAGCCCAACCCCTAGACTTGGTAAGGCCCCAGGGGTTGATAAACTTTCATTGATCATATATTGATTTACCAAGGCAGCCTATAAAATCAGAGCCTGTCTCTGTCGAGGAGGTATGAAATGACATCAGCTCTCTAACGCTGAGGGAACTATAGCTTCTTGCATCAGGCAATTGGGCCAGGGATTTTTGTGAGATTAAGCCACCATATAAGAGTTTTGATGGTCTCTGCACATGGTCGGACTAGCAGATATAGGGAGAAATACTGTATTTTTAGTAATGATTCCATGACCTACATTTACAAATATGATTACAGAGTTTTTTGTGACTGGTCTGCAAAGCTTGCACTATTTTCATACACAGGAGAGAAAGCACGTGAAACCAGGATGGAAAAGTTTCAACGTTAATCAAAATGTGACAGGTTATTTTTTTCTTTTAAAAAACTACATATTTTGTATAAATCTTACAAAATATTTCTTTGCTGCAAGCACTGATTTCAGTATTGGTAAATATACACAGATTCTCTGCCACTTTGTGATATCCATACAGGACCCGTAACATTAGCTATCCCTAAAATACAGGATATTCAATGAAAAATTCTTAGTACTGTGTTTTTAAAGTTTGTTAAACACAAAATCTTTATACCACAATGGTTGTTCATATGTGAATATCCAGTTATTAATATAACACAGTGAGTATACTACATGGGGAGGACCTCTTAGAAACCATCTGTTGGACTATTCCCAGGTTAAGGAACATAAGGAATAGCAGAAAAGAGGCTCACCCTCACCTACAACAAAGGCAACAGACTGGCATCACTGGATCCCACCTCATGTGGACAGTGAATCCCACACGTCTCTCCAGGATTTTCAGATGTTCAGCATTGGTTGCTGAAGACTCAGATGTTACCGAGCCGTTTCTGGCTGTTCAAAAATCTCACTGATCTCTGCACAAACCAATCAGGCAGCAGGTTCTCACCGAAAGCCACAGCACATTGCCCAATTCTTTACAGTTTGCGTGTCTAGAGAAGCTTTCAGACTTACCACTTTCACTGAGCCAGTTACTCATACTCAGCCAGATACTGCAGAGGATCCCTGTGAGCAGCATATGCAGGTCTCATGGCATCATTCTGAACCAGAAGCTGACGGTGACCATTTCCATTCCCATACCAGCGAATAAAAGTTTCCTCACATTTAGACTATGGACAATTCTTACTTCTGGTGATCTAAAATACAGCTATAATATTTGAGGCCATGTCCCTAACAGTGTGACCACACTCCCTGTTCTTATGCCTTTACTCAAGGCAACCACTTAAGTGTCACTGTTTTCTCAGTTTTTAAATACACAAAGCTGACTGAAAGAAGTATTCACAGAAAGCATTCAGTTTGGGTACTGTGATCCATTTCATAAACAACAGAAAAAATAAAAAACTAACAAAAATCATTAAAAGATAAGGATGAAGTGCCTTTATGAATATAAAGAATCTATAAAGCCGTCACTAGGTGGGTCCATAGCAATGGATTAGACTTTGAGAGACATTACATGCAAAACATTAATGCTTAAAACAGATGCAATACACACCAAAAAGAGTCTGGAAATGGGAAAGCAAAGTGGGAGAGATTCTCTCCTCCAGCTGCAGAGCCATCAGGCCTCGAAACCAAAGGGCTCAGGGGCTGTATTTTGCACACCCTGGTCTGCTCACCCTTGTAGATGCTTTCATTAGGAAGATTACAATTCAAATTATAACAGAAGTTACTCATGTTCTCTGGTAAGCAGGTCCACATGTGGTATTTCTCCTTTCTGTAGGAGTAGGGTTGGGGATGAAGGAAGGTATTTTTACAGACACAAATCTCCGTACCTTCAAGCCAAAGGAGGAATGTTCCTAATTCATCCTTGAAAGTATTTCTTTGGGGTAGTGAATGGAAAGGAAAGTGTCGTTTCTTAAATTACTTTCCTCTTGAATTGCCATAAGAGTAGGGTGTGGGTTCCAGGCAGAAAACCAATTATTTTTGGTATGGTCACATTAATTCAGATCTAGCCAGACTTCAGCCAAGTAGGAAACTGCCTCAGCATGGCCACCATGACAGCAAGGAACGAATAACAGGTATTTTCTCATTTCTGCTAAGCAGAAGCTCCTATCAGAATACAAAGATGATGGAAAACGTGGGTGGATTCTTTGGTTCCAGCTGGCTCCACATCAAACAGTAAGGAAATGCCACGATCTTTGACAGGTCCGTATTAGCAAAAATCAAGCAAAAGATTATGGGAAAGCTTCCCATTCCATTATCAAATGATTTGGGGGAGGGAGAAGGATGGGAGAGTAGCAGTTTTTCTTTCTAAGCTCTCAGGAACTGTCTATTTTTATGACCCTTTTAGTGTTGAAAGCATTGTCTGAAATAAAGACTAATCTCGAAGGATGTGAAAGCAAACCTATCGTTAGCCTATTCAGAAAATGTAAAGCAGGAAGAAGTGAACCATCCGCATCTGGTGGAGCTGCTACACAGCAGCTCTAACCTACTGACTGGAGATAGGTCCTACGCACCCCCAGGACTCCCCACCACCCTGCCCATGGCCCGGGACCCCATTTCAGCCCCTGGGGCCATCAGCCCCTGCCCCAGAGATGCCGCAGCGGGGCCGGTCTCCAGCTCCCCACAGCCCAGGCAGGCTCACCCAGAGGCCTGACCTCAGCCCCAGTGTCCCCCGTTGCCCTGCTCCTGGCTGGGATGGTGGGACAGGCCCTGGCTGCCAGGCGGGGGGCCTGGCGGGGGGCACCATAGCTCCTGGCCCCCAGAGAGCCCTGCTGGCACCCTGACCATAGGCCCTACACCACCACCCACCCCTAACACAACCAACAACCGAATGCCCGTAACAAAAGTTACCCCACAACATCCAATACCTAAACCCAATAAAAACCAACATCACGAGCATCTTCCCTACAGAGACCAGAGTGGGAGCACGGAGTTCATATGTGAACACACTGCTCCTGGTTACACACGTAAGCTGTCCATATAGTGTATAGAATTAGATGCATTAAGCACTAGACAGAGACTGATCTGTGGCAGTCAGTAAGGAAGTCGTGGGGACAGTATTTAAATTATATAGACTCGTAGAATAGTTTGTGTTGGAAGGGACCTTTGAAGTCATCTAATCCAACCTCCCCTGCAATATCCAGGGACACCTCCAACTAGATCAGGTTGCTCAGAGTCCCATCCAACCAGTATCCCCCACTGGTGTTTGAATTCACCCCTACCCAGGAACCACTTCTTCCCCTTGGGACCCACAATGCAACGGTAGCTTCTACCTTCAGATCTTCCCAGGCACTGCTTTCAGGAGGAGAGAAGGGACCACCTAGTACTTCTGAACAGTGCCAGAGGAGGGAGATGGGAGGGTAGTACCTATGGCTCTCCCACTTTAATGGGAAAGTTAAGTAGCATGATGATGACCTGTTAGCACAGCAGGTAAGGTAGCCAACCAAGAAGATGGTCTTCTAGCTTCCATACCATCTTCTAGGGCATCTTCCTTCATTTTACACGGATGAAGTGCTAAAATTGTTTCATTACCTAACTCATTAAGCTAGGAGAGAAATCTCCTTCTGAAGCCAAAACAGTCTCTTATTCTGTCTTTTGAACAATGTCATTAAGAACGTTGCAGATCTCATCTCAGCCATTCCCAGATTTTCCAATCCTGGTGGTTGGGCCACTCTCCTCCAAAGTGGAAAACACACATCTGAGCCCCCTTCTTAGAGAGGAGACTAAACCCCACAGAGCAGCATTTGATTTGTGGATCCGGAGAGATCTCAGAGGAAGATACATGCTACACTCTTCATTTCTACTGAGACAGCAGAACTTCTGAATCCACTTTAATTTAAGTTAAGGATCTCAGGCAATTGGGGAACTTTCAGCACAATCAGGGTAGACAGAAGCTAAGAAGAGGTCCTTGGGATCACAAGATTTCATTTAGGCACTTAAGCTCTGTCACTGTTCACTTTAAACACTTGCAGACCTAAGCCAAAGTGCAGCTCCAATTAAAGAGAACAAGATACTCCCCATGTAAAGAAAATGGATGTGGTTGGAATAAAACTGCCAGACAGGAAACAGGATGGAAATACATGTAAACTCAAAGAGTTTGAACCTGGTATTTAGCAGTCCCTTGTAATTAGTATCCTTGTTTCCTAAAAAGACATGTTTGCTACAACTTTAATATCTGCTCAAAGCCATTCAAATGTTCAAGGGCTGGCAACAGTTAATTTTTGTTAAGTATTACTGTCAAACCTCACTAGGATATATGCAGAACTCCTCACACGGTTCTTCCAGTTCAGTTAAACAACGCACTCAGCCAAGACAACATAAGACAGCAGCACTACGGTATGAGCTAAGTACTATTATATCATCAGGACACTCTCTCAAACGAACACTCTAAAGACATTTACTTAGTAATTTCTGAGCAATTTCAACTATAAAATTAACCCTTTTTTTATTTCAACATGCGTCACCAAAAATACATATCGTGTAATCTCTATAAACAGAAAACGTAATTGAGGTAGAGATGAAACTGCCTAAGAGTTTGAAGAGGTGACCGTAGGGTAGGGATCCCTCCATTTACAATGCCAGTGCTAGCCCAGTTTCTTTCAGATCTTTACGGTGTAGCACTAAGTATCCCAACTCCAAAAAAAGTTAGTTTCTATTTTGTGGGGCTTCCAAGAGAATCAGCTACTTAATGGTGTTGTTTTTTTTTTCCCCAGCACTTTCAAAATATAGAGTATACTGCATAAGTGCATGGAATTGCTAAAAGAACTGACAACGCATCTAGAATTTTCCTTTGGTGAAATGGTTGTCTCAACACGTATGATTTCCTTCATTGAGAAACTCCATTTTCATTGAATCACAGCTAGTATGTTAGTAACTTCTCTAATAGATGGCAAGGATTTGTGGAAACCAAGACAAAAGTTCAGAACAGAGGTGGATCTCAGTGGGGCTATATTCTGCAGCTTCCTCTGGAGCTCTCTCATCAATCATCGTTACTAAAAAGGCAGAGATGGTGCAAGGGATGGAATACTACTTACTGGATGACCTGGAAGTGTTGTGAACATTTATTTGAGGTAAACTCAACGTTTGCTTGTACTTAGTTTGCGTTCTTTTGGATTTATGGCTGTTCTGAAGAGAAGAGGCTAACAGTGGTGGCCATTGTAGCTGGTCGGCTGCTTGGTGTGGTATTTGGAGTTTGGTCAGTGGAGGATTTTGCTTTATATGTGTGTCAAATATCTAAGATCTTGAGTAATGTTGATAAATCAGAAAAAACTCATTGCCAGTCCAATATATGTCACGACAATAATGCTGGGGTAAAAAAAAATATCCTATCTCATATTGTACACTATTTGCTTCCAATTAAGCCTGAGAAGAGAAAAGCAAAAGAAGGCAAAAAGGCCAACAAAACTCAGAACTTTTTAAGTTCTTCAAAAAGGTTCTGTTCAAACAGCAGTTCAAAGTATAGTCGGGTTCTTATTTTATCCTTAGTTGGCTTATCCATCCACCATAAGGACTTCTTTAATTTCTGTAAAACAACTGTGTGTTCAGGAGAATGTCTATTCTGAAAATGTTTCTATTCATAAAAACGGTCTTGCTGAATTCTAGCTCTCCAGTATGTTTGCAACTCAATGTGAGATTTACTGGCTGACAGATAAAAGATGTCTTTTTCAAGCACCAGTCCTGAACACTCAGTGAGGGATCATAAAATCAATCTGGTTACCTAGTGGCTCATCCAGCAACAATAGGAATAGACAATTTGTTCACTGTCAACGCGTGGACAACTCCATTGCCTTTGCTGCCTTCAGTGGGGCTGGACAGCTTTGCGGAGGAGCCACGTTCAGACGCCTGCTCCTGATGCCCAAAACAAAGGAAGTTTCATACCACTGTTCTCTGAAGCTGCCGCTCGTAGAGCGTGGAGCAGGGGTCGGCAACCTTCCAACGGTGATGTGCCAGATTGTAATTTTCTTTCCCAAATTAGAGTTTAAGAATGCTGGCAGGAACTTTGCAGGAGCCAACAGACGCTGCCTCTCAAAGAGGCAACATGCTGCCAATCAGCTGATTGGCAGTATCTTGCCTCTGTGTGAGGCAGGGGCTCTGGGCTCCCAGGGAATTAGGATATCGGGAGGAGCCAGCGCCTCTCAGAGACAGCTCCTGCACTGGCCTTCCTATTCTAAATCTGCCCTATAGCATTGATGGCATGAGAGGCCAGCTCCGAGCTCCTACCCTAAAAAATCTGTCCAGAATTCAAAGCCATATCCCAACCTGGGCACCAATTCTAGCACGGAAGGCAAAGGACCGAAAGAAAATAGCATTTAACGTTTCCTGAAGCTTGCAAAGTCACGTGTAATAATGCAAACTTCCTCAGTCGTGCGAGTTTATTTGTAACTCTGAATTTCTATCCACGGGCACGTGGGCAATCCCAGTGTCCAAACACACTTTAGAGAAAAATTCACTTAAAATAATCACATGTAGCCCTTGCACTTGCTTCAAATTCACACACCTCTTTCAGTTGGTCAGAGAGTAAGTACACATAAATGCAACACGATGGTTAGGGTAGAATAGATGATTTCAAGCAAATCTGCACATTTTTAAATGAAAAATAGTTGAGAAAGCAACCATTAATTTTCTGAGGTTTTTGTCAAGACAGTTATCTGAGCTTAACTGAGACACAAAGACTACCATCTCTACTTTTTCTTTCAAAAACTGTAAAAGGGAACAAGAGTCTTCCCACCTCTTTCAGCTTTTGAGTGAGTAGCTGTCATGCTTTGAAGGCATACAGATTTTGTGCGTAACCAGTGGCACTGCCGTCAGCCACAGCGAAGGGATACAAGCATGGAACCACGCTCTCCTCAATTCCACACCTTCCAGCTAAATTGACTCGTGATGCAATTGATGGAGCTGCCACCGTGTCCTCTTTGGGGCATTTAAGAGCAGTGCTGGCCACTTCCCATCTTCCTATTTCCTTTTCCACGTGGGATGTAGTTCACAATCTTCCTCTAAGAATAGCAGTGGCTCTAACTTCTGTGCCGCTGGCAGTACTTCACTGGCTGTTGTACAGTAAATAGTCTAATTCTGCTGAGTTGGTAGCAGCTGAGATTGTTAGTGATATATTGTCCTACCATTAAACACGCTGTCATCTGGCAGGATGATTGACTAGAGCCCGAATCTTGGCAGAATAGTGTTTTGCAGTTAGTTTGGCATTTCTTTATTAAGTTCAGGTTAGATTCACTTAAGGAATGCGCTTGCCAGCGATGCCATGTTTTCGACTTCATATCCATCATGATGATTAATGGTCTATTTACAAAGATATTCATAATGAAATTCTTACCTTCTTTTCCCAGCCCAACATAAAACACACCTATCATTGTATTTTCTTGAAGCAAGCCAAATTCCATTAGAAACATTTTCAGACATCAGCGTAGGAACTTTCCATACCATGCACAAGTCCGAAACCTTCTAAACACGAATACATATTTTTAGGGATTGACATTGTGCAAAAAATGATACAAAAGCACTCTTCACTTCTCTGCTTTTTTTTCCTCCTTTCTTTGCCTCTGAGTTCCTCTAATTCAGTGAGCCATCTAGGAATATATGAAATCTTGAGCATCTGCCTCTATGCCTATGCAATTATCAGAACCGAACCATTATAATGGTAATGCCTAGGAACCTCAGCCACCAGTGGATGGTAGTTGCTGCATAAACACAGAGAAAATCATAGTTCCTGCCCCAGGCACTTTGCAAGTTATGAAACAAGAGGCAGCAGTTAGACTGGAGCAGCATGGAAGCAATGAAATACGTTTGCTCAAGATTATTACGCACTGGCCTCACAGAGATCTATCAAGCTTTTTTTTTGGATATTAAGACAAACTACCAGTCCAGCCGCAACTTCAACAACTTCATACGCCTCATTGTCAAGCTTTGCAGACTACCATCGTTTTGTGGTTTATTGCTTATGAAGAGCTCAACTGCACCCTTCCACCTTCTGCAGTAATGGACTTCCATCCAGGGCTGTCACTGCTACTTTGAAAACGGAGAGCACAGACTGAAAGACACAGCTGTGCTACGAAGCAGTTATGAAGAGAAGAAGTTATTAATCCCTACAAGCATATAAATCACCATGCCCAAATGCGTTACAGTTTCTCTAGTATATTTTACTCCCCCTCTGAAATATGAATTTCTCTCGCTCAGCCTCCCTTATGGTATCCATAGATTTGGGGGGGCGGAAGGGGGGGCGTTTATTTTATATTAAATAAATAAAATTTTAAATAAAATAAATAATAAATAAATAAATAATAAAATAAAATAAAATAAATAAATATTATATTAAATAAAGGGAATATTAAATTCCCTTAAACTGTAACTAAAAGATCACTCTGCAGTACTCAAAACTACTTATAGAGGCAGTACTTAAGCATCTTTTAAAATCCCAGCTGACACTTTGATGAACTTTCCAGTGCCTAAATATCTTAGGCACTGACCCATCATGCTAAAAAATTTGCTCGAAGCTTCCCCCTCTTCCCATACATAGTTCAGTGCTCTGTGACAATAATAAACCCTTTCTTCCTGGGTTAAATCTGGTAGCAGCCAAGTTTTCCCTTTAAGTATTTAATTAATCTTATTGCCAAAGTAGTCGTCTTGAAACCTTGATAAAGAGCCACTTAGCACTCAGAATTAAAATTTATGGGAAAGAAAGCTCGGATGGGATTTGTCTCACCTAACATTAGACATCTTCAGCATAGCTGCTCATATGTGAGCTAGGCTACATTGGCAGTTAGGAGAGAGAAGTAAGGTCTCGCAGGACAGAATTCACTTGATCCATTCTAAATTGCTACTAAAGGATTTGGTGAGTTCCATCTCAGAAGTGCCTGTATCTCTGCTTTAACCAGAAAGGAAGAACAGATCACTAACTTCAGCATAGTATCTGCTTTGAAGACATCTGAAGTTAGGTGAGATGGATTGCACCACTGTACCTGGAGGTTAGACCAGGATGTCGACAGTCCAAGTTTTATGACTTCCTTCCTTTCTGTCATTGATTCCAAACATAACCACCAGCAAATCATTTAACTTCTCAATGTTTCAGTTGGTGTATCTATAAAAAGGGTATATTACAGTGTTATTACATTCTAGATATGCTGCAGAGTCATAGCAAGGCAAAACTAGCTCTTGAAAGTGTGTTGAGAACCTCAGAGGGAATATATTAAATATGTGCAAACCATATTAAAGAGACTACTAAAGAATGGGGAAAACAACTGACAAGACTTGGAGCAAGGCATAAAAGAGATTAAATTCCACTCGCTGCACATAAACGTTGTGAATAGTCTATCTTACAAATGTTTAGCATGTTGCACATGCTCAAGAGATCTAATATTTCAAGGTGGATTTTCTCCACACCATGAGGAGAAGCAAAGAACTCGGTTAAATTGTCATCTAGAGTTAAGGAGCGTATGGGGGGGGAGTGAGGGGGGGAGTTTATTGTGCCGCTAAGCCCTGCAACGGCGTAAATGAAGCTCTTGTTGCAAGGTGCTAATCTTCTCAGAATTCTTATTAAAAATGGATGATTGCGTGTACCTTCAAACAGCCAGGGCATCAGTTTTTTGATTTACTAAGCCCAGGAGCATTGCTCCCAGTGTATTTTTGCAAGCTTTTTATAAAAAAAATATGAAAGGGAACAAATTTGAGGGTTAAGATGGCCATTTGCATGCATTATCTTTTCCCCTTTTTATCAAGTAAGAAAGTCTAAAGGAGACACATGTTTAAGTTGTTAGCCAGGAGAACACAGTAAATTTTGTTTCTGGACTTGGCACTCTCCCAGTCTCTGTCTGGAAGCAAATGGTTAATGCTCCACACACAGCCAGAGGTGCTGTAAAGGAGGGAGGAATTGAGCACCCGAGGTGATTATAGCTGAAAACATGACTCTAATGTAGGGAAATAATTCATATTTAAATAATTGATTATTATCTACAAAGTTATCATTATAATCATGTTTATAATGAATGCATGTTTTACCAATTTGAAATAACTAAGTATTCTAATCTTAGCAAGCTTAAAGAAAGTCTGTTAATAAGATAAGAATATTTCCCTTTCTGCATATGTATTAACTCCTCTTTTTTCTTTTTTTTTTTTCAGTTCAGAAAAGATGCTTGCAAATGGATTACTCTGGGATGTGTTCTTGCAAATTCACCAGTGTGACTGCAGGTAGTATCAGGAGGGAACGCTGGTGGGAAAAATCTAGACAGCAGTAGGTTTTAAATTGTGCCTGCTACTTCAAATTGATATGGCCTTTCCTTCAGTCCAACGGCCTTTCCATCCAGTTCAATGACATCTTTACTTCTGTATTTCATTAGTGACTGAGCCAAAGCCCTCTCCTGAATATCCATGAAGCATTTTCGACTCAAGGCTGTGGGATATGGAACATCCCTTTTTTAGTGGGAACTGATGATGCTCTTATAGGAGCACATCCTTTGAGTTTCCTCTGTGGTATTTATTTTTCGTTCTTCCCAGGCAGAGCAAAACCTTTCATTTCAAATGAAACCTGTACTATAAATATCAAGACTGTAGTCACTTAGAAACTTATGCTCATACTGTGTTAGGTGTTAACTTCCACCACAATCAATGGAATTTAGGAATTTAAATCTCTTTAGGGATTGGGGATTTAGTCTAATATAATGAGTTCTAAAGGTATTATACTTTGAAACTAACTGGCAAATACAGTCACCAGAGAATATTCCTGCTTACTTTAAAAGCAAGGCCTCACATATTCTTCATTTTACCTAGGGCTGGTGAATCACCGATGTCGTAGCAACATCATCTATCCACTTGTGGCGAACAGCTTGCCACGTGGCAGGCAGACACCTTCCCCATGTGCAAACCTCATAGTTGTGATCAACAGATGGATTCAAATTCAATGGATTTGGCTTGAAAAGGTGGAAGACTGACAACAGGTACGTTCCTGAATGTGTATCCAGGACCCCTTCATCTGCTTCTGCAATAGCTTACATCAGGGCGTGAAATGTTCCCCTTCAGCTCACGATAACATCAGGCACCAGTTCTTCCCACTTCAGATCAAAAGGAGCATTGTGAGCCAGAGATCACCCTTTAGGTTACTATCTGCCCAATGAGATGGACTATGATGAATTTTCTGTTGCGTAAATTGAGGAATACAACTTTATGAACATAGAGAATTTTGAAGCATTTAAAAATAACCTAAAAATACTGTTTTGCTCATTTTTTGCAAGAGAGACACAACTTAAAATGCTATCATTTTGCTACATGGCAAAACACTGGTCACTAATAATACATCGATCCTTCAGGAAAAGAACAAGTCTTCTTGTTACAACTGCCATTGTTGAGACACAAGTTCCCCCGATAATCATAATCGGCACTTGATGTTCCAATTAACACTACTGAACATCACTTTTTTCAGGAGTATGTAAACTGAAGCAGTACTTTTACTTTTCCTAATTGCATTGCTGCTCATTTGGGTATTTTAGCTCAAAGCAGGATTCTGGATTAAACTTCCAGTTGTCAAAATACCAGGAGTTGAGGTTACACCTGGCACGTTTAATCACACGTCTGTGCGAGAGAAATGGAAAAGCAATGGGAAGCTGGGAAGCAGAACCATTTCCAGTATCACAGCCGTTCTGCCTCTCCTCGTGTCTTCCCTCCCCTATTTTATGATCTCCTGGAAAGGGGAAGGTTGGGAACAGGCCTCCTCGAGAAGCAGTGCTGCTGCGGAGTCCAGAAATACCAGGAAACAAACCAGAAGCCCTGGGGTCTAATAAACAACAGGCAGTCTCTGTGGACTTGGCCACTTAGAATGATTATTTTAACAGCATCCAAAAGGCTAGTGTATATACTGGTACGGGCTACAGCGGCAGGGATTATGCCTTTGCCTCCACAGTGAGCATATGGAGGAGCAGTACCCTCCAGTAAGGTCTGTGGAAACAAAGAGAAGACAGGCATTAGACATGTCTCAGGCTCACAGCCAATCCTTCTTCCAGCTCGGTAGGGAAGTCGGCTACCCTGTGCTTCCCTTCAGTTCCCAGTAATAAACTTCTCCTAGCGTTTAGTTCTTACGCAGCGTAAACCAGTTGCTCACGTGAAGAGCAGTATAATATCAGTGTCCTGCAGTCTCAGCCCAAATACATCTTAGTGGCTGTTAATTGGTAGCTTGTCATCCCAGCCCTTTCCCTAAATAGTAATGCTCACCTTCAAATACCCTTAAAATTGTCTTTGAAAATGAGTTCACATTGCTGCCATTGTTAGTTCAGAAGATCTATCCAATTTCAGGCTTTTCATGTTTATTAATTAAAAGGTGACCGAAAATGACATTATCAAAGCCTGCATTAAATTGCTCTCTTTGTTTTATGATGGTTAGAGGTCCCCAAATGGAATTGAAAAGGCCACATGTGTTACAATTATTATTTTTTTTAAGCAGACACCACTTTGTCATCATATACTAGATTCAAAGCTAGAGGCCACAGTCAAACACACAAAAGAATAGCTGGCTTTTTTCTCTTTCAAATTATTGATATGTAAGAGAGAGGACGGAGTAATTGTTTAATCACTGGCACATTGCTTTAAATCTAATTCTCAGCACACACACAGAAAACACAAATGGATGGAAAGGGCACTGAGGCATTTGAGTTGATTGATGGCAGGTCAGTGGCCAATGCACAATAGTTTAGATATAAAACGTAGCAAATTAAGAGCATCACATTCCAAAAGCATTATATAAAGCTGATCTCAACTGGAGGGATGGTTAATACTATTAAAAGGGGGAAATACAAGCCAATGTGCTCACCCAGCTGAAGTGTGCAATATTACATAATGGATTGAACTGGGAAAGAAAAGGTAGGGAACTGAGGACAAGGTATATTTCTGCTTTTCTTCAGAGCACTCACTTTGAAGCAATATTTGCTTATTTGAATAAATATTATGGTCCAGAAGTCACCCTTGTGACCAAGAAGGCCAATGGCATCCTGGGGTGCATCAGGAAGAGTGTGACCAGCAGGTGGAGGGAGGTCATCCTGCCCCTC
>JAOTQQ010000001.1:70486619-70498339 GCA_026546715.1 Gallinago undulata | reverse complement strand
TGGCAGAGGCTGCCCAGGAAGGTGGTGGAGTCTCCTTCTCTGGAGACATTCCAACCCCACCTGGACACGTTCCTGTGCAACCTGCTCTGGGTGGGACCTGCTCTGGCAGGGCGGTTGGACTAGATGATCTCTGGAGGTCCCTTCCAAACTCCTGTAATTCTTTGACCCTTTCAATTAAAAAAAAAAAAAAGACAGTGTTACTCATGAAAAGCAGTCCCAGTGGACTCTAAAAGTACAGGCAAGCCATCCAGCTTTCAAGCCAAATTCACGTACACCCTAATAGCACCGGGTAAGCCCATCTAGACTACAGGTAACTTTTCTCATAGCTAATGTTTTGTACCTACTTGGCACACACAGTGCTCTACTCCTCTGGCTGATCCACTTGGTCTCCGTGAAAAGGAAGGAACAAAGTCTCCGTGTTATTAACTCTCTCTGAGGTTTCCAAACCACTTCATGTAATTAGTTCTAAGTTTTATAATGCCTTTCTTTCCTATTTCTGTGATACGCGTTAGATTTTTAACATAAATAGTTCATGTTTGCAGATCCCAGGAGACCATACAGCTGAACAGATTATAAAACGCAGTAAAGTTTAGAACAACACAGATTAGTAGCAGGCACCCCTGGAGGTTTATGAGGACAAGAAGTCCCCGGTTTTCTGATCGCCCTCTGTGGATTTCAATCTCAGAGTACCATGAAAGAGCAATTATAAAGTTTTAAAAATGTATTATTAGACTCTGGAAGTTTTAAAAATGTATTACTAGGCCCTAGTTTGAATAGGTACTAGAGGAGAAAGTCGCTGTCAACAGCTGGAGAATTTGCAACTGACAGAAGAATCAACTGAGCTCTGGAAAAAGCTCTGGAAGTGCAGCTGGAATTTGGATCGCTCACAGAACTGATCAAGCTAACTGTGGGAATTTGAGGGATAAATTTTTTACATCTTTTTTTATGATGTAAGGTGTTACTGCTCAGGGCTACAGTTCCTGGCTACTTTTTACATCCACATGAAACTCAGTGGGCTGCCAGGAGTCCAGCACCGTTTCAACACCCAGATGTGAGAACGCGAGTTACAAGGGAGCTACAGGCTTTCGTGCACGTATGAAATGCAAGGTAAGAAGTTTCTTCAAATTAAAGTTCTTGTGAATCTGTTCATGTAGATGGAACCAATTTGGCTACTCACCGGAAGCGTATCAGAATCTGCCCTTTGATTGCCCGGCAGAGAAGATCGGGCAGCGAGTGATTTGTTACGATCTAATTGTATATTTTGATGTACATCTTACCTATGGATTTGCCTGTAAAGGCACATCCTTTTCTTTTTTTCCAGCTGAAATGAAAGCCAAAAGAGGTAGGAATTTGCAGTTGGCGCCATTTAAGGACTAGTACTATCTATTGATACTGCATTAATCAGATATTCCTCCTGTACAAATGATTCAAATCTTTTTTCAGGACAGAGAAAAGAAACACGACTTGTTCTGGAAATCAAGATGTGACCCAGCCATCAGCTGCAGCTTTAGCTCTTTTCTTCACACTAACTAGTGAAAATGATAGGACTGGGAGAAAACCCAGCTAAGAATGCTCCTGGACCAGGGAAATGTACCACAGCAATATATCACTTTTTGGTTACTAATTCTGAGTAGCGATTTCAATAGGAGTCTTGCTTGCTTAAAACATTCATCAAATTATATTGGATGGGATTATATCGGATTGGGACAGATAATCCTGATTTTCTCCAAGGAACTAAACGGGCCAAGGAATGAATCTTATGGAGAGCTACCTATTTGAATCTAGTAGAAGTCCATCATAAAACCACGGCGCTTCTGTAACACAGTGTGGCTGAACTTTGCTGCTGAGTGTGGTATAGCAGTTCTGTGAATGAAGAGAGATTTTCAGTCCCTAGAGCTCAATTCATTAGCATGCATAAGCATTAACATTATTTCTTTGAAACAGAGGAAAAATGAGACTATTTCACAAGTATTATTGGCTGCATATACATGTACAATATAATAGAACATACTACGTTCATGTAATTTAGTTGAAGATATCTGGCTATTAACAGGGAACATTTACGATTAAAAATGCATTACCCACACCTGAAAAGTTCTGGCTTAACAAGTAAAGACTGTTTTCATCATGCCCAGAAGTTTAATAGCCTCAGAAAATTATCCCAGATCAAAAACATGTTATCTTCTATGATGGCTAACCATTCCACTACCCGTTTATAAAATAGCACTTTTCTTAAGAGCACCAGGTCTAGGCTACAAGTTGCAGCTTTACTCCCCAGATGCTCTGGTTTTCTTTTCAACCGAAACTGCAGAGAAAGTAAATACTGTCAAATCAGACAGTATTCCAAACAGCCATCGTGACAACTTCATCTTAGTATGTCAACATACCAAGTGTTTCTCCTAGATACCTCAATGGGCCAGATTCAATGACCCCAGGGCAAGAGTAACTTTCAGTGCTAGAGGCAGCTCTTCCTGTTGGCTAGATAATAACTAAAAAGATGTTTTCCTTAGAGAAAATAAGGAAGAACCAAAAGATCCAGTGAATGAGGAAGAAGAACGGACATGCAGGAGGGGCACGCCAGAAGGAGGGAAAATGGAAATGCAGAAAGAGGTTAAAAAAACCACAGGCTATGTAGATAGCAAGGGAGATGGGATAAGAGTTTGAGCTGCAAGTGACTGGGTTTATACCCAAAGTCCTTAAATTTTCAGTCTCCTCTTTTATTCAGACTCGTAAATACGTGCAGCTTGCTGCCTCGCCGGACTGACTCTTCCCAGAGAGATCCCCTATGCTACTTCCAGAGGCACAGAGGCCACCCAAGATCTTCTTTTGCTGCAGGCCTAACCCTCTTTGAGCTGTCTCCCTTCACACCAGGCCTGGCAGGGTTTGCCTTTTTTGCCCCACTATTAGATTCCTGCAGCCGCGCCGTAGCAACGTCCCAGGCTCTACAGGCCGTACCTGGTGTAGAGGAGGGATGGGGATACGCCAGAAAGGAGAAAGGTAAAACTGCTACCTTTCTCCAAATGCGTATTTAGAGACATAATGTTAGATAACTGCATTCATTCTGAGTCAAGAAAGCCCCTAGCATCCTACTCTTGCCAAGAAAAGCTTCTGCAATAATTTTTTTTAAGTGCTACAGATATGGAAAAGCCCGAATGATCAGAAAGCATTTTTTGTTTTTTGTCTGTTAGATCCAAGGAGACAAGCTGTTATTTTATTGCTCTGTGTAGATGCTCCTACTTTGATGGACAAAATGTCTAGAACAATTGGACCACAAAGTGACATAAATCCCAACAGAACAAAAATATATCCATTACCTACGGTATGTCCAGAATCAATCTCTGTGAGGGATGATTATGGTATTGACCTGAGATCTGTCAGTACATTTTCCTCTGAGAAGTCCCTAGTGCTTGTAGACAGAGCCCCTGTGGGGGTTATCTTTCATGTACACCACTATGAACTGAATACTAAAAATTCGCCTCGTGTGTGCTTTTCTTAGCCAGATTATAACAATTAATGCCTATTGAATTATTAGCTGGATACAAGTTGGGCTAAAAGCAGGGTGTGAAAGAAATGAATACATGTGGTACAAAGAATCCATATCACCAAGTCCTCAGTGACCGAGATGCTACGCGAGTCACTCCACAATATAAGCCGTCTCACCTCAGTCCTGGATCTACCTGGACAAACTCCAGTCAATATCTGAATAAATTTGGTAATCAGGATGGCAGCAGAAAGGAATCAAAAGCTGAACAGGGGATAATCAACAACAGAAAACCCTTTTTGCCTAATGCATAGTAGCTTCTAATTATTTGAAAGACCCTCACGTTCATCTGGAATTAATATAACCAGGTTTTTTCAAATGGTCATTTGGTCTCTGGGGAAAACTGAAGAGTTACTGTATCTCCTCCGACAAAGGAAGATACATCCAGTCTGAGTGCAATAATTGCAAGTGGACTAACCACACAGAATTGCCTTCAAAGATCACATCGTCACCCAGACCCAAATAACCCAAGTTAATTCATGCCCAAAAGCAGAATTCTGCTGGAGGGAAGAAAAACCTACAGAACACAAACCTTGTCATGTAGCCCCAGCGTGATGGAGATGGAAGACTCACCCTCCTTGTTCCCTGGACAGTAACCAAAATAAAGTCAGGAATTTTAGTGCACTGCTGGCTAATAGGATTAAAAGCAGGTACATGAAATTGGAGAGTGTCTCCCGACACTTAGGGCTGTCTTGGCAGTCTGTTCATCACACAGGAGCAAAACCATGATATGAGAAGCAAGGTAACAAGCTGAACACAATCAGAATATCTCTATCGTCCCATTGTTTTCTTGTACCACCCAGAATACCGAGATCAGCCAAACAGGACTGAAAAGAAATACATGTGCTGCTCTAAAGAGTCAGAATCCCAGCTCTCCTTGAAAATCAAAGGGGAATTCAAAGTGAGTTACTCTGCTTATGACACACATCGCTGGGGCGGCTGGTACCTCACCCCCGAGAACCATACGACAGAATCTTTCTCCTCCGCGCTCATGTCACATAGCTTGAGAGCCAAAGGGAGGAGAAACTCGCAGAGAGGAGATGGCAGAGTTCCCCCAAGGAATCCCAGCGCTCTGTCCCATGTCAGTACAGGGTTGAGCATGTGTTATAATCCCAAAGACACCTGGTAATGCCAGATTTAGCTTGCTTTCAGACCTTGTGATAGCGTGCACTCGTGGCTGATCTCACCACCCAGTTCAGGCTGTGAAGCAATGCTTCCATTTCCCAAAAATCGGTGGTTACCAGCCTTGTTCTGCGGAGAAGCCTAGCATTTGGGGGACACCAAGTTCCTTTGTATTTGCATTTTTAAAACCCTTCAAGTAAGTCTGTCGCAAGAAGTTTTTAAATTATGCCATCAGCATAAAAATGTATAACTGACATAAATCCTCATACACGGACAAAGATGACTTTTACCTGGCATTCTGCAGCCATTCCAGGTTTTAGCATCGTCACAGCTCAGAGGATGGGACGTGGATTGCACATTACAGTGTCTGATGCACTAAAAAGGGTTTTTTTAGTCATTTTACAGTATATCTGCAGGAGACCACTTTCAAGCTGGGACTATCACTACATCAAATTGGAATAAATACATATTTTGCATGCTTCTAAACACACATACACAAAGTACAAATATGCACACTGTGTATTTCTCTGTAAGAACTCAAAGAATTTCTCAAGCATCGGTTGATTAACCAAAGAAAATCGCGGAAAGGGACACAAACGTTCCCACATCCACTCTATAGCAGACTGAAGTGGGGTAAAACCTACTACTGAGTGAATCCCTGGGTCTGTCAGGAGCACTGAGTGCCAGTCCTCAGCCCAAAGCTCACCCCGGCTCTGCTATAGGGCTTGCTTCTGCCCCAGCGCTCTTCGCTGAAGCTCCTACAAAGCACTTAGTCATATTTAATCATGTAAGTACTCTGGACCTTGCAAGATCAAGCCTCGATGAAATATTTAAGAGGCATGCATACAAAACCAAAGGTAACTGACATCAGGAACAACCAGGGAGGCTGGAAATCACTTTAAAAGCAAGGAAATCTTCATAACGATATAAAGAGAAAAAGAAAACCAGCTTCTAAGGGGACATGATTAGAAAAAAAAAACACTGTCAAATGTTTTGTACTTCTATGTGACAGACGAGGTGTGCTCAAAACCTCAAATTCTGTGCAATAAAAATCATTGCAGAGGATTCGTGGAGAGCTGAAACAAGGACATGAAAACTCCGTCTGCAGTGGGAAGGGCTGAGGTAACTTCAGCTACAGCGGCACAAAGGTTGCTCCTGTTTACCAAGTCCCATATAGATCTCATCCAGCTACAGTTAATTTCAAGAGTGTTTTAGCACAGCTGGGAAGAATTCATACCATAGAAACCCCGGCTTTCAAAAATAGTGGTTTTTGAAGTATGCTAATTATTTTATAAGTATACAATGACTGCAAATACTTTAAAGGTAAACAGAAACAAAAGTGGATTGAGGCTGTGGCTTAAAATTGAGGTGGGAGACCTTTCAGTAGAAGCACGCAAAGATTTTCAGTGTTTCCAGCTTTTGGTGGATTAACATATCGTGTTTCTTCTTTTTTTTTCTTCCCCCATCGAGGTGCATCAAAATTTAATGAGCAAGAAAACATAAGGAAAAGGAAAAATGGCTATGGAATCTTTTAGAAAATAAAGATCTAGTGGCCATAAAAAAATCCTGAAGTTGTCTCATTACTACTTATATCACATTAGCACTCATTTCACGCTTCTGCAAGAGAGGAAAGTTTCCAAGGTCCCTGCATTTCTATAGACCTTACGCAGAAATAAGCTAAGAGCAAATTCAGACATTTTAGCCTATGGATTGCCCTCATTATTGAGGTTTGCTGGTCATTCCCAGCAGCCTTCCGCTCCTTTCCTGAATGTAAGGGCGGAATCACAAAGGCCAGAACAAGCTGCCTTCCCAAACTGAGCTGCTCCTCACACAGGCTGCCCCCTCCGTTGCCTGATGTCCCATACCTTGCATAATCCTGGTCAGTTTGCGAGGGAAAGAGAGAGAAAATTCTTACACAAAGAAGACCTCATCCCTTTGCTCATGGTGACTTTTCCAGGCCAGTTATTGAAGTCATTTGCATCATCTGCAACAAGGTACTACTCAATATGCTGAATATAACCCCAGAAAAGAAAGGTCCAAACAGCAGCTCGCTCAGAAATTCTGACAAACGTGACTATGGGCATTGCCGTGCAACTAAGATGCACAGAACAGAATCCTGATGGACCAGTCATAATGGATATAAATACTGAGAGATCAGATCTGCCCAAAGATGGCACATTTGTTGGAAGACGGATGTATCTGCTGATGCTCAAATGCACAAAAAGAGACAGGGATCACAAATTGGTCCTGCGGTTTGTCTCTATCCATCCCCTGTTGCAGTTCCCTACTCTTCAGCAGCACCTGAAGGAAACTGGAACCAGAGCCACTGCTCAGACATGATGATCTTCAATGTCCAAACAACAGCCAACATAAAATTTAATTCAAGCTACACTACAGGGCATGTTTTCAGCATATTTTTTTTTTTGGGGGGGGGACAGACGACACGATGCTGAGGAATTTAACTGCAAAACTCCCATTATTAATAGGAGTTGCACAGCTAAATCCCCACATACTATAGTGAAAATATCGCCTTACGTTTCTCTCTGGTACCACTCCTGATCTGTGCTGACAGCTCTCTCATCATGAATAACATTATGTCAGGCTGCCCGATGATTCCTGAAACTGTCAACAATGTTTAAAGTCAAGTTCTCCAAACTTTTTAAAACTTAATCATCTTCACTCTGGAAGCATAAAAGTTGAATGCAAGAGAAAATGTGCAGATTCCCAGCAAGTTTTATTGACTTGCTGGCCAAAGGCTTCACCTAGCTGCTGAAACATTTACATACTACAAAGCCCTGTCTATAGAAAGACTGTCCTTAGAGGCCAGTATATACATGAGATGGCAGAAAGAGTTGAGAAAGTATGGGGAATAGCACAAAGTTTACTTAATCTTTATGCTAAGTTACCAAAGCCATCAGTCTATCCAATGTATGCAATCAGCCCAGTTTGGGGAATTTTGTTAATACCATATACAAGCACAGCTGAGAAAGAAAAAGTCCAGAGAAATCTTAATTTCTCTGGTTTTTTCCTCTTTGAACCTGACTTACAATGTCACTTTTCAAAGTGGGGAAGACCATCAATCTCTCCATTTGTTTTTTTTTTTTTTAATTACTGGTCATCAATGTGATGAGAAGTTCCAGACTGAAAGCTCGAAGAAAGAGTAATCAATATATGCAGGTCCACAGGGGGCACCAGTAAAGAAAATACCACCAAACAATCTTCTGAAAGGAAGCCAATCAACTTGACATTTTTAAAAGGCTCAATTAAAAATAAATACATATATAAAATGTTTCAAATTGAGTGCCTAGTAAATGGTGTATATACTTTAAACGCCTATGTTTTACATTCTTTATTGGTACTTTTGCACTCCCCTTCTGTCATCTAGAAGGGTCTTTTCAGCAAGAATGACATTAACTCATGCCCCTGACCTGCAAACTATTGACCTACACACAGCCAAGCACACAAATAAATATTAGCAGGGGCAGGAGGAGAATAAAATCTCTCAAAAATGTTCGCTGCAAACAAACAGATAGCAGTGAATAAAAAACCTATTTTTTTTTCCCTCAGTTATTCATTGTACATGAGTTTTAGCAGGTGCAACACTGAGACAGAGGAAAAAAATTATTTGGGACTACAGGATAGCTCTGTGAACACGCTCAAGGAAAACCACTGTGGAAGGGAGTTAACAGAGTACCGTGAAATATCTATGGCAAAAAACCTCAACTTGTCTGCTACTTTTTTGCCATTACCAATCTTTTCTCTTTTTATAAAGTTCATGGTACTTCCATGAAAACGAGCTCTTTCTCCTGTCGTCATCTACCACAGGAAGTATGTGCACGTTGGTAAACAATAAGCAGGAGACAAAATATAGCAATCTCATAGGAAAACTCATTTAGCTGCCTGAATTGTACAAGCCAGCCACTCAAGATTTCAGGAGTTGATCCAAACAGAACTGACTTGGTGAGTCTTCTGAGATTCACTCTTCATTTTTCACAAATCTTTCAGTGCCTTCAGTGCTCCTCTCAAAGCTGCACCTCCTTGAATCAAGCGATCGCATCGGGCTTCGCTTTTTAAAATGTGAGATTTAGTTTTAATGCCCAGAATGCATCAGCTGAAGGCTCTGAAGAAGTTCAGAAACACAAAGGCAAAGAAAAAGGGATGCACAATAAATTAGTTTATAATACCAGGACTATTATGCCAAGCTCGCATATTGGGCCTTAATTTACGATTTTTGAATAGTCCTTGCTGGCAACACTTCTATTTTATTCTGTGGGCTGTTAAACTAAAGCATATTAACAAAGCAGCCAGTAAAATCTCTGTGCACTGTACTGAAGTCCTCTTCAAAGATCTCTAACATATGTTTCATGAAGAAATAGAGGGTGTATCTGTCAGCTTCTCTCAAGAGCTAATAGAGAACAATTTCATTTGCAGAGGAAGGCACAGTTATTCTGCTGGTTCCATATTAACCTGGGAAACCCTTTAGACCAAGGATATTTCCTCAAAATCTGTTTCTACTGTTTTTTCTCACTTTTGAAGGAGCAGAAAGGGGCTGAAGTAGAATGGAGAAACAGTCTCACAGAGTGCCCACATGATAGGGCCTATCTTAAAGAAAGCTCTCATCTGCAGGAAATTTATTCAGTCGTGAGAATCTAAACATAGCTCCCTGCTCACAGAGAAAATAAAAATGACACACAGAAGAAGTAGTCCTCTCACTTTGGCACTGGGTAACTACGGATGAAAAATAAAGTAAGAAAGAAGCAAAAGAGACCAGTGACTGTTTTCTTTAACTCCTTTTCCGCTGCCCCCAGTAAAGCCAGTGATGTGCCTTGAAAGGTATAAACCAAATGACTACACTTTGTGTGCATATAGCACACTGGTCTCTTTTACTGTATTCGCTACCTAAGTAACAGAAGAAGGATGTTCTCACACTCTTTCCCTCCCCTCCTTTCATTTATTTTGTCAGAAAAGAGAGAGCTCTATTAGTAAGAGAGTGGCAGAGAGGTGGTTACACATTAGCACCATGTTCTCTGATGCTCAACATGCACCAATAATTCTGTCATCTCAGGGGATCCAGCCACGGTGTCCATGTCCCGTGTTTGCCAATAATCACACAACCATTCAATCCCGTACCATGTAAATTGCCTCTGCCAAGGAGATATGAGACTTAACAATGTCCTGAAACTTGACTAAAATATTTTTAGATCCAGCCTATATTGTTAAGTAGAACAATAATAACAAGGGAAATAAAAATTTGATATAAAGAAAAAAAGCCTTGACACTAAGTGTGGCACAGCATTGGACCCGAAATGGAGTAAGACCCTGAAAAACCTCAGCTATGTTCTGAATTGGCCCTCCTTTTAGTAAAGGGCTGGACCAGGTTACTTTCAGAGGTTCTTTCCACCTCAAATTCTGACTCTAACTATGGTTTAAGCAGCCAAAATGTCCACTGCTAGTGCCTAGCGGTGGGCAGACTGGTCATATATTTGCAACACACCCTATTCTCCCAGGGACATTTCTCACTAAGTTGAAAGAGAAGGTAAAACTGTCTAAAGAAGTGCAAGACCAAGAAACATGAACTATTGCAGCTTGTTCTTCTGAGTTCTTAACATCTCCTTAAACTCCTATATGAAAAATAATTACTAACTCTTTACTATAGAGTAACATAGAAATAACACAGATCTTGGTCCTGGCAATGATTATTCAGAAATTGTTTTGGTAAAGGAGTAGGTTTGCCAAGACAGAATTCATTCAGGGGCTGCTTCAAGCTCTGCTGAATGTTTATATCAACTTTTATGCAATCTGACATTCCCAAAAAGAACTGACAGTAATGGACTGGAAACACAGCGAAACCATTACACAACACAGAAAAAAGAGTTTCAAAAGAAATGGAACTTAAGAGCTAAATTTCTGAAAATGGCTCTGCTAAGGGACTGGCCTGAACAGAAAATCCTTAAGGAACTTTCAAACCAACAGCTCAAGATGACACTCTGCGTTGCTCCAAAATGCAACACTGAAGCTGATATGCAATATTCCCCTCTGGGTTTTATTTTGCCACATTTGAGAGACCCAAGGAGACTTTACACCAAGTAGCAATAAAGACAGAAAGACCTTTCAGGGAAGCATTAGAGTCTCCAGGAGTAAGGTCCTGGCAGTCCTCTCTGGAAATCTGTCCCCGTCACACGCTCCAGGCTGGTGTTAGGTGGGCTACAGTCCACTGCTGTCACAGCTTGCGAGAGGCTGCAGTGCAGAGCATCTCACCTTGGCCATCCCAAAACCACTAGCTGGTTGGGTCTATCTAGACAAGTATATGGTATCACACATCTTAGCAGTGCAAGAGAAAATGGGGTCTTTTGCAGTTCCCTGCCTCAGAATAACGGACCTCCTCCACTTCAATAAGATGAAATGGATCTAAGCATGTACTTAGAAGCGCATACATAGAAACAGAATTCCTTATTATGATGATTGTGGCACATCATCTTGCCAATAAATGCTCCAACTTTTATACTGGGGCTGAAGCAGACATTGATATTTCCTGAAACTTTAACAATTTTCCAGGAGGATCATTCCATTTCTGTAGCTGCAGGACTCAGCAACGCTCCTCATGACTAGGCTGCCTTGGAAATTTTTTCTAACAAGCTGCTTCTTCTGGGCCCTTATCACACTGAAACTTACTCCTGTTTCTCCCTAGCAGTTACTTAAAGCGACATTGCATTTCTTTTAAGTTTTCTATTTTTCCTTGATAATTCCTAGCTGGCGATAATGCTCTTTGGTGACTAAAACCATCCACAGCACATCCCAGAGGAGCAATATGGCTTTGTTTTTTCACGGTATGATGTCTGTGTCATAAGTAATGGGTCTGTCCACACTCCATCACTGCCAACCTTTTCCACTAGATGGAAAAACAGTGTAGTCCCACAAAATTATTAAACACCTCCTCCCCATCCATCTCTAAGAATAGGAAGAGTAACCCTACCGTGACCATGTAACATCCTTTTCTAACTCGTTACATGGAGTCATGCTGGTTTGCTCTAACAATGGGCAAAGATTCCTGCCCACC
>JAOTQQ010000001.1:70471619-70481619 GCA_026546715.1 Gallinago undulata | reverse complement strand
ATGAATCCTGCCATCCTTATTATTTTGTTAATTTAATGGAAGTTTTCGTGCAAATAAATGTCGCGAGGCTGAGTGCTCAGTGCATTTTCTTTTCCAGCATCCCCAGTGGCTGGCACAGGCTGAGTTATCCAGCATGAAACTAACAGAGATCATCTACACCGTTCCCCTGGAATAGCACCTGCGCCTTTGTGGCCCTGAACTGCTTCAACAATACAAATTTACAAACAGCTTTTGAAACGTGAGTCAAACATCCTTCAGTATGAGCCAAATCTGGTGTGTGACACAACTGGCTGGCCTTTATTGTATTAGCATTATTACCACTCCCAGGCTTTGGAGAGCTGTGTCTCTCGACACATTTCTTTAGCATCTCTGACAGCCTTCAATCTCTGACAGCCTTCAATCTTCCTGAATTTTCTACCTTTGAACCACTAGTAAGTAGCAAAAAGAACTACATAAACAAATAGGTTCATGCAGGATACAAGAAAATCCATGCAGTTAACTTAAGTTTAATGCTCTTCAACTCTTTTCCTCCTTCCTCTACCCTTGCCCCTGCCCCCCAGGGGAGGTAGGAGGAATGGTTTAAATCAATAACCAAAGGCTTCAATTTTACAAACCCTTGACCAATTAGAGCTCTGAGTCCTCGGTGCACCCGTCATAACCTCCCCCACCCCAGCACGCACACGTAACATATATATATAAAAGAAATACTCCCAGCCTGGCATTAACAATCTTCATTCGGTGCTCTTTACTTAAAGGAAGAAAACAATTAAGGGAAAACCTTGAAGTAATCTCATTCTGCCTATTTAGCCTCTTCATCCCTCAATGTGTGGTTAGTAAGTGTTGCAATCAGGGGCTAAGGCCTGCTATCATTCGGCCTTAATTAAAAAAGACACAAGCAGTGGAGCTGTGAATTAGAAATGTAACAACGCACTACCCCTGATTAATTCGAGGCTCATGTTGGATTAATAACTCCAAACAAAGAACAAAAGGAAATTGTTATGCGAATTGCAGCCCTCCCAGGCCAGACAAAGGTCAAATCACAGGATTTCAATTTCATCCGGAGTCGCTTAATCAACTCCCTCGGAAGGAAGACCATATGCAGTCCTGAAAGCTACCCATTGTAGTCGTGTTGTCACTGGACCTGAGAGACGGCACAGAGATAATCCCAACTATTCCCCATCTTTTCTCCTTCTTGGCTCTTTCTTTTCTCTTTTCCCTTTCTTCCTCAGTTTCTAGTTTCTCTTTGCCTTTTCTTTTTCTTTTTTTTTTTTTAAATATGACACAACCCCTTCATTAGGGCTAACGATGAAGGAATAAGGACACTATCTGTCAGAAAGCGGCTTTTGTGCCTGCTGCCCCGTGGAAGCACCCTGGCTCTCGCTGCCCACACAGCTGCAGAGGCAGCTCCTCATTTTGAGGGGGGGTGTGGTGTGTGTCCTCTCCACCAGCTTTTCAGCATTACACAGCCCCAAGAAGCAGCACTCGGGGCGGGGGGGGGAGTGTCAGAACAGGATGCGTTGCGCACATTCAGCACGCTGCCTACATCTTCATGCGGAGATCTTGTGGGAACTTTAGCTGTGAAAGAAGGATGTCACTGCCCCGAAGACCTGTCTCTGAAATTAAACCACAGAGAATAGAATCGCCTATTTCTTGCTGTTCGCCCCCAACGAAACGATGACGGAGCAAAGCAGCCCTCAGTTTTCCTTATCTAAAAGGCATTGCCCCTCCAGTGAGCAGACACAGGCTCCCACAGAACATGACTTTCTCAAGCAACTCACATGGCAAGAAGTTTTATATGGATTGCACAGTTCATCCTATATAAAGAAAAAAGGAAAGCCCAGGTCTGCCTAGGAACCTGGCACTCATACCCAAGAGCAAGTATAAAAGGCTATAGAGGCTGAGAAAGAAGAAGAAACTTCAGGGTGAGGATCCGCAACATGGAGTTCATTCCCATGCTCATCGCTATCCCGAAGGATTTTGTTCATCAGCCCAGTAAGGCCAGTTTGCCACACAGCTGCCTGCAGCTGGCCCAGCCTGGATGGTGCAGGTAGTCTCTCTCTCTCTCAGCCAGATCCCTAGTGTTTATACACAATATTTCAAAAGGCACATCCGTATTTCTCAGGTTCTCCTATAAATATATATTCTGTAACAGCAACACAGTTCAGGACCACTTTCTCCAGGAATCAGCTCCAGCAAGGGGCCAAGAGCCAACCTCAGTGCAGACCTCTTGCAGAAATCAAACAAATTTCACCCAATTTACATAGATACAAAGATTTAAGAAACAGTCCTCTTTTACTCTCAGGTTCTGGTCCCAGACATATTCAGCACATGCATTCATTACTGCAGGATTGCTGACGAATGCACCATGGCTTTCTGACTTGATTTTACCAAAAGAGACACTTTAAAGCCCAATGAAACTACCAAAAACCTGCTATGTGGCATTGCATCAGTAGTTTCAAAACCTGAAGGCACCAAAGAGTAAGGATTAGGATTCACATATTAAAACACCTTGGGAAATGCAGATTCTGCAGAAGCCTCTTACCTGTGTTAGGCGCTGGAATAAAACTGCAGGTCGCTCGGTGAACTTCAAAGAAGATCCTTTTTGGACTTTCAGCTGGGGATCATCTCCACTCAGTTCCGTGACAAACTACACTTGGTCCTCTGTCCAAGGGGCTGCTTACACACCTTCTGCCTCTGAATTAGCTGTTGAAGGGGAAGAAGTGGTTTGTGAATTGCCCCATTCTGAAGCCCTTTCCTACTCAGAAATATACGCCAGCTTTAAATACTAGCCCAGTTAATGACTATTCGACTTCTACGATGCTTTCCTTTGAAGTATCTGTTCACTTTTGCTTTACGTATTGATTTCCTAGAATGCAACCAAAAATTAAGATGAAATACCTACTGTGCCATGGAAAAGGAGAGCCACATACTCAGAAACCCTTTTGCCTGTGTTACACTGAGTCATTAAATCCAAATTACATGGAATGCAAATTCTGTTAGATCTAAATCCCTCAAACGTTCCACCAGCTCCAAAATGTAATTTTTGAAATTTTATGTGCACCACCAATTATTGTAGCTACTTTAGTTACTTCCATTCTTCAGTGAAAACATAAGATCTAAGCTTTAAATGTGCAGCTCCAAAACTTTAAAACACTTACTGGCCTGTAAAAGACGGCAACCTGTGTGCACATCCCAGTAAAAAAAAATGTGAGGGCAAGCTGGTCCTTTTCCATTATTCCTATTACAAGCTCTATGGAGCAGTTCTTCATCTCCCTGTCCCAAAGAGACACCACCCTCTTGGAAAAATCCTCCTTCTTTATAATGAATTCTGAACCTGAAGTTATTATCAGTCTGTGGCACGAAACAGTAATTAATAGCATACAGAAAAATGACAGCAACCTTTGAGGAGAGTCAGAGGCTTTATAGGGCTTGACTCCCTGGTAAAAATCCTCACTGGGAAACACTCTGCAGCACTTTTTGGGAAAGTGGCTGCCTGGTGTTGGTGTTCGTTCATCTTATTTCTTTATGGCGGGCAAAAGGCTCACTTCCCTGAAACCCCAATGGACTCCCCTCAGGTTGCACAGCACCATCCTGCAATGCTGTTTCACGTGACGCTTCAACTTCTTGTATCAGCTGATATTATGGTTTGAGAAAACCCATAAAAATCTATTGGCGTTTAGACAATTTTTTAGACAATTATTCTATCACCCCATGACCCCTCCCTACCCGGAAAGGGGAATTGGGGAACCGAAAGAAACACAAGGGTTGAAATATCAATAGATTTAACAGACTAAGACTAAATAATTAACAATAATACTAAAGAACCAATATTAATCCCGATACTGATATATACAGGAATTCTACTCAGCCAATTCTCTCAGCAGGGAGCTGTGCACTCCCAGCAGTGGACAGCAAATGGCGGACACTGCCAGCGCAATGGCCTCAGGAGGAAGGGGAGGCCTCAGGGCTCCAGCACGGGGGCAAGGAGTTGTCTGGACCTGCCACCCTCAAGGCAGAAAGAGCTATGAAGCAAACTTTTCTAATTAATATTGAATGTGACATACATGGTATGAAATAATCCTGTTGGCCAACCTGGGTCAAATGCCCAGGCCTTGTTCCTCCTTGGCCTTGCGCCTGGCTCGAAAACACTAAGACTTTGAATCCCACAGAGCCTGGCTGGCTATAGAGTAAATATTTTCACAAATTCGGACACTAGAGTCTTCCAGAAGTGCAATTTTCCCCAGCATTAGAAGAAAAGTTAGTCCCGTGTCTCTCAACCCAGGACAGCTGAATATAGAAGAATTTCAGCTTTCGTCTTTAAGGCTAGTTGTTTGTAGCCTTCAGTCTAACAGGGGAAAGGCTGGCCACGACTCAAGAACAATTATGAGATTTTCGTCTAACAGTTAGCACACCCTCAGAAATTTTAGGGCCTAATTTCATAGCCCAGGACCCCAGGCCTGTGAGACTCCTCTCAGCACAGGGACATACACCTCTTGCTGATGGGAGAACGGTGTGCAAATAAATGCAAGGCAAAAAACTGCCGTGTTCAGAAAAAACACCTCAGGATTTGGTCACCGTGGTGTTCAAATGCATCCACTGCTAATGCAATTTAAAAAAAAAAAAAAAAATGGCACCTAGGACAGCTTTCTTCTGCTTTCTACAGAAGAAGGCAGGGACAGGTAGGCTCCACTCCCAACCCAAATGGCAGCACAGGCCAGGCAGCCAGCAGCTCCTGCAGCTTATATCAGACAAAAATCAGCTACAAATCTGCTGAGGATGGTGAGGAGAAGAACCTATTTAAGCGGCTGCAGACCCAACCAGCCCCTACTGCCAAGTTTGGCATATGCGTTCAGGGTCTTGAAATCAAACCGTGCCCACCTTCACAGCTCCTGCATATGCTGCTGATAAATAAAAAAAAAAAAAAAAAAAAAAAAAGAACTTCCAAGCAGCTAACTCTTGGCTGGGGACAGGTATAGCCTAAAACCTTCCCCATACCACTTCCAACGCACCCACCTCTCTCTCTGACGCAGCTACACTGAGGCAGGTGGGACAAGTTAAGCCCTAGCTAAGCTACATCTGGGGACCAGCAGACTGCCCCGTATTTCCATGCAATCCCTCAAAATCTCAGGTGGCTTAGAGCCCATACCATTCTCCTTGCTTCTTTCAGCTCTCTCCAAAGACCAAAGGGGCCCATGAATCTTTACAAATCCCAAAGCATCGACAGCAGGCAAGCATTTAAAGCTGCCCTCGACTTGCTCTCTTCTTTTCAGTAACCCTCTCAAAGCTGTGTACCTGTTTCTTTAAGCAAATAAGCCAATACAGTTCCCTGATTTTACTTGACATTTTTTCTAATCCTCTCCCTTCACACAGAAGCTGCCTCTTTCTCTCCCCTTCCACTCAAACAAGCTGCAGGTGAGAGATATTCCTCCTCTGCAGCTCCTACCAAGTGTGCAAGAGCTTTCATGGATCTCTCCCTCACCGACCCTTCATCTCTTTTCAAATCACAGATAAGAAACATTTTCTTATCTTGTTGAGAACTGGGAACACTTTCCACTTCTCTTACAATATTACCTACAATATTACCCACCTCTATAAAGCAGTCTAAGAAAAAAAAAAAATGCATAAATATGGCAGTTTTCTGCCAAACTCCAAGGAACAAATTCCAAGGACTATGTTTTTTTTCAGTGGACAGTACTCCCAACTATACTGTAAGCAAGCAGCTGTGTCAAAGGATTAAATATGATGGGACACGCAGAGTAAACCAGTTATGTCAAGCGCATTTGTCTCCCTCCAAAAAACCCAACCAACTGACCAGACATAATGTGGATTCTTCTATTTACCTTACCAAAAATGCCACTTTCGTTACAAAGATAAAATCAGAACACAGCAAATTAGGTTTTGCTTCTGGATAATTCTTCCAAAGAAGCCCAGCACCTTTGCTTAAGCTCAACTTAAAGAGCCTCAGAGCATTTCTGAGAGCTGCTGGGCTCCGTCCCGGAGGTGGCTGCTCCTCAGAACTGTCTGGCACTAAGCAGGGCAGGATACTGTCCCTGACTTCAGCAAGGCTTTTGACACCATCTCCCACAGCATCCTCATAGCTAAAGTTTAGGAAGTGTGGGTTAGCGGAATGGACAGTGAGGTGAACTGAAAACTGGCTGAAAGACAGAGCTCAGAGAGTTGGTGTTAGGAGCACAGAATCCAGTTGGAGGTCTGGAACAAGTGGAGTCCCCCAGGGGTCAGTACTGGGTCCAGTCCTCTTCAATACATTCATCAATGACCTGGACGAGGGGATGGAATGTACCCTCAGCAAGTTTGCTGACGATAGAGGGATCGTTGATACGCTGGAGGTCTGTGCTGCCATCCAGAGAGACCAGGACAGGCTGGAGAGATGGGCAGAGAGGAACTGGATGAATTTCAATAAAAGCAAGTGTGGACCTGCTCTGGCAGGGGGTTGGACTAGATGACCTCCAGAGGTCCCTTCCAACCCCATGTGATTCTGTGATACACAACCCCTATTCCCATAAAGCTGTTTAACGTACATCATTAGTTCCATTGATATCAATGGGAAAACGTGCACTGTAAAAAAGTAGTGCAGGAGAACATTTACCTTTTCTGCAATAAAACCACACAACACGTATATCCAGTCTAAGCACACTAGATGTTTCCTTTCCAAGTAGCCCAAACAATAATTGCCAACATAACCACAAGGATTACATGTTCTTAGTTTATGGGAAAACCTAATATCTTGTAACTTTGGTAATGACTATTGTCTGATTTATTTATTTTTTTTAATGGAAGAAATAGGTTTAGTAAGAAGATTTTGTGGGAAAAGTCTTTCCAACTCAAAAAAATCAAAATGCAACAAGCAAGAAAATTATCAATGTCAGTTTCGACAAAATTTCCATGACAGCTCAGGCACACAGAAAAGAAGCTGCAGCACCTAGAGAGGTTGGACCCCTGAATCAGGCAGAACAGAAACTTAACCTGTTTCTACCACACCAGCAACTACCAGTGTAGCTCCTGGGGTCTTTTGGTTTCTTAGGAATTACACAATTTCCGTGAAAGATGCAGTTATTCCAAGGCATAAAAATATTCCATGATATTTTTTTTTTTTTCATTTTAGGTCAGCTTTAATGGTAACTATGGGGATCGCTAATTACTGTTATAAACCCAGAAACACAGTAAAGTTTTTCTTGTAAGGTCACTGGAAGTAATTTCCTTGTAAAAGAATCCATAGTACTTTCACAAGGTGATTAGGAATCTTACCTAACTCTTTGTTACTATGATGAGAAATTGCACAAAGGAATAAGACTGAGAGTCTACCAAGGTTACCTAAAAAGAAAGAGCCTGGAAAGAGGTTCCAGAAGCTTGACACAACTTGATCTCATGGAGCCTTATTTCACCTTTGCCTTTTTTTTTTGTTCTTTTTTTTGTTGTTGTTGTTCTTTTTTTTTTTCCTTGTGAAATCTGGCTCCTCTGCTTTGATGTCTTTGATTGAAAGGTATTGTGTAAGTGACTCACGTTTGCGCAGCTCAGAAAGGCGAGCACCAACAAAAGCCAAAACATACAATTTGGTACGTTTGCTTGCTGACTAAACACTTTTTCTTACATCTTCCTTTGCTTGGAGGGTAAATTGTTAGTTTCAAAGCAGAATGACTGCTTCAGTAAGTTGGGTAGCAGACTATTGGTACAGTGTGATAATTAAGGGATCTTAGTTCTTAAACAATGCTGATAAAACAGAAATCCCTCTCCCTTTTTTCTGGATTACCTTTAGAACTGAAATCAGAGCACGCTAAATGAATAATAATTTGCACCTTCTGTGAATGATAGAAGATTGAATCAAATTTTAACTAGACTCGATTTGTAAATCCCTCAGGATGACATAATTACAATTCAACACATACCTTAATTAGCTGTACACATCTATTTCATAGTATTTAACAGGTTTAAACAGCTTTATTGTCTGTTGAATGGATGTTCCACTCTTATCAAAATGAAAATAATCCTGAATTTCCCAAACTGGAAGAAATTTGCTCACAAAAGTCAAGGAATGACCTAGAAATTGCTGTCCCTATAATCAAATTGTTATAATTTTGGGGTTTTTTTAGCATTTTTCGTTTTGTTTCAAATTCACTAACGGTACAAATAATTGACAACGCACTGATGGGAATTATTGTTGCTGCTGTTACTTCTTTCTTTCTGATGAAAAAAAAGATCACAGTTGCACTGCCGGGCGAAAAGTAAATAAATAAATAAATCTACTCAAGCTTTTGCACGGAATTCGAAATGAATACAAGACAAGTCGGGACACAACTTCTTTCTCTGGTTTGCATTACGGTACGACCTTACCCCAAGAAAGTGCTCTTGCTTTCATGGCTCCACCGTGGATGGCAACCAGAGATCTGGCGCGAGCCGTACCTGGGGGTGAAACCAAAGCCTCCGCGTTCGAGACCTCGATCCTCGCGTTGCGTAAAAGCAGGTACTTGCTGACTCGCAGAGGCTGTTCTTAGAACTCACGGGCTCCGTGGCTCAGCTCGTAGGCTGCAAGGCTGCCCCAGCAAAGGGCTGGGCGTCCCCGCCGCCAGCCGAGACTTGCCGCCGAATCGCAAGTCCCTTAAAAGGCTCCCCTGCTTAATTTTGCTGACAGCAAAAGCAAACGACGACGACGACAGTGATTATATGCAGACACATAATGTGCATGTGGTATGTTTTCCTTATTTTGTCAAACTGCCCCAAGTGAGATTAAAACGTTTACTTAAGTACTTATTTTATACTCTATGTCATTTGCTTTCCGCTCTCCTTAAAATTTAATGCAGAAGATGGCTGACTCTTCAGCACTGCTCACTGTTCCCGGGCCCAGATGTAAATGAAGATGTTCAACACACAAGGGAACAACTGAGGCTGAGCCCAGGGGAGAAGGGAAGGCAGGACTTGAGAAGCCCTGCTCTCTTGACCACCTTGGCTTCATTGGGACCAGAGAGAAGCCAAGACCTCCACAGCCGCAGCAAGGGAGCACTGCCAGGACCTAAGAGCACGGGGAAAGGGAAAGACCGTGCGCGGGACGAGGCACACATCTGTGCAATAGGAGAAACTAAACGACTCAAGGAAAGGAACAATAATCTGGAGGGTATTTTAAGTACTACCTCTCCCAACCACCCAAAAGTCATCAGACCAGTACTTAAAGTCAAGATCTGCCAGAAAGAGTGATGCTTAGAAACAAAAAAAAACAAAAATCATACACAAATGCCATCCAATGCAGTTGAGATCCCCTTGTTTCTATCTTTCTCTTACTTATTTCAAGCTTTCCACTGCAATTCACTGAAGTGAAAATTTACTTTTACGTAAGTGGAGGTAGAGATTCTCACATCCGTGTAATCTCAGAACGGGGCTTTACAAGACACATTACATATCGTAAGCTTTATGACAAAATTGCAGGCGTCGTGTTGGGAAACTAATCTGTTTTCTCACAGAAACAAGTAAAACAAAATAAAAATAAACTTACTCAGGAATGGTTCTCATTTCCGAGTTACGTTTATTCCAGTGCACATGGTGAAACTCTAAATGCCCGGTTATTGAAAATCAAAAAGATAAGGATCACTCTTAAATATATCAGTCTGACCCCGTATCTTTCTCAGCAGATTTAGGGATGGAAAAAAGGGGAAAATAAAGGAGGAGGGGAGAGTATATATTCCAAGTTGCTTTATACCTTCCCAGCACCTTCCCTTGCACTTGTTACAGCCTAGCCTTGCTCTGGTCTCAGCTGTAGCAACATTCCGAACAAAAGAAGGTAAAGTCTGGAAAGCACTTGTGAGGAGAAGGATCTGGGAGTCCTGGTGGACAGCAAACTCTCCATGAGCCAGCACTGTGCCCTTGTGGCCAAGAGGCCAGTGGGATCCTGGGCTGCGGAGGGAAGAGTGTGGCCAGGAGGTGGAGGGAGGTCACTCTCCCCCTCTGCTCTGCACTGGGGAGGCCACAACTGGAATATACTGTGTCCAGTTCT
>JAOTQQ010000001.1:70443309-70471519 GCA_026546715.1 Gallinago undulata | reverse complement strand
TAACTGGGTACCCAGCCTTTCTGGAAAACGTACAGGTCAGAGCCAACCCCTCCTGCAAATCCACTGTAAGTATGGGAAACTTAGTGGTAGTCAGTGCAGGCTGGGAATAAGAGGCTGCTCTGCTCCCATCACGCCATCCTGCAATCCAACCAGGCTGCCATCTCCTGCTCCAGCCTCTGGCCCTGAGCAGCCCTCGGGTTCCTCCAAGACAGCACACCGCCAGAACCTCAGGTTGAGGTGACAAAAAGAGGGACCTCCTCTTGCTGCACTGCCTATCTACCTTCAAATCATTCCCTGGGAAAGACAAAAGCTATTTGTACTCTCCCCAGTAAACCTGCTCTTCTCAATTTTCCCAACATCACACTGAAACTTCCCTGCCTGTCGTTTTGGTCACTTGTTTTCTATTAGAAAAACTGCAAATCATGGGGAGCAAAAATATTGCTGTATGTAATTACTGCGCAGCATTAGAATATTCCTGGATCTTCTCTAATTACACAGAGTACTGTTGATATGCATACCAAAAAAAAAACCCAACTTATCGATTCCTTAAATATCATACTGGAAAGAGAAGCAGTCTGAGCTCAGCCGGCTACCCAGGAAAAACTACAGGAGGCCAAAGAAAGATTTACAATTCTTTTCCGCTTAAATGACATCATCTGTGAGGAAACATGCCTTTTGATGGAGTGCATTACAGAAGAACAGTGTGAGGGTTTACAAAAGCACGATTGGAGATCCAGGGCAGCAAAGACGTGCCCTTTTGAGCATCCTAAAAAGGACGGCAGCACCAGCTCACGTGGATCACCCGCTACGTTCAGTCCCTCACTGAATCCCACCGCCTTATAACACTTAGGCTATGCTATTTATTATTTGCATGATATACTCTTTACGTTGCAGTATCCCCACCAAGGCCTCCAGGAAACCCCCGTAGGAGTATTTTCATGTTTGGCTGATTAGTTTTGCATCTGCATAAAAATATTTGCCTTGTTGCCTGAAACCCTGACTTCAGTGCGGAAACGCAAAGAAAGCAGGAAATAAACCTGATCTTTATGCTTTCCATCTCCAAGTTAATAAAATGTTTAAATAATTAACTTACAATAATTAAAGATGAAGTCAGTAATGTGAAGAATGTCTTAAAGTTACAGCGTGTCAGATTTCTGAAAGCACTTCTGCCCGAGTTCTGCTGAAGCCCCACGTCACTGAAAATCTGCTGAGCAGAGAGCAGAGGCACTTGAGCCATCAGCAGCCAATTCTAGTCAAATTTGACTTCATATCTCTGTGGAATACACAAATCAGCTGGAATGATACCTGCTGCCTATGGCTGTGATTTCACCATGAAGGCAACAGCACGTTCATGTGAAACCCATTCTGCGGGTAACACGTGGGGCACCGTGTGTGCCCCTCCAGAAGAAAGAAAACTTGACAAAACCATCGAGTTTGCAGCGCTGGTTTTTCTAATAAAGCTTTACCGTAAGCGGAGATACCGTCTCTTACATATTGCGTGTTGGCACAACCACAGCTCCTTTCTTGTGTAAATAACATGGGACAGCATTACACAAATTGCAAATCTGGCACTTAATTTTATTAAAGAAAACAACCGGTGCAATAGCAGCTACAGCAAATTTGAGATGGTAAGTGGGTTAATTTTTATCAAACTTTTCCTTGGGCTTTTCTGGCAGTTAATATTCTCACAGTTAATATCTTCCATAAAGACACTTTATGGAAGCCATCCACTCAGTGACTCTGCCTATGATAATTATGTTGATCCAACCAATTTCCACAAGGTCGAAGGAGACTAGAGTAGGAAAGGCGGATACAACTAAGTCAGCGAAGTGATTTGGCTTTAATATTTCCTTCGAGGGAATCTGAAAGAGGAATTCCTGGACTTTGATTAATTTGGACCTGGAATAACAAGATCATTGGATGGAGAAGTCAGTCAAACGCAGAAGAAAGAATGGAATAGATTAATGCCTACTAACCATTTGCTTTGGTGAGCTTGAGCTGACAGGCATTACCCTATTCTCAGCAAACTAAAAAAGCTGCAAGTGGGAGTTGCCACGAAAAAGTGAACAGCATATTTGGGATCTGGTAAGCAGAATATATCCGAAAAAAAATTTGGTCCTAAGTCCCAAAGTATGGAAAATCTGTGCCCTGATTAGCTTACGTTCATCCAAACCTTCTTTTTTTGCCCTTCTGTGCTTAGATTAGGCTGCGCACACAACCTATTTTCTATTTATGCAACATCTGCTCTGCTTTGAGATTGCAAGCAAGAACATTTCCAGGCTCCAAAGCAGGATGAGATTACAGGCTGGAGAACTGAGCTGGATAAAACAAGGCTGGAGCCGCAAGATTTAGGTTCAACTCAGATTATTTAAGATTCAAAAAACGTCTCTATTTTCTCTTTAATATAAGTGATTTCCCACGTTTATACCTCCTTGCAGCTTCCAGAAGGAAGGGAAACAGAGTGCTTAATTAATAAAAGTTCATCTAGTGCTGTTCTCTCACGCGACTAGAGTCCCAAATCTTGTGGCTATCATGTGTAGTGCCATAATTAAACCTTCATCCCTGATTATTCAGAACTTGGAGCATCATCTAAGCCTCATACGGACACAGGAACGTTCCCTTATTACTGGAACGAAGAGGGGAGTCCGGGAAGAAAGGGGACCTTCGATCACAGGCGATGCTGGTAGGAAAAGCACCCATCTGGTGGAAAGCTTTCAGTGAAGGAGAGGGGGAGGAAGCTGCGGTGCTGCTCAAGTGGGGGGAAGCCAGAGGGGATGGATCCCCCTGGTCCCACGCTCTCCTGGAGATGGGCGTTTCAAAAGAAGAAGAAGGGAGACTCTTTTTCCTAAGGAGCAACTAGCAACGTCTGCAGTAAAATTAACGCTAGTTCCCGTGAAAATCATCTATGTGGGCAGCAGGACCACAATTTGGTCTGCAGCAGTGACAACCACTACATATGGAAGATTTATTTATTTTTTTTAAAATTTTTTTTTTTTAAATAGCAACAGGCAGAAGGTTAAACATCTGACCAAGATGACAACCTCAGGGCAGACTGACAGGACCACAGGGCTCTTCCTACCTTCCTGCTGGACTTGGCTTCACTGATTGCACCTCATGCTCAGTGGCAAAGCACACGTGAGCTAAGGAGACACTGGTGCCATTGAACTGAGGGTTCAACAGCCCCACTGATACTCTGGGAACACACGAGCTCACAAAAAAACCCACCTCAAATACTCGAGCTGGCCAGAGTGATAGCAGTTTACCAGTTTGATTATCCAAATACTGTCAGCTGGGGTCAGTGGAAGAATGGTTCAATGATAGCCTTAAAAAAAAAAAAAACCACCCTAAAAAAAAATAATCAATCCCTCTACTTGGCCATGAGTGAGGGTTTTTTCCTTCCTTGGAGGAGGCTGCAAGACAAGGAATGCCATTCAGCTAATAGGGTCTGGCTGCATCAAAAAGCAGCCAGGATTTCTCCCTCTCCCCATTCTTCCCCTCCCCAACACAATAGACCTGAAAACAAAAGGCAGATTATTAGGTTTAAGTATGTAGCCCATTCTCCACATACCCCTTCCCCCCTCCTCCCACCCCTTCTTTGGCACATCTGGTAACCATGTGTGGCAAGTGCTAATGAAGACTTTCCTGAGCGAGCTACAATTAGTTCCGACTGCTGTTCGCCTCTCTCGGCTGTACTGAGGATAAAAACCAACCCAACACAAAACAAAATCTTCCTGAAACCTCCTCCTGCCCCTGGGATTCCCCCCTCCTCATCATGCTGCTGAAATTAAAACAAACCAAAAAAAAGTGTAAGCAAATACTTTAAGGCTCTCTTTTGCCTGATTTTTTTTTCTTTTTTTTTTTTTTTCTTCTTTTAATTCAGCGTTTTATTCATTTTGATTGAACACGACAGGCAGGCAACAGTGTTTCTATGATCCTGTCTACAATAGAGAATTGTTAAACAGATGTCCATTTTTTTTTTTTTTCTCCCTTCTAGCCTGGCAATATTATACACATAGCAGTTTTATCTGCTTGAGCAGATCAAATTTGTGTCTGTGTGTGTGTGTGTGTGCGCCGAGCGTGTGTGTTGCCATTTGGAGTGATTAGGAATAAGCCGCGCGGAGGCAAGATGAATTGTGCACAATTAAGCCCATCTCCAGACCTCACATTTTTGTTTACTCTGGGTCTCTTCTCCTCTCCCCAATCAAGCTACTAATAGAGCTGTTTCAAGTTCCAACGAGGACCGCGTTAAACTGCCGGCCTCCGCACCAAACGGGATGCCAAACCCCAGCCTCCCCGTCCCTTCTAAAAGCAGAAACAAAAGCAAAACTGATTCTTTAAGAGGAGTTATTCTCTTAAAAATACACACGTATCTACTTGCCAAATGATTTCTCGGGGAAGATGATAGGCTGGAGTAACGCAGGGAGGGAGGAACAAAAGGGGGTTTAATCACGGTTGGGATTAAAGAGTTGTATAACAATCGCTCTCCCTCCAGGCGTATATACTGTACACGCTCACTGTAAATGATCAGCATTTAAAGAAACAAAGTGCACCACCAAGCATTTAACATAAAGACAGCTGCGTATACATTAAGGCTTTATTAATCAAAAGACACCGGGAGTCTTTTTCACCCCCGATCCCAGGAAACAGCACCATCCCCACACGGGACCCACGGTCAAAGCCAGGCAGGAACGTAGGTTCTCCCCTGCCCTTATTTTAAGCACTAAAAACAAAAAAAACAAATAAAAAAAAAAAAAAGGGAAAAAAAAAAAAAGGCACAAGACTCTCTCTAATTTGACTGCCTCTTATTTTTGAGGTTTTTTTTTCGTTAAAAAATACCGCTTCATCTCCGCTTAGTCTTGTTTTCCTCCGCGCCGAGCAGGGAGTAGAGCAAAGCTGTTGCACTCCCAGCAATATTTTTCTATAAAACCTAAATTTTACACTTTGGGTAAAAAAAAAAAAAAAAGAAAAAAAAAGAAAAAAAAAAAGGCTAATTTTACTGGTAATGAATACCAGTAATAACTTAATGAGTCACCGCAGTACACACTTTAAGGAGGAGCTGGTGCTAATGCGTGAATAATTATTGACACAATTAAGTGCCCAACACCGGGCCTGTTAAACGGCTTCTGGCACGTGAGGGCTCCTTAATGGCTGGGAGGCACCGTCCAACCACCCTCCATGGCCTGAAAGCACAGAGAGCTCCCCTCTGCTACCACAAGGCATCCTCCCACCTCAAATCCCGCTTCCCGCTTGACAACACCGGGCTCCCAAGGATTTACATCCCATGGATTTACATCCCATGTTGCCAGGCTGAATAATTAGCTATTTACCGACCCGGTAAACAGCAAGCTCACCCCTTTGACCTGCCTTGGTATAGACTGTCTGGTCCCTAACCCTGCCGGGGGGGGTTAGGGGGGGGGCTAGCGCCTGCCTAATGGTCCCTCTGTGAGTCTGCTGGCAACCAAGCTGCTCCCTTCCCTTCCCTCCAAGGGCTGCCGAGCGCAGGAGCCCAGTGCCACGCTGGCCACCAAACCCTCAACTTAGTGGACAGGACGAGGAGGGGGAATAATCTCCAGCTCAGCCACAAAAACTTGCTTGAAATGGAAACACCAAGAAGCGACTCCTGGAAACATCTCCGAGCTGTCCTGTTGCCCTCTGTGCCCACCACGCACGTGTGCCCACCCCGAGATGCTCAAGCCCCCTTACTCCTGTGGCACACTCTGGGCTTCCCCCTGCCTTTCACAGCAGGCACGAACACACGGATGTCCCGACTAAACGCATCCCAAATCTCGGGCCAGCATCGCGCATACCACACTTATCTCCGGCCAGCCCCGCAGAAGCGCTGGAGATATTCGCGAGGCAACATCATGGTTGGGAAAGCTGTACAAAAATCACCTCTGGTGAATAACTCTGGACTGTGTTTCACAAGAAGGGCGTTCGTGTCCTTCTTGGAGCGGACGGGGCTGGCTCCTCGAGCCGAAAAACCCTGCCAAGACGCCTCATCAGTTAGCTGGAGCGACGCAGGCACGCACACAAAAACTGACCTTTCCTTCCGTCATCCTGAACTCCCTCTGACCTTCCCCAAGCTACTCCAGCACGCGTGTAGGTCCATTAGATAGATGGACAGACAGACAGATGGGGAAGCCGACAGACAGATCACGATATTTTCTATTAAAACCTACGGGGAGGTTTTAATAGAGGGAGTCCCCAGCCCGGGGTTAATAAGAGTGTGTTAGAGCAGGTAATGCCATGGTCACGGGCCACCATCGTGTCAGAGACGTGCGAAAGGAGAAAAGAGGAATCCTCTGGAACAGCCCAGCAGAGTCCTCCTGGTCCTCCCAACGTGAGCACACTGCTAATGGGAGCGGAGGCAGCAGGAACAATGACAAGAAGGTGGACCATTGAGTTATAATCCAATTCTGCACACAGCTACCCCCATGAAAGACTGTTTTCTTGCCTGGCTTTAGAAAAGCACTCAACCACTCTGCAATTTCTCATCTGAGCAATGCAAATAAAGATGCTACCATCTTCGTAGGACACTGTAGGCACATACCCACTTTAAACCCAGGTGTTGTACCGTATGTAACAAACACGAACAGGAAAACCTGAGTGACCTGAAAAAAACCTGTCCTGCATTAAAACCAATCCAACGCTCACTCTAATACTTCTCACACAAGAGAAGGCTTGGAAGGGAGATATTTCTTCAAAAAATAAATGGCTTCATTCATTTCTTGTTATCAGATAAGTGGAGATACAAACCCCAAGTCTTGTTCTTGACAGACACCACACACAGGCCAACAACCAGCTTACTGGGACCTGGAGCACAGCTACTGGTTGACCATAACCCATGTGATGACACATTCCCAATGATGCAGTTCCACCAGAATTCCCATAGCCCAAGGCCCTATCTGAAATACCAGAAATAAGTGTAGGTTGGGAAGAAGATTGGCAGCATGCACGGGGAACTTCTGAAACTGTAAAGAAATCAAGACTTACTGGAGGCCACAGGAGGATAAGGTGGACTTTGAAACAGCTTAGTAGTTCATCCTGAGAGGAGCATCCCTCTCACTGCTCCTTCAAGCTGTGCGTCAGGCAGGCACTCTGTGACTCCACCTGGGGACAGCAATGGGAAGAGACCTCTGTTCCCCTTCAAAATTGGAAAATCATGGATTTGATGGATAAGGAGCTTGCTGGGTGGCCACACTCAAAGGGTTGTGGTCAACAGTTCAATGTCCAAGTAACGAGTGGTGTTCCTCAGGGGTCGGTATGGGATCAGTACTATTTAACATCTTTGTCGGTGACATGGACAGTGGGGTAGAGTGCACCCTCAGCAAGTTTGCTGATGACACCAAGCTCGGTGGGGCAGTTGACAGACTGGAGGGAAGGGATGCCATCCTGAGGGACCTGGACAGACTGGAGAGGTGGGCTCATGCAAATGGCATGAAGATCAACCAAGCCAAGCGCAGGGTCCTGCACCTTGGACATGGCAATTCCAGGCACAAATACAGGTTGGGTGGAGAATGGCTGGAGAGCAGCCCTGAGGAGAAGGACTTGGGGGTGTTTGTGGATGAGAAGCTCAACATGAGCCAGCAGTGTGCGCTGGCAGCCCAGAGAGACAAACATGTCCTGGGCTGCATCAAGAGAAGTGTGGCCAGCAGGTCTCAGGAGGTGATTCTACCCCTCTACTCTGCACTCGTGAGACCCCACCTGGAGTACTGTGTCCAGCTTTGGAGTCCTCAGCACAGGAAAGACATGGACCTGTTGGAACAGGTCCAGCGGAGGGCTATGAGGATGATCAGAGGGATGGAGCATCTTCCCTATGAGGACAGGCTGAGAGAGCTGGGGTTGGTCAGCCTTGAGAAGAGAGGCTCCAGGGAAACCTTATAACAGCCTTTCAATATCTGAAGGGAGCTACAGAAGAGCTGGAGAGGAACTCTTTATGAGGAAGTATAGCGACAGGACAAGGGGTAGGGGTTTTAAATTGGAAGAGGGGAGATTTAGATTAGACACCAGAAAGAAATTCTTTCCTGTGAGGGTGGTGAGACACTGGAACAGGTTGCCCAGGGAAGTTGTGGATGCCCCATCCCTGGAGAGGTTCAAGACCAGGCTGGATGGGGCTTGGAGCAACCTGCTCTAGTGGGAGGTGTCCCTGCCCATGGCAGTGGGGTTAGAACTAGATGATCTTTAAGGTCCCTTCCAACTCAAACAATTCTATGATCTATTCTATGATTCTATGATCTTCTCACTGAGAGAGGTCCTGCAGTGCACTGCACAGTGGCAATACAATGCACTTCCTGAAGTATTTCTGTTCATGCAAAAAAAAAACCCAAATAAACCCCAAACCAATAAACCCAAAACATTTGAGGAAAGAAAACCTGGGGTTTGGGTTTTTTTTTGGTTCAAAGGCAAAACGTTACTGAGCAGCGAAGCAGTAGTGGGTTTTGTCACCTGGAAATCAATGAGCTGCCAGTGAGAGTTCTGCTCGTAGCTGTATCCTACCGGCTTAATGGTACCAGACTCTTCATCAATGGCTCTTGGCCTCTTCTCCCCTGCCTGGCAGCAGAAGACAGCTGCTCTGAGGAGAGCGGTCCTGCAAAGCCAGCTCGGGAGAGCGTGTGTGGTTGGATTAGAGCAGGATTTCACCCCTGCTTCCCCGAGTGCTGCCCAGCCCCAGGTAACTTCCAGCCTGCCCTTTCTTTTCTCTAACAAATCAAACACGCAACAAATATATTGCCACATCATCTCCCATGAGTATATTGACACAATTGGGACTTCAACCCCAATTTTGCTTTGTTTTCTTCAAATGGCTTTATTTATCTTAAGATAAAGGGCACGTACTTTACCAACACGCTTAGGGCCTGATGCCCAGCCGCCTCGGGGAGGTGGACCCACTGGACATACTGGGCACCGGGTCGCCTGAGGACAGGGCCCCTCCTGAGATGCTGACCTGTGGCTCAGACACTCGCAGAATTAGCCCCCCCTCCCCCTAAAAAAAAAGAAAGAGATGATGAATTTTTTACGACTTGCAGCGCTAAACTTCTGTTTTGAAGTCAGCTGGTGTGAAAACTGCAGGGAAAAGGAATCAAACTTTAGGCCGTTGGTCATAGGTTTTTATAACGTGGAACAGAAAAAACCAGACATTGTGTTTGCATTCTATTTCTGGGCCTTTTAAGCTGTAACAGCATGAGTGGTATTTGCATCAGGAGTTACCATATATCATTGCAAGCAACATATGCATAGATGGAAAAAAGATGACGGCAGCAGCAGGTTCAGTGAAATCTCAGGATCTCTCTGTGATAGGGACCTGCTAAAGGTTTGGTTTTATTTAGCGTCGCTTAAAATGTCATTGGCATATGTGTTTCTCAATTAACACCAATTTAATACACTCCAGAAGTGTTCTATTCTGAGAGCAGGCTTTCAGAGTTTACAAAGGATCTAACCTGACATTTCAGTACAGGATATCCAGCCCCATTTACAATCAGGAAAGCACATTACGAAGGTTGGATTTTTTTTTTTCTTTGACATTGTGTAACGTTGCCTCTAATGATAAATACAAAAGTCAGAAAATCCGAGGGAACGGTGCCGTAGCATGGAAATTATGAGTCCCTCCAACCTCTGTGAGTCACTCACATCCCCAGATGAAATGGTGCCTCGCAGCAAATGCAGAGATTCAGCGAGTGGATGGTTCATTTTCCTTCTCCTTTCCTTCACCGATGCCGGACGTTTTGCTAAAACAACTCCTCAATTGATAAACCGCGACTCACCAACAGAATAGGTTCTAAAGATATTTTTTAAAAGCCTTTGTTGCTTTTTTTAACATAATGAGAAGTAGCCGATAATCCTGAAAACCCTGGACTTTCTGTCAAAAATCTGAAGAGAGAAAGATTTACTGGTGATGGCTTCCTAAATGATAAATACAGATGTCTAACAGGATCCCAGAAACCAGCTACCGAAAAGCTAAAGGATTATTTATTAACCAAAAGGATGAATAAAGAATAGGCAAGTATCATTTCATATGAACTTTACACAGACTATATGAATGTCTACAATCTATTTAAAGAGAGCACCCGGCATTATTAATATTGATTTTGGAATATACAATTCATTACATATAATGGGCCAAATTCAGCCCTGGGTGAAACCAGTAATTTCAGAGCAGCTGTATGAGACAGAAATCTCTCTCTCCAAATAGAGTGAAGTGTTTATTCTGAAATCAATAACAACAGAGTGTACATTCTAAAAACACTGTTAAAAAAAAAAAAAAAAGGTTAAAGTCAAGCATTTCAAAGTTAGGAAATACTGACATTAAACTTGCCCATTAGTTCTGTCCTTTTGTGTGTCCATCCTCTGCACTGAAGGGGGAAAACTAGCCCAGGTTTCTTGCAGTTCAAAAGCGTATCACAGGCCATTCACACAAGAGGGCAGAAGTGTGATTGGAGGGACAACCTGAATTTGGCCTTAATTGTCAATGTTTGGCTTTGCAATTTGCCTCAAACATTGTTTTTTTGCATGAACTTTCCTCCTCTCCTAAAGGGGGGGGAAAAAAGATAAAAACTAAGTATATTACATACAAGCACTGAGGTTTTCAGAATCACACCTCCCTGGCAAGGTTTAGCTTCTGCTAAACAAGAGTTTACCAGTTTTACCTTCTGTTGAACAGAAGTCTGCCATTTGAGCTTCAGAGCACGAGCTGGAGTCTGCAGAAAAGTCAGGTACGGTCTGGTCTATAACCAGGACACCCCACCACCTTTTCCCATGGCTGGGGAAACTCCAGCCCATGCCAGCCTAGGTAGGGAGAGGAAGGGGAAACGGGATGTCCGAGGAGAAGGTTGGGACAACACATGCTCCCCGTCCTGCTACAGGTGCCCCGGGAGGTCCAAGGGTGCCCAGAGCAGTAGGTGCTGCAGCAGCAGAGATGGTTGAGATGGTTTGGTACCAGCTGAGCTCAGCTCCTCGCAACCCCTGCTCGGCTGATGCTGGGACACTGTGACCTGCCTTCTCAGACGAGGACAACGAAAGCAAAACGGTGACTTTCAGAGGCTTCTTTCACCACCAGGTTTGAACAGAGCCTCATGGCATGACAAAACTGTGCTTCTGAAACCCTGGGTTTGTTTTGTTTTTTTTTTCCCACTAATAAATTTTAAAGAACGCCGAAGACAGAGCAAGCATTATCACTTTTTGGTCCAACAGAATCTTTTAAAATTCATGGAGGCAATCTAAATGCAGGGGACTGCTACTGTCTCTTGCAATAAATAATTTGGAAGAATCTTTCTTTGTAACAGCATTCTCACCTACACACTGTCTAGAGCGTGTGTGGTTGTATATACCAATATATATAAACACGTCCTTCAATACACACAGTTGTAAAGACTTCATCCTAAGCATGACTTGCCAGGAAACCTGGAAAATTCTGATATATTATGAGTTAATATTGTAACAGATGTGCACCTTCAAAAGGAGAATTTAATCCTGAATTTGATCAGGAATGCACGTTGAACTCTGCTACAGGGAACACTGAAATTCAAAATCATTATCCAAGATTTTTTCTTCTTCTTTAAATCAGAGGAAATCTTGTGCTTCAGGTTGTTCAATTCCTGGTTCCAGTGCAAGTCCACAGTTTCTCATGTTGTTTTGGTCCTTTGAAAACTGAACTCAAAAGACAAAACTCACTCACCAGGTACCCCAGAGGGTATTCATACCACCTAACTCCAGGCATCTAACTGCTCACAGAGTCAATGGAGGTTCCTAGAACGGCTGCTCTGAAGCCCACTTTGCATGAGCCTGCCTCTCTCTACTGACTGTACGGGTGGCTTTGGCTCCTAATTTAGTCACCTAATTTAGATAAGGCTACATGGTGTCATAACTTTGTCCTCAAGCCCTACTGTACCACACATATAACTCAGTCAGGTTTTAGCTTTCAGGTTTTAGCTGAAAATGGGCCTAAGAAAGTGCAGATCTAGATGCCCTCAAGTCCTAAGAATCAAAGATCCTATTCCAGATGCAAATTTCTCTGATTTACTTATAGCTTTGGCTGGAAATCTGGATTATTCTTTTCCTAAAAGACACTAGAAGCCCATTGTCCAAAGGTTCCTTATTTGTTTTTTTCCAATGATATCACAGAATCACGGAATTGTTGGAGTTGGAAGGGACCTCTAGAGATCATCCAGTCCCACTCCCCTGCCAAAGCAGGGCTGCCCAGAGCACATCACTCAGGAGCATCCAGGGGGGGCTTGAAGATCTCCAGAAAAGGGGACTCCACACCCTCCCTGGGCAGCGTGTTCCGGGGCTCTGCCACCCTCACCCCAAAGAAGTTCTTCCTCACATTTGAGTGGAACTTCCCATGTTCCAGCTCGTGCCCGTTGCCCCTTGTCCTGTCGCTGGGAACCACTGAAAAGAGTCCAGCTCCATCATCACTACGATTCAGTTATCATTACTGAACTGTTTTTACGTTATATGCCATAAGTGGCAGAGAACTTTACAGTGGTACAGATACCATGCCTGGCATTTGCATATCACTCCCAATTAAAGCATTACCTCCCTTGCTTCTCCCCCTCGCCATCCCCCACCCCTAGCTCACAACACACAGAGGTGGGAAATGAGCAGGCAACCACAGCCTGTTCAAGCTGCACCAAAAAAAAAAATAAACCCTGCCAGCACCTTGTGGCTACCCCACGTTCAACCAGGCTCGGTGCAAGTTCTCCACCTGCGTTAAAAGGGTTAAGAGAGCGAGGAGAGAAATACCTAGAAACAAGCATACCTGCAGGGTGTGTGCTAGGTTTGTTTTGAAGATGTGTTGTTCTAACACAGCGGTTTTCTGGTTGGATATATTGCTATTTGATATCCTGCTAGACGACTCCCTGGCTGGAGTTGCGTGTGGTGGATCCCTTAAGCTTTCCTCCGTCAGGACGTTCACTTCGGCGATGATCAAACCCAAGGCTTGCCTGCACAGGCAGGCTGTGGTGGGACTGTACAGGAGCCCTGCTGTGTCCCCCCCCTTTCCTGGGCTGGCCGGGAGAGGGGAAGGTCCCCCCGCACCCCTGGGAGAGCCCTGCACCCCATGGGGCACGCTCACTGCCTCCACAGAGGAGAACAGAGCACAGAGACTCCTCCTCTACGTGTTCACACATTGCTTCTCCTTAGTTATAGTCTGACTCCTGCTCTTACCTCTTCTGTCCTTTCGTTCCACCTTCTGGTGTTTAAAATCCAGAGACAGATGCATAAGATGCCCTCCCCAAGTCAACGCCTACCCTCCTCCTAGGAGGACAGGAGAAGGAAACCCATCCTGCCAGTCTCCTCTGCACCCATAAGACTTGACTTCGTGGTAATGTGTGTCCCCCCTCCCTCCACTCCAGAAAATGGACAAGTTCTCCCAGAGTGATTCACAAATCTCCCCCTTCTGTACTGAATTCATCCAAATACATTCCGCAATAGAAAATTTTGCCTCTCTGTAGGTTGCCAAGACCCATTTTCATAGAATCATAGAATCATTAGAGTTGGAAGGGACCTTAAAGGCCATCGAGTTCCACCCCCCCCTGCCCTGGGCAGGGACACCTCCCACCAGAGCAGGTTGCTCAAAGCCCCATCCAGCCTGGCCTTGAACTCTCAGCACTTAAAACTGAAGTTGCTCAAATATCATCACCGTCCAGAATAGAATTGACTGCTCTTTGCTTCTCACCTCTTCACCACAAAGGACTTTTCTTCACATCCTAAAGTAACCACAGTTTCCTAATGGCCTCCTGTGAAAGACTTTATATAAGACATTTCAGCACTTAAATAAATCATATCCCCACTTGTTTTCTGGCCACTATTTTGCAAACTCTTTGTAAGAAGGAAGAAAAACAATCCAATTAGTTAATCTTTGCACAGTACTTTGAAAATAAGACGTGCTCTGTCTGTTTAAACATTCTTACACCACCTGGTGTGTGCTTTTGGTTCAATCTCCCGAACCGGATCGGGATCCAACACTGGCTCCCATGGGGACTGTCCCAAAGAGTCCCGGCTGCCATCTCCTCGCTTTCTGCCTTGTTGGGATGCTTCTCACATGACATCACTTTCCACGCACACATCAATACCATTCCCAGAAAGAAAATCCAACCCCCCCCTCCAAATCCCAACTCTATAGTTCGGCTGCGTACTACAGACCTATTTATTCTATAAATAAACACATGCTCAAAATTCTCACCGGTTTGGGGGCCGCTGTGGAACTCTTTACCCGTCTACTCATAAATATTCACTTGCACCAGCAGCGTGGGGTGAACAGCTGACTGTTGGGATAGGGACTCAAAGGACAAACCCGACGCTGTTTTGGGATTTTCACCGCTGTGCAAACCAGCCGGAGAGTTACTAAAACACAACAAAAGTAGCAACAACTTCCAACCAGCACATCTCCTCGGGTCTGGAAGGGAGTCTAGTGAAGAAACGAGTCAGTCCCAGTAAGACCAGCTCTCTCATTGACAACACAAAGCATCAATTAAAGAAATTAATGAAAGGACAATTAATTTCTTGTACAGTAGCAGGAAATTCAGACTCCGCTTGTGCCACACGCGCGAGGGGTTTGGAAGCTGGCTAGACCCCACGTCGTGTGGTTTTTATTGCTGGGGAGCTGGTATTATTTCTCTTTCATCCCATGCCTTGGCTTTTTGGTTTTTCTGTTTTTGAGCAAGGGTTGCGGTTGTTTCTAACCCATATGTCTCTAGTTTTGAGCCGCGTGGTTTGCCCCCCCTGTCTCTCATCATTGCTTTTGGCCCAGTTTCTTGACAGGAAATGCGAGATTTATTTTATCTGGCCTGAACTACATTGTTCCTTCCTGACTACTGGTGTTACTTCGCTCCAAATAACACGGCTTTGCGCTTACTGCCCGCCCAAGGTCAAAGCCTGAGGGGAACAGGCATATTTAAGAGCAACGGGGAGAGAAGGGGATAAGGCCGGAGGGCAAGAAAAGAGAATCAAAGGCAGTGGGCAGGGAGAGAAATGGAAAGAACTAAAGAAATTAAAGTCACGATGCGAAAAGTTTTGGTTTGGAGGAGATCCCCTGTTTTCCTCCAGCCAGCGAGGAACCGAACCGCTGCTACAGAATAACTCGCGGAAACCGATTCAAGCCAAGTTAGCAACACTAAGTTTATCAGCTGAAAGCGGACGTTGCCAGGTAATTTAGATTATAAATTCAAGGAGAAAAAACGGTTACCAAAATTGCTACAAGAATTTTAAAAATATTGCTGAAGATTTTCAGTCTTTCTCTGGTTGCCCAGCAGACCAAGCAGTGCAGAAACACATCCGCGGTTAAGAGGACAGCGAGCTGAATGGAATCAAACGGATAAATGCTGAAAACCAACCATCAGTTTTAAAGTGAATTACATGTGAGTTCCACTGGAGCTCGCAGAAGGCTTTGTAAATCTTTGCCTGCTGTCACCAAGTATAGAGTAAATGAACTTGTAAAAGGTGGGGGGCAGCGTCTGCGCTGGGCACCGCAGCTCTGCTGGAACCCATGGCACTCAAGCTCCCTGAAACTCCTTTTTGACTCATCAAAGACCTAAAAAAGCCCCGACTGTCCCCATATACCTGACCTAAAATAAATCCAAAGCAACAAAGCAAACTAATTCTCCAGCCAGCAGAGGCACATACCTTACCAGCATCCCAGAGCATTTAGTCTGAGCGAGGAATGCAGCTGCAACCTGCCCACTTACTTGCTTTTATCCTGGAAATTGGACCGAAGTAAGTTGTTCACAGCTTCAAATAAGCACAAGGGTAATGGGCACTTTTGCCTAAAACAGACCCAAACACTAGATAAAGTACCTTTTTCAGATTGAGTTCTTTATCTGGGGCTGATCTCGAATTTTGTTTTGTAAGACACTTCTGCCAAATTCATTTCCCCCCCCCCCCCCCGGGGCTTTTTTACCCTTGATGGTTCAGAAGGAAGGAAAATGCTTGCTGAAAGCCTGCGGCCGCAAATTAGCTCCTAACCAGCAAGACTGTGGAGGCTCAAACATCTTTGAATAACTCCGCAAGTTCTGATGCTTTTGGGACTTTTTACCGATACCAGCCCAAAGAAATCATTCAGGATGGGGCCGAGGGCCCTGGGGGGGAGAAGGGAAGGATGGCCCTTCGAAACACCCCCCCCACTTTGAGCAGCAGGACGTTGTTGCATCGGCTCAGCTGCATGTTGAGTTGTACCGCTACATGGCAAGGCAGGGAGAGCAGAGATTGTCCTCTGCGTTCGGAAAATAGTTCGTAGAACCACACAATGGTTTGGGTTGGAAGGGACCTTAAAGGTCATCGAGTTCCAACCCCCCTGCCCTGGGCAGGGACAACTCCCACCAGACCAGGTTGCTCCAAGACCCCATCCAGCCTGGCCTTGGACCTCTCCAGGGATGGGGCAGCCACAGCTTCCCTGGGCAACCTGTCCCAGTTAATTAAAAGGGGTGCAGACCTCGAGCTGAGGTGCCAAGGCATGGGTTTTAGTGCAGCACATGACACTAGCAGCAGCCTGCCTTCCAACTGCATCCTGAAGTTTCTCTCTTTCCTATGCCATTAGCACCCCAAATTGCTCATCCTTATGAAATAGGGAGTCTCTTGGTGTCCTGGTTTAGAAGCACATGATCAAGCCTCATGGTCTAGTTCTGTTCCCTTTTTCTGATGGGGTCTGAAGCCTGAAAAGCTTATCAAATTAAGAATCTAGTAAAAATGTCATTAAAAATGGACTTAAAGCTGGACAGTTTTGAATGGTGTGGCAAGGCAAATACACCCAGTGCCGTCTTCCTGAAGCTCACCCCCATACTCCTGGAGCGAGAGGGTCACCTTCGGCGCCGCTCGGTACCCATCAGAGCCTACTTACTTCATTGCAATTAGGTTGAAGTGGTGTTTAGCATTCCACGATTGCCCTACTTTACGGTCCCTTCAATTTCCCAGCTTAAAAAATAGCGATGTTGCAACACTGTAGTGTTTCTGTTGTGATTGTCATGATGGAAGCGGAGCCAATGCAATTTGCCCATGTTTTACTAACCGCCATCTGGCAGGGAGATGGTGACATGCGAATCTTCACAGGACTCTTGTTTTTTCAACTATCTGCTGGACAACTAAGGAGATCACCAGGCTGCTGGGACGAGTGCCAGATGGGAGGCAGGTATGTTTATGAGTTTCAAGATTCTTATTTTCTTCCAGTGCTTTCGCATGCTGTTCGTGGAGTGGCAGGAAAAGTGAAAAGGGGGAGGAGGGGATGAGTCAGTGACTAGACTACGACTGCTCAAAATCACTTTCAAGTTCTGCAAAACGCAGTTGTTTCGCAGGCCACCTCTCATGGTGAAGTTCCTGCACTCGGCCTCAAGTTCTGGATGGGTTTTTTTCCGGGGGTCCTCCTTTCCAGCGCTTTGCCCGGTGCCCCCAGTCCGACGGGCGACCTCACATACAGTAGTCAGTAGAACGGCCACGCTTGCCTTTCTGCCTCGGTCTTGCAGCTCTGATGAGCTCCGGGGCGATGGAAGGACAGTCATATGTCACCTCGCCAGGAATTACAGGCAGCTGACATGGTGTTAGCACAGCGGCTAAATCCCGCAGAGAAATCTTAGATGGAGTTACAGCAGCTTTGGAAAAAGAATGAGAGAAGAGTCTCTGCTCATCTCCCTGGACGTCAGGACCGCTAAAAAGGCACAAGTTGTTGTGACTAAAGAACCCAAAGGATAACGATAACACCAAAACTACCTAACTATTTTGAAGTTTACCTAAAAATCCTACAAGAAAGAAAGAAATTAACAACCAGCAACTTCTGAATAGTGAAAGGACAACTGAGGACAACAGACAAAGCTCCTCAAGTGATCCAGAGGAACGTGCTCAGGTCTTGGCTACGTAGTGCCTCTTAAGCTCTCTCCTGCTAGATCTCGAATCTCTAGGTCTCCTTAGCCCACTGCTGGGAGGAGGGTGTGCGGCGCCTGCCCGGCTCACCGGGGCTGGAGCCAACGCTGTCAACGTTTCAGAAAAAAAAAATCAGCAGCTTCAGCAAATTCATCAAACAAATGCCGCTATAAACTATTTCAGTAACTCTGCGGTAAATATATGCCCCTGTCACACCCCGCGTACCTGCACCCAACGTCTTCCCCTGACTCACCCCCTCCCAGCAGGGCCAGAAGAGTCTGGGTTTAGCCACTGGAATGACTAACGTTGGTAATGACTAACGAAGAGCTGCAGCTAAAAACACAAGCTGCTTCATCTCAAACTAAACAGCCGTGGCTCAGCAGCTAGGACCCAAAGATTCACTCCTCTGCGTTTGAGCTGAGCGTATCTGTGGCACACTCTCACCAACACGTTCCACCAACGGAGCTACGCGCAATAAATCCTTATTACAGCAGGCTTTTCATAACAAAGATTCCCAATGAGGGGGCTGGAAGAACCCTGTGTTGCATCAATTAAGCAAAACAAACAACTCCTCACAAATTCCCCCCCGACAAAAACCAGAGCACAAACCAACCAACCCCTCACCTGTCACGCTCAGGTTGGAGATCAACTCGTGGTTAAAGCTGAGGGTGAAGCGTGCGACACGCACCCGTCCCTCCCCCTTCTCCCCTCGCCCTAGGTAAGGCAATTACTACGGAAATTATCCGCCCGATTATTAATTGAATATCTATAAATTCACACGCTCACAGACAGTCTCTCTCTCTCTCAATAGGTCTTGGCATAAGGGAGCACACAGAATTTTGGCAACGAGCTGAGAGTGGAATAGGCGGCACAACCTAGACATGCCCAAGCCTTCTTGACACAGGAACAGCTTCTCTTCCCTATGCCAGTGGTTCGCTCACTGCCAGCTCCGATGCACACCCCCTTCCAGGAATGGCTCTCATCCATGCTGGCAAACAAAACGATAGAGAAGAAAATATGAAATTACTCTTCAAAAATGTAAGTGGAAGGATGAGCACGGCGCCAAGTGAGAAGTATCCAAATGTGAGATCCCACACTGCTAGATGTCAGTGGGAAAGATGACACACGTACAGAAAGTCAAGCAAACAGGTTCGTCCACAAAGGGAAGCTAAAGGAGATCATTTGCATTTTGGATAATAAAATATTTAAAGCAGCACTGCACAAATTATAAATAAAAACACTAACTGCAGTCACCGAGAATGCAAGCGCCCTACGTGGAAGCTGGCCAGCAAACCCCTTCATTAAATACAATATGATCAGAAGGAAATAGAAAAGTGGCTACAGACCTCTGAAGGCCAGCAGGTAATGCAAGCCAATTGGTTATTCAGTTCTAATTAAGGGATCCAATACTTATTTTGGACTACTCACAGAAGAATAAAGCAAGAGTTCAGGGTGAAGTAAAGTCTACTTTATTTAACAATCTGTGACTGATTATAAGGGAGCAGCAAGTTCCAGATGGGTGGGAGTGCTTACAAAAAACCTCTATTTTCCTACAACTTACAATCAATGCTTTTAGTTTCCATGTATTGTAACGTTGCCACTTAACACGACAAGCACGGCAGAACAAAGGAACGTGAAACCAACTTTGCACCAAAATTTGAGGACTGAACAGGACATGCTTTCCCACTCAACAAAGGATGTAGTTCAGGCTTCTAATTTTAGCATCTTATTCAAGACGATACCTGATTTAGAACATTCCTTGGTCAAGCCCTCAGCTCCGACCTAAGCCGAAGAAACTGTTTAATTCTGTCGTGTAAAATATGCAGGCTTTTTGGGACAGAGATCATGCCTGCTTCTGTGCTGTAGAAAAATCATCATGCAGACAGTATTTTAAAATAACATTCGCTTTAGCTATTATTTATTTGCAACTATTTGCTTCTAAGAGCTACTATAATTTTCAAATGAACAATTGTTTTGCCTTTTAAATTCGTCATATTCATGTCCTTGTAACCACCCGGATTTATTCTTGCTGGTGTGCAAATCACATGGAAGCATGGAAATTCCAACAGTTTGCAAAAAAAAAAAAAAAAAAATGTAGTTCCTTTTCTGTTATAATTGCAAGTTCAAGAAACTATTCATTTTTATACTCAGAAAAGGCAACATACTCTAACACTGTGATTCCCATTCTGTGCCCTTGCCCACCCAGTACCTAATATCCCCACTGTCTTGGCACAGCAGTGGAAAAGCAGCAGGACCATGAGTAATGGTAAAAGCCTGGAACTTAGCAGCCTTAATTGATTCATATTCTGTGAAAAGAAAAAGAAAAGGTCTATGTTTGTCTCCTTGCAGAGCTCCTAAGGAAACTCTGCTAGCCAGAGTATGTGCATTAGGCTCACAGTTTTTTCGTGGCTCGGCAGAGCAAGGTAAGATAACACAACGCAACTTTCATCCACCAGGATTTCCCTGGGTACTCACTGTAAAAGGGTTAACGATGGACGTTTCCATTAAATCTGACCTACCTCTCAATTTTGCAGTAGCCTGATATAATCATAGAATCATAGAATTGTTTCGATTGGAAAAGACCTTAAAGATCATCGAGTCCAACCATTAACCCAGCACTGAAAAACCCCACCACTGACCCGTGTCCCTCAGCACCATGTCTGCCCAGCTTTTAAACACCTCCTGGGATGGTGACTCCACCACTGCCCCGGGCAGCCTCTGCCAAGGCTCGACAGCCCTTAGGGTAAAGAAATTTTTCCTCATATCCATCCTAAACCTCCCCTGGTGCACCTTGAGGCTGTTTCAATCCTTGGTTTGCACCTATTTGCGGGGACGAACGGAGTCCCTCCGTAATAAGGAACGCACACCCCTCACTCCTCTAACAAAAGGTCAATTCTTTTAAAATGGACGCACACAGTATTATTTCTACTCGCCTTTAAGACAAACCGAGCAGGGCAAAGCCTGTCTGCTCACCGTGCTGCTCCTTCCCAAGAATTAAAAGCTCCGCATTCAGAACTTAATGGCCGCAGAACACATCTGCAGGCATCCGTGTGTACTTGGAACAGAAATCAATAGTATCACCTCACAACTGCCAGCCAGGACCATATTCAGCCTCCCCGAGCTCTCCCATCCAAAACGTCGATCATCTCAGCTCTAAACTTTTAAGGACCAGTTCTAGTTTCCTTCATTGGGAATTCATGGTCAGGTAAGAACAGCAGCAACAATACAAAGCCCTCAAAACCTTTCCAGAGGAAGCCATTCTTTTACCTACTTATTTTTAAATACCATTACGACTTTTATCTACTTATTTTTCCTAAGTCTGAATTTGTTTTTGACACAAGGAGAGTGAGGATGGGTATCTAGGAGGACTGATGATAGGATAGGCATTACTTTGGCCAACTGTTTGAACACACTGAAGGTCAAAGCATACCTTCCAGGAGCTGATGATCGTAACACAAACCCAGTAGGAATGGAAGTAACGCTGCAAAAACCACCTTTACGATGAATATTATCTGACCCTAAACTCTGGAAGTCTCAGCTCAGAGAACAAATATGGGAAAGGGATTTACTCCTAGAAGGAGTTTCACCAGATCAGGTTTGTGGCAGCACCAGGGAGGCAGTGTTCAATACTCCAGCATATGTTTATTAAATATCTTTTGCTAGGAGAGTTTAATACTTGGGTTGATATCAGAAATAATTTTGATAGAGCTAAAATAATAATTGCTCAGAAGCTGAAATTACCATACGCTCCATGTTTCTTATTTGGGAATGCTAAGGAACAGTCTGTTACACTTTTTTGACAGAAAAATAGTCTTCACTAAATCAAACTTTTCCACAAGAAAATTTTGATTGTGCCAAAATACTCTAATGAAATTAAATATTTTGAGGCAAGATCAATACAATTGGAATCATTTCAGTTTATTTCAGCTACCTTCAAATGGCTATACCTGAGAGCATTCAGCCTAAGGTATTTGTGCAAGCAACCGAAGCAATTCTGGAGCAGTTAGCATAAAATTTATGAAGGGCAGGGGAAATACCAGTAGGAAAGAACAAAACAGCACCTGTCTTTAAAGAAACTAAAATTGGAGAAATTACAAACTTCAGGTTACCTTCAATTCCCATAAAATCTGAGAAAATAACTAATCCTTTTCTAAGCACAAATGGTAACAAGGAGATAAATAATACACATCAGTATTGATCTGTCAAGAAAATATCTTGCTAAATGAATCCCATTTCTCTCTGTTACTTATAGTTCTGTGCAATGTAGCTGCCATATTTGGATTGTGGTTCAGTTTTTTAAACTGTTGATGCTATCTTCCTGTAAGTAAACTATATGAACTTCAAGGGAAATGGTCTTGCTGGAACTATCACAGGGCAGGTAGGAAAACAACGCACTAATACAAAGAAAACATTATTAATGGTTCATTACTAAAATGGAAGAACAGCTAGAGTGGCATTCTGCAAGGATCTGCCCTAAATCTAGTGCTGCTCAGTATTTTCACTAACAAATCGGACGATGGAATAAGGAATGTTCTTGCAAAACCCGCAGATAGCATCAAACTGACAGAAATGGCAAGATGGAAGACAGAACCGGAATTCAAAATGATCTTGGAAATGGAGGAGCAGTCTGAAAAGGATGCAATCGGGACAAGAAGATGGAACTATAATTAGGTAGAACAGTTAACTGCATAAATGCAGGACTGGGAGCAACTGATTAGGGAGCACTTCTTTGGAAAGGATCTGGATGTTACAGTCAATTGCAAGTCAACCACATGATGATACTGTGAAAAAGGCCAGCAACACACTGGGATATGTATCATCATCTGATACGTGAAAGCACGTGAAGAAAATCTTTCACACCAGTCATCACTGGTAAGACCTCTGTAGGGAACTATTTCAGGGCACCTCTCTTGAGAAGAGATGTGGTCTACCTGTTTCTAATTTCCACCCTAAATTTAACAACCACTGCATGCATCAACATCTTTTTTCTTATCCCTTGACTTAAATTGATCTTCTCTTTCTTGGTGTATTAATATCAGATAAATCATGTAACTACTTGATCTTGCTAGGTCAAACAAATCAAACCCTTTATTCTTTTTTATTAAACACACTCTTCTGTTCCCCAGATAATTTGCGTAGCTATTCTTCAATGGGTTCCACTTTAAATTAATCTCTTTAAACACACTTAAATGGAGCTATATACAACATTCTACAAGCTTTGTACTACGGTTTTCTGCCCTGTTTTGCAGGAAATACCGAACCTGATATATCCTGCACTCATAGTGCCTTTTTCACATCGGTACATTCAATGTTTCAGAGTAATCCTATGATCACTTAAATGTCTAGGTCTTTCCCCCTCACTCTGACCAGGTCTAGCAAACATTCTTGTCATTAGTTCTTAACCAAATGACCTTGCTGTTTATGCTGTAAAGTTTTATCTGACTGTTAATCCCCTGTTCCTCAAAGTCATCTAATTTTTCATTATGGTTTTCTGATCCTCCCCTAAAATGATAGGGCCTCTCAAATTTGTATGGTTGGTTTCTGTTTAAAGCACAACTGTAAGAGCAGTTAAAGTACTTTCTTTACTGGTCTTCTTTTTCCCTTTTATTTAGGTATATGAATGATGAAAACCATGCTGTAAATCATGATTAGTTATTTTTAGTCATTAATTCCATAACTGTCATGACCCAACCCTCTCACTGCTGAAAGACTGGTAGGTTGTTTATTCCTTTTAACCCCCGTGATAGGTTTATATTGATTGAACATTTTCAAAGCTGACACTGCAAGGGAGAAAAAAAAAAAAGAAAGCTGAAAATTGTACTTCCCAATCAGGCAATAGGCTTTGCCAAAGGTCAGCTCTGTACTAGAGTTCACAGTATTAAAACACATATTATTTTCTCTCTAAATAATGTGTAACATACTACTCATGATCTGCTATGCCAATGTTTTTCACAGTGCTATAAAACATACTCTTTTCTGCATAATAGACTCCTTAAATATATGTTGGAACTGACAGAACAGTTCTAGGTTTGATGATAAAATTATAATTTGAAATTTTATGGTCTGTTGTAAGGAGGAGATCAGGATGGAAGAACGTCCAGCCCAGAAGATAGTTCTTTCTGGCCGTGCACTGATCTCCATAGCTCCTCATATTCACTGATTACAGCAAGGACAAATGCATTACCCAAAACAGATGAAACAATATTTGAAACACTGCTACCGTTATTAAAAATGTTCTGAATGTTGGGCTGCTTTAAGAATGAATCAGATACATTGTTTGGATATTTCAATAAAATAGTATGTGTGTGTGTGTGTGTGAAGGGATGGGATAGGGAAGGTCGGGGCTGACGTGCGTTAGAGATGCTCTTCTTCACAGTCTTGTGATTCATGCTCTTCCACGGTTTTCCGAAGCAAGTATTTCAGATCCTGCTGCTGCACAAGCCCAGTAACTAGTTTTCATCACAAGTTTCCTAAGGAGTCTCAGCAGACAGATGGAAACGATACACATGCGCAACAGCCACTCCGACACAATAGAGCCACTGTATCAGCAATGTGGGAAATACAGCATCCCTCCATCCCTGAGCGGGCTTTAATGCACTGGGTTGTAACAGCTCCAAAGAAGTGTTTGTGGTCTACTTGAGTGAATCATCTGTACAATAAAAAAAAAAAAAAGGTCACAGCTAGCACTGCTATCTCTTTGGCGCAACACTTAAAAACTATCAGTTAAAAAGGAGAAATAAAAGGAACACACCAAAGCCACACAGAAGTCAGAGTAATTTAGTTACTCGTGACCAGCAAAGCGCATAAATAGAAGCTTAGCTTGACTCCATGCAAGCGAAGACAGGGCTTACGCCTTTCGCTGAGTCAGGAGCCTAGCGCCAAACATTACCTAAAATTGCTCTGCTGCTGAACACACTAGGTACATTCTTAATCTAAAATTGCTATCATACCACGCATCCCACTATTGGTTAATAACGGAGCAACATCATCCCCAAGTCCCAAGGGAGATGCACTGTCACATATTCCAATGGCATACCTTTTTCAGCGAGAACCTCGTGTCGTTTGTTATACATCCACCTTAAAACATAGAGGAGCACCTACTGAAGGGCAGCCTGTCCATCCAGCATGACCCAACCGTGCACAACAAGACTCTTGAGCAGAACTGAGGTGGCCATCAAGCAATTACCAAAGCTCAGACTTCAGCTGGACTGCCAGGTCTAAATCCCTTCGGTGGGCTGGGGAAGAGGACAAAGTAGGGCTGTTGTCCCCTACACTGCTGCTTTCTTTGATGGCTTTGGGGTCACTGCTGCCCAGCTGCTGGATGAGGGATGGCTCATGGCCCTGTGGCAACCAGGGAGGACTTGGAAGCGGAGAGCCACTACCCGAGTGCAAACGCTGTACTGAGTTAGTGACAACGGCACCCAAAAGCAACCTCTTCCCATCGTGTTCAGTAACCCCTTAAAAATACATTTGCATCAGTTATTTTTGAGGATGAAAAACTACTGCTGGGGTTGGTAGGGAGATTTTTTTCCTGCTCGCTAGTGTTGCTGTGGGACTGGGGGGGTCTGGTGTTTGTAGTCTTGAACACCATGTGTCTGAGGATAAAGAAAAGATCTGTGCTAGAGGATGGGAGGATTTGTTCTTCCCCTTCATTTGAGGAAAGAGCATCACAAGGAAAGGAAAAAAGAAAAAAGAAACAAAGAAAAAAAGGAGGAAGGGCTAATTTGGATGTCAGTGCACAGAGGGTGCGAACCTCAGAAATACTTCATACTGGTTTTCAGCTTTCCATATACACAATGGCAACAGCAATTATAAAAACAAATAATCAGACGTTAGAGTTGACTTAATCCTTGCTTAAGTACTGGAGACGTATAACTCTGAAAGCATGTACAATGTGATTATAAACAAAAGCTGTGATCTGTCATTAAATTGAGCTATTTGAGAGTTTTAAGAGTAAAAGATGGCAACTCAGGAAATTAACGGTACTGGTGCTGTTGCAGTAACATCTGCCACCAATCTTCAAGCAGAGCCTGTGTTACATTTCAAGATTTTACATCCACCTACTAAGACTGATTACCCCCTCTTAGTCCCTGGATGGAGAGGGCACTTCAGGACATCTGTATCCAGGAAAGTACTTAAATCTGTACTCATACAAAGGGGTATTTCTCTGAACTGGGGTCTCAGGTTCTTGGAACTGATGCTACCATAGCCTAATAAAAACTGGGCTTCCAGCACAAGTCTGGATGATGTGACTGGTGATTTATGAATACCAAACCTTTAAAAAAACTGTCACCTAGCCAGTTTTTTGATTACATATTTACATACACAGGCACAGAGAAGTACAGAAACAGACACTTTGAATTTATGCATCAAAAAAATAATTCATTCTGAAACTAAGAGTCAAAACATACCTTGGTTTTAAATAAAAGAGAGAACTCTAAAAAAATCATCTTTGGGTGCTTTTGTATTTTCCACACAAAGTGCACAGGATCAGCAAAAACCCGCGTAACCAAGATTTCCTTGGAAAACATTAAGGTCCTTATCCCACTTGAGACATGAAGTCATTACTCCTAACCTCTTCCCCCACTAAAAACCTCCATTAGCTTTGAAAAAAGGATGATTGCTTTAAGGGAAAACAAAACGCTCGGAGAAAGAAACCCTCCTGAAAATGAGAGCGTGTTCTCTCCCCGCTGGGGGTGAGCACAGCCCAGGGCTGTACGCCTGCACCTCTGCGAGCCAGAGGATGCTCCTGCAAAACCCCCAGCTCCTTGGGGGAGGACTCGGCCAAGTGTCTTCAGACCAGCTGCAAGCACGCCTTCTTCTCCAGGGCAAACGTCTCGACAAGCCCACGGAGTTATTTTCACAACTTCCTCCTGCCCCTGATGGGTCAGACAAGGAACTGGGCTCAGGGTAGGGAACTGGAGGTGGGTTTTGGTCTTTTTTTTTTTTTTTATTTTGGAGGCAGATGAGCGTGCGGATGGGGAAAAGCAGCTGAACTGGAGAGTGAGATTAGAAAGGAGCCGCAGAGGAGCCCAGTGCAGTAAAGATGAATCGCGCCCCAGATGTGGCATCAAGGTTATTAAAGTCCTCTTTATCAGATTGTGCAAACACATAGCCACATATAATTGTTTACAGCTCTGTCAAAGATACCTGAGGCTCAGGATCCTGCAAAACACGGAGCAAGAAAGGGTCTTTATTGACTGAACAAGCGGCGACCTGTTACTGAATGTGTTTGTTAGCACTTCCAACGTGATCGTGTGTCTTGAGCCACGATACGAAATAAAAGGCCCTTTCTGCTAAAGAAAACCCTTCTCTGTTCCAGAATTTGTAATAACACTTTTTTTCTATAGTTAGGATTCATTACATCTGGCTGGTTTTTTCCTAACCTTTCTGGCTCGCTCAGTTGCAAGGCTACATTCAGGGTACTTTTGGCTCCTAAAGGGGATCGAGTTTTCCTTTCTATTTTGAAATAGGAATTAATGAAAGCTGATTATTTTGGGTGATTTTTGATGACTCCAGTACATAGTCGCTTGCTTTGCTCTGTGGGCTCTGTCTGGGTTTTTGGGTTTTTTTTAGGTGCCACAATGCTATCAAAGTACAAATTAGTGCACGTGCCATTTGCTGACATGACAAGCTGGGATCTGGCACTGAAAGCAGCTTCACTGAGCTGAGACAGTGGCACGTACCCTGTGACAGAGCAGCTCCCCGGCAAAAGGAAAAGCTCTTATTTAGGTAACACAGCAGGCTTTTGTCCATCATACTACACGTTAATTCGGTGACCTGAAATTCCTGACGATTCCTTAGCAGCTACGGAGAACTGCCAGCATCCTCTTGTTTTCACGGTGCTAACTTTCCTTTTCCAGTCTCCTTCTTCCTTTTTTTTTTTCCTACCTCAGTACTCGCGACATGAAAAGGACGGAGGCAAAAGTTAACATGCTTTAGCAGTCCCCACAGGCTGCTTAAACAAACACTGCGATCGCAATTTAGACAAATCTGGAGTCCATTCAATATTAAATCCCCATCCCGGGCTACAACTGCCAAACAAATAAAGGATTCATGGAGTACTTTACACTGTCATTTACTCCCGCAACCATTGTCACTTGACAATCCAGAGGAGGAGCCTGCGAGGGCTGAGACTGCACCCGGCTACATCTGTCAACAAGAAGACAGAGAGCTCCTCTAAGCAAACAGGCTTGATCCTGCTTTACACAGTCTCCCTTTGTCTTGTCCCAGCTGAGCCTCTTCTAATCTCCTCAAGCTATCTTCAGCAGCGCAAGCAAGAACTTCTGCTGGAAGCAGGCACACAAAAGACTCCTTTCTGCACTCCTGTGTACTGTTTAAATGTTTGTGCCGCTCCACCTCTGTCCCC
>JAOTQQ010000001.1:70431644-70441802 GCA_026546715.1 Gallinago undulata | reverse complement strand
ACCACCTCCCTGGGCAACCTCTTCCAGTGCTCCACCACCCTCATTGGAAAGAACTTGTTCCTAAGATCCAATCTAAACCTGCTTTTCTCCAGCTTAAACCCATTGCCCCTCGTCCTGTCCCTGCAGGCCTTTGTAAACAGGCTCTCCCCAGCCTTCCTGTAGACCCCTCAGGTACTGGGAGGCCGCTCTTAGGTCTTCCCAGAGCCTCCTCTTCTCCAGGCTGAACAACCCCAGCTCCCTCAGCCTGTCCTCGGAGCACAGGGGCTCCAACCCCCTGAGCATTTTTGTGGCCCTCCTCTGGACCCGCTCCATCAGGTCCACATCCTTCTTATGCTGAGGACTCCATACTTGCACACAGTGCTCCAGGTGAGGTCTCACCAGAGCAGAGCAAAGTGGAAGATCCTCTGGATCTGCTGGCAATGCATCTCTTGATGGAGCCCAGGATGCGACTGGCCTTCTGGGCTGCAAGTGCCCACTGCCTGCTCATGGCCAGCTTCTCATCCATCAGCATCCCCAAGTCCCTTTCCTCAGGGCTGCTAACACCTCATCCCCTGGTCTGTATTGATAGCGAATTCCTTTAAAAACACCATGGAAGAGAGTTAAGAGGGATGTGTAACCCAAAGGGTAGTTAGATGACAAGCCATCCACCTGTGCTCCACATCTCAGGGAATTAACTTTGTCTCCCCACATACTTAATCACTCATTTTGCTAGCACTCAGGCTGATGCAGTATATCGGACCTGACTGACAGAAAAATCTGTAGAGATACAAACCTGGCAGCAGGGGGGGGAAAGAAAAAAAAAGCGGGGGGGGGGGGAATTGCTAGGTAAAATCGTAAAATCTGACGTAAATGGGCCTCTGCCAGGAATGAATCTAGCTGGTTAAACATATATTAAAATCTGAATATCTCTTTCAATCTCTCATTCATCCCTCCACAAAAAGAGGAAGAAAGAAATCCCATTATCTCAATAGTATTTGCTGTCAGCAGCATTATTCTCTACTAGTAGGAGAGCCACACAGCTCTCCACTTTCTCCCTATGAAGTATACCCCTAACTTTATAGCCAATTCTGTTTTGATTGCCGGGTCTCTGCAGCAGCGACTGCTGCATTTTTTTTTTTCCCCTTTTGCCTTTGAATGTATATTGCTCCACACAAATGGATATGATTCTTGATTGTTCCCAAGCATCGTTTCCTAACAAATAAATAATTCAGAATAACAATTTACCCTCATCCCCCTCGTGTTGGCATTCTCCCTTTTTAATCCTGCAAGCTTAAGGACATGAGAAATAACAAATTTTTCAAGCTGAGGTTGCAATTCATATATATACTAAGGGCCCAAATTCCACGTTCATTCTAAGCTTTTCGCCTCCCTGGCGCTTCAGTGTCCTGTCCCTCGTTTGAGGCATTTGTCACACATTTCTAAGGGCCTGTGTCACACATGTGGGTCTTGGCAGGTTACGAGTCACAACCAGCAGCCTGCGTGACCCGTGCAAACCCACTCCTACCCCCCATCCGATTCCTTTTCTTCTTGCTCTCCAAATAACCATCTTGTCTACCCCTGCTGAGATAGCGCAGAAATGTTCTTCATCAACATACAGTGTCATCTAACACATGGAGCCTGCCAAGTTTTCATGTTGTTATATCAGGAAAATATCCCTCGGGGGCAAAGGGAGAGGAAGAGGTCATTTTTCATCTATGGAAGAGTGAGTAACCCTTTCCCTTTGGGACTAAGAGGGTCTTAATTTAACAAACCTTCTTCCCTGTCACACTGCTGCTGCTCACTTGCAGACACCACGACAGGCTAGGCAGCACGAGACCAGAGAATTAAGCGTACTTGCAGGAAAGTAGCAGTTAAACTTGGCTTGGCATGCTGGAACTCAAAATAATTAAATGCAGAATGGGAGAGAAGCCAAAAGTCTAGGAGTTTCCAGCGCAGAGGAGGGAAATTTGTCTGGTTTCCAGGTGCGATGAGCAATCCTCAGAAGGCTCTCGTCAGTTCAAAGAAGGAAGCCCAAAGTGCGGCTTCGTAGGTGAACTTCAGTCAAACTGTCCAAACCTTTTGAATCTTCAAAAAGATTCCGACCTGGGGATAGCCCAGAAACAGGTTTCTTCAGGGATGGAGTGCCCCTTTTTTTAAAAAAAAATAGACATAAAAAAACTTTAATGGTATTTTCCATTGTAGGCAAATTGGCAATACCATGGGAAAGATTTCCATGGTAACCTAACCTTTTTCTCCTCCTCAGGGTACTAGCCCAGAAAGGGATTCCGTGGCTGAATGGATGTTCAGTTTGGCTATGGACATTTGCATCGGGACTAGTATTTTCTCTGCCTGAAGGCTTAGGTTCTCCTCTTCTCAGCTAAATGCAAAGCAAGCAAAGCCACAAAACAAAATAAACCTCCGGTGGGTTGATAAGAGGCTGGTTGACTTCATTGTCCCAGGCTCCGTGGACAAGCCAAGCCCAGTGGTACATAGGCCATTCTGAGTGAAATGCTGCCTGGGAAGTTTTTGAAGCAAAACTACTGAAAAGTGTTATCCTGCCCACGACCCAGAGCGCACGGAATTAAATCACAGGCTTACACTAAGGTCCCACGTTATAAACTCATTATTAGCCTACTGAATGTGGACTATATCCGAGACCATAACAGGTTCATTTTACAGCACTGGTATAAATGAAGGGGAAAAGAAATGTTCCTCTCATTAAATCTTTTACTGAAACAACAGAAATGTAATTAAAATTGGTAGTCCTGAAAACCTTTAGTCAGTCAGAGTTAAAAATTCTGCTTTTTTCAGCTCCAAACCAGTCCTGCCGTTTGCGGCTGTATCGGCTTCTTATCTAACCCAAACCTCCAGCTTTACTCGGATTTGAAATTGTCCTTTTAGCTCATTTCTGTGACACGGTCTTGTTTGGTTTGCAGATGTTAGGCAAGAATATCCTGCGAATGCTTGCCAGTAGTGACCTGTCCATAATGACGATAAGATAGAGCGGGCAGAACTCTACAACCACTGCTTTTTTTGCCTCCCCTTTCATCTGAGCTAGGCAGCAATCACCAGGGATGGTAAACATCATATTCCCTGGGTTTTGTGTGTCCCCCATACAGGAACAGAAATGTTCCAGCAATTCTAAAGGCGACTGAAAATTTTGTACAAAAAGCTGCAAAAGTTGAAAGACTTTTTCCCCCCTTCCAATTTTGAATCATCTTTTATAGTCTCAGAGATGACACGGAGAGAAAAACAAATTATCTCAGTTAGAAACGGCCTCCGGTTCCGCGGAAACAAACTGTGCTTTCTGCCTCTCTAATTACACCCGTGCGGACCCCACGGGACACGGACTGGCCTTCCTCATCCTCGGAGTGGTGGAAATCATGGTTTCCTCACTATGGGATGGAGTCTCAGGGCATTACTCTACAGTTCTCTGGCCGTGTTTCCACGGCAGGACCACTTCATTTTGATGCCTGCAGGGTTCCTCAGCCTGAGGAACTCTGACCAGCTACTAAGTTGGAGGGAGTAAAATACCATCCACCAGCCAAAGCATTTCTTTTGCTCCAAAGTACAGGGTAACAGACAAAAAAAACCCAGTATAAGCAGCACATGCAGAGATCTTACATACATTACTCTGCCTCTTTCTGTAATTCCTCTCTGTTCATGAAAACCTTCATCTTCTGGTAGGAGGAGCAAACTCATCAATCTGTATGTCACAGCTTCTTGAGCATCTTCTCCCAAATGACTCAACCCTTTCCTTGTTTTTTGTTTTTGTTTTTTTTTTTTAACTTTAGAAGTGCTAGCAGTGTGATAAAGACTGGTGGGACGGCTAGGACAGCATGAGAGCATGTTTTCCTTCAGTTTTGTTTTTTTTTTTTTTCCCCAAAAAACTACTTCTTTACCCTTCTGGCAACTTTTTTAGACTACGCCAATCAGGAAGGAAAGCTAATAAGACAGTGGAAATACTCAAAGCCAGTTTTCTGGAGAGAACAACACAGCAATCAGGTTCAAGTTCTGTTGCACCTGCAGGCACGTTTTCTTGAAGTGCAGCTTACTGAAAAATTTGGCGGATTAGAATCCCTTGTTTTCCAATTCAGCCCCTAAAAACAATCTCACTGATTTCTCTCGGATTATTACCAAAATATCCAAACTGGCCTCCGAGTGATAACACATCCTGCTTTCATTCACATTTTATTTGCTTGCAGAACATGCCATCATCCTACTTCACCTTCATCCCAGTAAATTCGATGCGGGGAACAATTTTATGGGCAGCCTCACTCACTCCCAATTCAGCTTAATTTCTCAGCATAATAGTCCCCTGCGTCCATGTCTTTGAGAGATGCAGATACACTTCACACAAAGATCCATCCAAAATTTGAACCCCGGTCTTTGGACAGATTCTTATTGCTACTCCAAGCTGTACCCACCACAAAAAGCATAATGAAGAATTTCTTCCTTTTTTTTTTTTTTTTTCCTTCTTAACCACAGCACTACAAGGAAAAGAGCAGCTAGTATCTCTTTACTTGCAGATACCTAACAGTTATTCCCACTGCATAAAAACAGAGAATGAAGCAGATGAAGGAGATGGAGCACATCCTCCAGAAGACAGAGTGGGAAACTGGCTGTTCATGACCTCAGCCTTTTTTTCTCACAATGAAAAGCCTAAGTGATCTACATTAATTCTATAGTGGATGCGATTAAAAAGTACCAAACTATTTAAAAAAAAAAAAAAAAAACAACAAAAAAACTACTGGCCTGCTTTGAGGTAAAACAGAATCCATTTTCTCTTCAGTAATTTTACTTTTTGGCTGGGCTTCTTCCAACGAACTAAACTCTGAAAATAACAGCATTTTATTCAGAAACTGTTCACCCTCAGAGCGATAAGACCTGATTATGCCCAGGGATGGTGAGCTGAGAGGCTCCTGCTTATACTCACTGCTCTAACCACCCAGGTCGGCTAACTTCATTACTTGCCCCGTTGGAGGGTCAGAAGAGGAAAAGCAGGGTCACATCTGTAGAGAGGGGTAGACAGGGGAGGTGACCCAAAAACTGACCAAGAGGGGTATTCCACCCCATCTGCCCCATGCTCAGTATAAAAGTTGAGGGATCGAAGGGTCAACTTTGTTTCTTCAATGGCCAACGTCCAAGGAGGACCCTGTCTGTTTGTCTCCCTTTGATCCCGATCCGAGCGTTCCTGACTCCAGAGCTGGAATCCAGCTCCTGTCCATTGCTGAGTCCAGCCTGGGACTTTCCCTGTACCTGCCGGTGACGTGATCGTCAGCCTGGGAGCTTGATATGGTTTTGTATATATTGCATACTTTTATTATTATTATTTCATTATTTATTAAAACTTTAATGAAAGTAGTTTAGTTTTTTTCCTAAACTCCTAAGTCTCTTTATCAGAATCACAGAATCACCCAGGTTGGAAGGGACGTTTTAAGAGCATCTAGTCCAACCAATAAAAAAAAAAAAAACCCACAAAAAATCCCACCAAAACAAAAAAAACAAACCACACACCACCACATTCACACCACACAAAACACCACCTAACACTAATCCATATCCTCGAGCACCATGTCAACTCGTCTCTTGAATACTTCCATGGATGGTGCCTCAACCACCTCCCTGGGCAGCCCATCCCAATGTCTGACAACCCTTCTCTTTGGAGAGAGGGGGGAGAGGGGCCATGTGTCATTCAATCCAGCCAAAACCACGACAACCACAAACCAAACCCTCCTGACATTTTCAGTCAGATTTTAACGACAGAGGAGCAGATGACGTTGAGATGTTGAGAGATTCTGCTGTGTACTCTTTTGCAGAAGAATGACTGAAACGTTAAGATTTTCCATTCTGTCTAAAATTTCAACTTGTGCAGAAAGTGTTCTTCACCATAGGATGGATTTTCTCACTTTGAGGAGAAAAAAGGGAAGCGTATCCTCGATTTCTTTTACATAAAGGATCTCCTTACCTTTTACTCACGTTAAGTTAATCCCTTTGAAAAACAGCTATTACACATCAAGTGCTAAAATTAAACTATAAAGATTGGAAAAATAGTCCCAAATTAGATTCCTTGAGTACTGGTAACAGGAAAGAAATTATCATGTTCCTGCTACACAAAATACAATACTTGATTCACAGAAAGTCCCACCTTTTAAAAAATATTTAATAAAACATCAAAGCCTCATATTACTTCAGAAATCCACACCAGATTCAAGCACAGATATGCAATTAAAAGAAAGAGCTAATTTCTGTAAGGAGGTGCTCTACTCTTAAAGACATCTTTATGTAAGCGGTATTTTTTTCCTTCCAAATTCAAACCGTAACTGTGTGTTAAGTGAAGAGTAAAATCTCTAGCTTGGCTTCAAAATGGCAATTTTAAGTCTTAATGACCTTCGCATAGCACTTTTGAACATCACATTAAAAAGATAAGCCTTTGAAAACTTTAAAATGTGGGTAAGTAGGAAATATTTGAATAAGTAATTATGAAGGCTAAAGAGAAGAATGATATATATCATCACTAGGCCACATTCAGAGAAATACATTAGGTCTTGCAGAATCAGTTGTTCTTTAAAAAAAAACCCATATTCGTATAAATGTGTGTTGCAGGTAATAAGCATACGCATATATCATTCCAAAAACTCCTGTAAGGATAATGCTCACAAAACAGTAGTGTTAAAGCCTCTGATTCAGCACAGCACTTCTGTTTCAGCATAATTAACCACATAAAGTCCAGCTCAAGACAACTGCCTCACTCAAGGAGTGCCCTCAAAAATAACTACACATCTGCCATAAACAGATGTCAGTAGGGCCAAATTCAATTTTTTTAATCAACGTAAGTTTAACATTCTAGCTCTAAGGATCGAGGACCTAGCTAATGCAAAGTACTTTGGAAATAAGAAAATAGTTCTTCGCTGCTTGAATATGAAGAGCTGAGTATCTCAAAGCTGTCTCTGGAATTTTATATCTAAATTCCCGTGTAATTTAAAAAAGGCCGGTGACTTCAGATTCCCTAGATGACTCTGGAAATTTCAGCCACAATTCCTGGAAAGTTAAAGCCAACGCTGCTGTGGTTTATTTTAAGGCACTGGGAGCGCTGTGATTTGTTAGACTTGCAAGTTGCAGCCTCCCTAAAATGAGATGTACATGTATGATATCCTCATAAACTGGATTAAGAAACAGTCCCCGCTGAACAACATTACCATTCATAATTTAAGGGCGAAAGGGAAAGCAAAGAGATCCTGTTCTGTTGGAGTTCAAAGCAGAAACAAATATTTATTTCAGTCTGCAAGATACTGTGCTGCCGCAACAGCAAAAAGGTGTAACAGAAAAGGTTCCACATATCTCAGTTAGAAGGTCCTACGTATAGTTGGGTCATTTGGGGTTTTAGTAACAGTAGAACTTTAATAGGGTTAACCAAATAAGGTCTAATTATGACCTCCAGGGGTGTCTAAGCCAGACTACCTATCAGGGTTTCCTGTATGTGCGCTATTTTTAATTTATTTTATTTTTACAAAGGTAAAACTGTTCTGAAAATTATTACAAAATTATTACAGAAAAAACAAACAAACAAAAAAAAAAGAAATAAAAAAAGAGGAGAAGGAGGAATAATGCTGTAGTGATTGTTAATCAATATCTTTCACATGGGAGTTCCTACAATATATATTTTGGGATGCAAAGCTCCCGAAAGAAGGATCATCTATTACCAGCTCATGTACTCAACATCATGCTTAAGACTCATGTAATTTTCTACAGCATATAAAAAAAAGCCAAGCAGCCAGGATTTCTCTAGTAACCTTAACAAGTTCTTAATGTCTTTACAGCGTGGGCTTAAACATCCTATACAAGGTCTGAGCTTCAAATAAAGTTTGGTTTGTTTTCAGTGGTAGAAATATAGCTGCGTTGAGAGTGAGCATTACAAAAGAAAAACGTTCTGCTTAATTTTAAAATGCAATGGATCAAGCCTTTTTTATACAGCTCGTCTGACTTTATTTGGTGAACTGGGACACCGAATTATTTTATTATCTCGTATTTTTTTAAATTGTTGCCAAGAGTCAGACTCCCTTTACACAGTGGGAGCTGTACCTATTTTACACCAGCTCAGGAGTCTATCTAATAATATTTTTGAAGAGACATGAATGAGCTGCACATGAAAAAGAATGTGAAGTAGTGAATATAAATTTTGCATGCGGGGGCCCAGTTCCTTGATTTGAAGATGTAACAACAAAACTTTACTCACAATGCTGGCACTCAATAATTCCAGTGCCGCTAACTTCCACTCTACCTCTGCCAGCTTTGAGGTTGTAGAGGGTTTCAGTCCAGATTGAACCCAAATTTTGCCATTTGGTTAATAATTAGCATATCGAGTCATTTTACCGTTTACAGCAAACTGCTGAAAATCCTAATTATAGAATCAATATAAATTGAAGCACAATAATTGTCCTCCTCTGCCTGAGCCAAGGCACTCATGGCTTCTCCTCCATAATCTCATTGGGGCCTCCCCTCGGTCTCCTCTTCTAAACATCTGAGGATCATAGAGGTGAGGTCATTTCATCACTCCTTGGGAGGAAAGAAAAAAAAAGAAAAAGAAAAAAGAAAAGAAAAAGGGGGGAGAAAAAAGCAAAGCGTCTGCTAAAATCTGACTTCATTTGATTTACTCTCCAAGACTGTTTTTTATTAAATATGTTTGACTGCTATCTCTAATTAAATGTAGAATTAATTTTGGCAAACTAACCACAGATGCAGTTTATGTTCAATTTTATCAGACAGATTTATTTATAAGCTGTCAACTTCTTGAAAGACTTCATTTTGGAGCAGTTTTAAATTGCTAACAGTAGCTGTAAATGGGGCTACTGTTCTCTGGAAGACTAAAGAAGAAGTATGCTATAAATGTCCATTCCATCTGCGAGGAATCATAAAACAATCACATTCCTTTATATTTTTTTTTTCCCCTCTCCCTTCCCCCCCCCCCGCCCCTCACCCCTTCTTAGGACCTTTATTAAATTAGTTCAACTCAATTAAAAATAACTTCAAAAACATTTCAGGCCTCTTTGTTTCAGGGAATACTTGGAACTCTCTGCACGGAACGTCACCCTTTTAACTAATCCCTTTTGGGGAGTGGAAGAGAATAGTGGTATTGTGACTTCAGACAGTGCTTTCAAGGGTCTCTACTGTACCGAATTGAGGTCACCGCCAGACAATGCCCAACACCCAGTACCCATTCAGCCCTTCTTCACAACTCTATCAAACGTGTCTTTCTTTCTGGCGCGCGCTTTCTCTCGTGGCGAAGTCACAGGACAATGGAGAAAGCCTCCAGCGCCATTTACGGTCACCATATTTGCACATGACAAAGTCTATTCTTCCTGCTTTGCCAATTCCGCGGTAAAAAAGCACGAACTCCGGATGGATTTTTCCCACCGTTACAGTTGTTCAAACGTAGCTCGGATTAAAAAAAGAAAACTCTAAAAACAACAACAACAACAACAAAAAAGCCCGTCTAAGAACAGCAAGTGCTGTTTGAGAGAGTAGCTACTCCATTCCTTGCTATTTTGGTACACAGGGACAAGCTGTGGAGACGAAGTGGAAGATTAAATATGCTCCCTTATAGCAAATGCGTGGCTGAGCACGCAGCTCGGCGCGAAAGGGAAAGGAAGGCATAAAAAAAAAAGAGGCTCTTATTTTTCATCCTATGGTTTGGCTTTAGAGAGCTCCCTGTCTGAAGAACAATGCAGAAGCTCACACGCAGGGCTTGGGTTTGGCTTGGAAAGGTTTAACCGCTTCGACCGCAAACAAGGGCAGCAGCAAATCAACTGCTATTTCTGAAGACGTACCTCAGAAGTTTTACTCCTTCAACAGATGAGGACGAGAGAGAGACAGAGTGAGAACGTTGCACTAGATACGGCTGCCAAAAAGATTTTTTTTTTTTAATTTTAAACATGCGTTTTGTTTTTTTTTTTAATTTGAATATGCGCTAGAGATACAGCATTCCTCCCAACCTAAAAAGATCTGAATGAAAATGGGCTGCTGTTTAAAAAGACTGTTTATAACCAGTTCTTAACTTGACATTTGCACCGCCTCGCCCACGCACCTCCAAAACACACACATCTTTTTTTAGTTAATCAGAAATCGTGAAACCTCTGCCCCCCCCCCCAGCCTGACAACAGGGAGCACGGCAACCTACCC
>JAOTQQ010000001.1:70410530-70425648 GCA_026546715.1 Gallinago undulata | reverse complement strand
TGCCTGACCACTCTTTCAGTAAAGTAATTCTTCCTAGTATCTAATCTAAACCTCCCCTGCCGCAGCTTCATACCATTAACCATGACCATTACCATGACCATACCAGGTCACCTGTGTAACTGAACTCCATCTCCCTCATCTTCTGGGTGTGGGGCTTGAGACTGATACGCAGAACTACTGAGCGCTCACAGCATCGTTTGGTGCATTACTCTGAATATAAGAAGTGCTAGATAAGGCTGACTACTGAAAAGGAATACATAAAACCAGATGATTGATTGTATCTTAAGTTGTCCTTGGATGCACAACATTAGCAAAACTTCTGCTCCCTAATTTCCCCGCCTGTAAAAATGGAGCTTTCTCCTCTTCCTCAGCTTCCCAACACTCCTATTGTGAAGATAAATTAGAAGTTTGTGATGTACTCTGATATTCTCTTGAACAGTGCCACACAAAAGATTATGAGACAGTAAGTAATTCTGTCTTCAGAGCAAGAACGGTATGTGATTGAATGGTAGGTATAGTTCTACACACCGTGCAATAATGCAGCATTGAACAGTCGCTCATTAATTGACCATCTTCATTCCGGGTGGTCAATGAGGCTCTGTGTAGAAGAAAAATTCTACATGATCATATAATTGTGGACTGTATCACACATACAGATGGAAGAATCCCGAAATGAAATTACACAGAAAACACAGTGTTAAGCAATGTAATTAGAGTGCTTGACTTTGCAAGCAATGTTATTTTAACAGAGCTTTTGTGTGCGTAATGTCCTATGTTCTTCAAAAAAGGCAAGCAGTTCCACCGTATTTATCATGCTGCCAACGACATGCTCATCATCTGGCTCCTGACCTCCAGCTCCACCTCCTGCACCTCCACTCTTCTGCTAATGCTGGTAACCAAGAGTAAAAATAAGCTCATACCTGTGTAGCTCTCAGTGAATCTGCCACCAAAGTTTCAGAGACACCTGGTGTTAGCAAAAGAAGGGTGTCCACTCCAGGTTCCTGAGAAAGGGTACTTGTTCTGCCCTCCTACCTAAACCCTCCCTACTTGATCTAACTAGCTTTTTCCCACTCCTCTTTCAGTTCTGCCCTAGTCTTCTTGTCTATCAGCATAAACTCACAACCTTCACTGTCCAAGACCAAATCTTTCCCATGACTTCCAGCCCCTCTACCTCGGCGTATCTCCAAAGCACATAAGGTAGACATAGATGGGCACATAATCAAGGACATGGCAAAGACACATCTCTGACTCAGAGACAGACACCTGGCAAATTCTGTCTTTTCTTTATTACTGCGGAGTGTTATCTGAGTAAAAGCCTACCGGTATCTCATAAAAAAAAAATAAAAATAAAAATGAGCGAACCAAGTATTTTCTCTCATAGTATTCAATATAAGAACAGTAAACAAACAAGAAGGAGAGCGTGAGGTCAGACCAAAGGTCTATCTGGCCCAGCATCTTCTCTGTGAGAGTGACCAAAGCAGATGTCTAGGGAACAGCGTATTTAAATAAATAGATAAATCTGCCTGAGGCAGATATTCAACACTTTACAGTCTTATAACAGGAAGTGTTTGACAACTTCAAAAATATTTTTCTTCTGTATTACCCTATAAATCTTAGTTACATTCACAAAATTCCACTAGAGATAGCATAATTGCTGAGACCAGATAATAACATATAATGTGAAAAAACAGATAGTTCCTCAAGGAACACGAGCAATAATGCTTCTGGTACATCACCCACCCTTCCAGATTGTCATTTTATCTGCTTGTGAAAAAGATGCAGGTAAGAAGTTTACTTTTATAAAAACGTATCTTCCCCTTCCCTGAGGTACACAATCTTCCACCTCAACTTTCTGCTCTCATAGTAGGCAACGAAAGAGGCCTTCTTGTGGTTTTGCATTACGTGTTCTTAAGCTGAAGATGCAAACTCACCCCGTTGGTCGAGTGTTACAATTGCAAACCTGAGCTATTAGCCCTATTCAGGCTGTTCCCAAAGGCCCCAGGTTCTTGGTTAACATTTCCTGCCCAGCCAAGCGACACAGTTTTCAACTATGAACTACTGAATCTTCTTCAAAATACATCAAAATAAGAGATATAAGAAATGGGGGGGAGGGGAGGGTAAAAAGAGAGAAACCCTGACCTTTCGAGACGTGTGGTGTCACCATGGACCTGGTGTTTGATACTGCACTGGCCAGCAGCACCACGCTGGTCTGTGTCTTCAAAGGAGAGATGGGTTAGAAATGTTTGGAGGGAGAGGAGGAAAGGCTAAGTGACCATGATGAGCAGATGTGGGAAAGACAAGTCAGTCTCCCAGAATCTCCTTCACTGAAGACTTGATGTTTTATAAAGACTGTGGCCAACCTCATAACGGTCTTTTCCAACCGAAATGATTCTATGATTCTATGAAAAGCTGAGGAACACACCATGGAAAAGCAGATTTATGCCTTTTTTCCCCAGGTCTCACCCAGACGACCTGCTGCTATGAAGTCCTGAGGGTTTTGCTTTCCACAGGGTGCGGACGCCCTACCTGTGGCCACAGTTCATTTCCCATCACACCACAGGAGGGCTGCGGGTCCAAATCAGAGGACAAGTACCGTTGTTGGCAGGGGAAGGCAAGCTCAAAAATCTGGGCTTTGTACCTACCAGAGGTTCCCGAGTTCTTCTCTGCGCACTGGGAAATGTTGGCCCTTACTTCAGGAAGCCAACACTGTCACCAGTGTAATACTACTGCATCAATTCCTTATCAAATTGTATCTGCAAACACCCACCCCAGTGAGCAGCTGAGAGGCTCTGTTTCATAAGGTCTTATCCAAGCAAAGCCTCCATAGCAACTTGCACTGATTTTTTTTTTTTTAAGCAGAAAAAAAAAGTAGGTTCTTGCATCGGGGTGTGAATGAAGGTCTCCAGAGACTCCAAGGGTTTTGAGTCTGTGGTCTGCGATGCATCTTACGAAAAAGGAAAAAAAAAATAAATGAATCATGTTGCGTTTTATGAACCTGATGTGGATCACAGTGTCATTATTATTACGCTGGCTAACTGCAAACAACTGAACCAAGGGGATCGGGCAGGGAGACAAACAGGAAACGAAGAGAGAGTCAAGATTATTCGTTACAAACAATAAGGATGTCCTGGAGGAAACAGTAGAAGAGTTATTAATTGGAGAATGCCTCCTCAGACTCTGAATCTAGGCTGGCAAAGTTTATTCTTTCCAGGACTGAACGTATGATCAAAGGGGATAGTAAAAGTCCACAGCCTTAACAGAGAGGGCAGTCGAGCAGATATTGAAAGGGGAGAGAGAAAAAACACTCTTCAAGGTCTCTCTGCTTCTCTCAGGCAAAAAGCAGGGATTCTAGGTCAACTGGGGTTTATCCCAGACCTTCCCTTTTTGTTTTAACATTTTTGTCTGCCTGCAGTTTACCGTTCTGTGCAAAAAACCAATGCTTTGCTTTTAAAAAACTGTTCTGAGCCACTTTAAACAGAAACTGCAGTTGGAAACAGGAGAAATAGAGGAACAGGTAAACAAGACAGTTCCTTGTTTCAAAGGGCTACCTGGACCTGCCAATGAAGGATGTACTGAAAAAAAAAACCAAGTGCAGGTCTTTTTGTGAAATAAGAAAACTTAAATCTCATTGATTTTCCAGGTGTCTATGCATGCTTCTCTAGATTTATATGTACAGTAACACCACCACCCAACAAATATAAACCCAGGCCTGACCTCTGTGGTTTGGTCCCATCCTTAAAAGCAAAGCCATGCAAGACCTGAACAACTTCCAGGTTTGCCCGTATAAAACCTGTACTTTGTGATGTGAAAGGAGGTCCCATGGGTTCAGACAGGCACCTGAACCGAGTGAGTCAATCTTCTGAGGTCAGCAGCTCTCTGCCTCTCCCACACTTTTGGTTGGTATTTCAAAACTATCAGAGTCTGTGAGATACCATCTATCTAACAGTGGTTGTGGCCACCAACTCTCTTCTCTATAATCTCTCCCCGTTTTTCCTATGTAAGAGTCTTAAATGAAGTTTGTTCCAGACTATTAACCTATGACAGAAGACTGCAGAGATAAGATTTCACTGACATATAGAACAAAGAAAAAGAAAGGGTGTGAAAATTGCAATGACAAGGTTGCCTTGGTAGTTGGAGATCTATGAAATGAAATGAAATAAAATATCTGACAAACGTCTGGATAACACAGGCTGGGCACTAATCACTTCGGTTGAGTCAATCAGAACTGCATTTAACAGAAAGCACAAAAGATTTACAAACCCAGCTCCTTAACCGTAACACCTAAAATTTATCCAATACTGTGCTGCTTTAAAGACTAAATGATATAAGCCTTGCTACAAAGATGTATACTCTCAAACTGCAACATTCCTAAAACCAGGCAAAATAAATACTCCATTACAGTGAAACCAGTTCAGATTCCATCTATAAGAAGAACAGCTATGGCGTTGGGAAAGCTACCTACGTAACGGTTAAACTGATTAAACTAGTCTCCTGGGTTAGCCATGTTTTGACTGCGTGCCAAAAATAATCTTTCATCTTTGGCTGGGCAAAAAGTTTTCATATATTCTGAAGCGAAGACGGTTTTAAGCTCAACATGCCACAATTCTGCAGAAAAAGGAGGAGGACTGAAATTAGAGCCAGACTGAAGGGAGTTATTTTCATACTTGCTGTTGTTGAGCAGGAGCAAAACATCAAAAGCAAAACCAAGGCAAAAATTTGAAGGCTTGCATACAAATATCAATCTCTGTGGAGAGTTTTTACTGAAGCGCCTGCGGTAATGCCTAGTTTGACACCAACTTGGCAAAAGTCTCAAGCTGTATTTCCTTCTGCGCGGTTCGACTTAATACAACCGCACACATACACACAGAGCACAAATCCAACAAGGAGGGTGCTTCCATTTCCCCCAAATTTTTGGGGCCTAACTTCTGGCCCAGCAAGCGACACACTTCTTTCCTGCCGCAGAGCAGACATAGGTTCAAAATTATCTAATTTGCCAGCTAGTGATTTTGAAGCCCAGCTGGCAACCCTCCTCCCTCTGAGGAGCACACATCAGGAGCGATGGGATGCTCCAGGGATTTGCTGTTCCCTCTAAGGGGTGCCAAGATACCCCTACACCCCTCGCATCCTCCGAGTTTCAATGTACTCAAAACTCCTGCTCTACCTCAAAATGTACATTCCAGGTTGTCACACAGCAAAGATACGTAACCCCACAGAAAAAACATATGAAAGCAAAAAATAATAATAAAAAAAAAAACAAAGTAGCTGCAAAGTGAACAAGATAGGAGAAATACCACACTGTTTGGTTTTTTCCTAGAATCCAGAACATGGTCTTTCACTTGGGACAAAAAAAAAAAAAAAGAAAAAAAAACCCTAAATGAATGGGTCTGTTTTTTCCATTGTTGTTTATGACCATAATTTAGCAATGCATTTACTAGCCACTGTAATCATCAAAGAGGCCTTGACAATTAACAAAGAGACCATGAAAATGAAAGTAGCGAAATGGAAATGAATCACAGCTTCACCACAGCAGAAAACATCTTTCTGAAGAAAGACAGACTAGAATGAACACTACTCCAAGTAAATTACATATTAATTAAATGAATTAGCAGTGTAACTATTGTCCCACTTGGCTACTCACACGCATTTTACAAAAGGACCCTTGCAGCTTTATGAGTGCCTGTCTTTTCACCACATGCTTGTGGAATGTCTGCTTCCTAACTGGGATTCCTATTTCCAGTAGCTATGGATGACAGTAAATCCCTCGATACATCCCGCAGCAAATCAACCTTCTGCAGATGATCTTCAGCAGTTATTTTGAACGGTGTCCTTCCACCACGCCAACATACCCTATTTTTTGGCAGCGAACCTTTCTAGTACTGCATCAGTACTGACAAGGAACAGGGTAATGCTTTATCCTAAACACAGAGAGGATATTCCTCCTGCTCCGTTTTGTGGACTCCCTTTTAGACCACACAAACGAGCTGGACCAACTACGCGTAGGTACAGTATTTTCAAAGGCATAATGCAAAGTCAGGTTCCCAGTCCCACGCTCCAACGTAATCCTCAAAACTCCAAAGCATCCGACAGTTTCCCAGGAAGTCAGAGCACCAATCTGAACAGCTGTATATTATTTTGAAGACCTACTTGTCCATCAATTAGAAAAAAAAAATAATAATTCTCGGTTGGGAAAAGCAAAAGCATATCTCCTAGGTTTCCTTCCTCCCTCTCATTGAGACCCCTCACACAACGTGGAGGGCCTTTAGAGCATCGGGGTACCACGTGTGGTGAAGGTGTTCCAGGAAAGCTGGTCTGTTGACCCGGTGCATTCTGCTGGCCATACTGATACCCAGCAAATCATCTCAAAACAGAACTGTAGCTGTAGGTGAGCAGGAGCTAATTACAGACCCGATGCCCAGTGCCTGACAAAATAGGGGATGTAGAGTTTTAGCTGTCTATATTTTCATTAGAAAAATTCATATTATATGGAGCAAGAGTTATAGAAAACCAATTTCAGGTCTTTAAAATGTGCATTATGTTCACAAGAACTTTCTGCTTAAATACGGTGTGACATTTATATTAACTACAGAGTGGCAAACAACCTTCTGAAATCCACCAGCGAGACTCCTTGCACCATTGCTAAGGTGCCAAATAGATTCTGTGTGGTTTCTGAATATGGGAGTGAATGGTATTAAAGAATCTGACTTCAGGACCTTTGCACGTAACAAAAATTGGATGCTTAACAGAAATGACCTTAAAGAAAACCTGGGGGCCTCATAGAAGATGCGGCCCTATTTCCTTGGCATGTTGTCAACAACAAAGGAGAAAAAAGAAATGAATACAACCAAATATGTAACTTGAGATAATTTTTCAAGCATTGTGGCTTCACAGTTGACAATTCTCAAAGGGAAATTGGGCTCCTGATGTTGAGGAAACGGGTGGTCTAATTCCTAATCTGCTCAAACTATTTTCATTCCGAAATATTGTCAAAATCACTGTCATATTGGAACAAACATCTACCATCAAATAACGTCCCAGGAAACCCCAGTAGCACACAGGTGCTCTCCCCTGGAAGAGGCGTGAGGAGCCTTGCCCTTTCAGCTACGTACCCTGCAAAAAAGGCTCACTGCGGATGAGGTCAGATTCAGACAGAACGTACTGACCTACCAAGCGTTCGGTCCCAGCTTAAGCTGGGTCTTATATTCTGTACTTTATTACAGCACACGGCGTTTCTCTCCGTGGTCGTGTTCTTGGCATGAAGGAAGCCACAAATCACCATTGTTTAAAATTATTAAAGGTCTTTCAGCATCAGTACTATTATTATTAGCGTTTTGGTTTAAATGAATAGTCTGCCGTTTTGCAGCTCCAGTCAAATAAATGAGACTCCGAATTCTGCTGGGAAAGGAAACCCCACACTGTCTCACTTGAATAGAAGGCCAACACGCATTTTTGGCTGCGCCTGTCAGTTTTCCCTGACTTGATACAGAAAATTCAAATGCCTACAGACAAATTAAAGTGGGAGCATAATGCATTAAAAGATTCCACGTGGGATGTTGACATTCAGATATGAACTTCACACCTTCATTTTATCCTCACGATGCAGCAAAATACAGCCCTACATCCCCAAACTCGGCAAACTCCGGGAAGCTCGCTGAGGCTCGGCATTGCTGTGTAATTTCTGCCTGCTCCACATCAAGAAAATCTGAAAAGTTTCTGTTTCAAACACTTACTGAGGCCACGCTGATGGTGTACTTTTAAACAGGGCTGCATCTGTTTGCAGGTATCAAAACACTTGCTAGGTGGATTATGATAGGGTCAGTCAGTCTTATTCTTCAACCTCAATCCTCAGTTGAGGTTGATGACAGCAGAAAGGAAATTTCTGCCTCCCCTTCCAGGAACAGCAAAATATTTAGCAGCACTTTAGATGGTTTTTGTCTTCCCCTTAGACAACAAACACCAAGAACTGCCAGAGAAAGAGTATTTACATGACCGACAAACTGATCTGAACTTCGAGGACCAACCGACAAATTCTTTGTTTCTGTTTTACATTTCAATAGACCGAATGCTAAGGAAAGAAGCTGCGTGCACTATATACAAAGCAACTCATGGCCCCAGATGTAAATCTTGCTTCATCAGATAGCTTGGCTCTACAGTTAAAGTAATTATTTTTTTGAGTGTTGTTAACGTGTTAGAATGATGTATTTCATATGTATAAATTACCTCCTGCCTTGTAAGGTTATCATGAAAATGAGATCTTACTCCAACTCAAGCAAGCCCAGAGATAAAGGAGACAACAACAACAAAGAATATCAGCCCTTCCATCTCCCTGTATAAACAGTTTGAATAGCCTCCTGCATTTCAAGGGTTCTTGTCACTGATGATCTTTAGGATCTTGTAGCCGAACTCTACACTTCAGCAATGAGGACATCCAGTGGCAATCACCAGTTAACTTAGGTGATGCAAGCGCTTTCTGCAAGTCTGAATTTGATATCCGAGACTATTTTTGTTTTACTTACGCCTGCATGGGATGAATAATATCCCTTTTCTTGTTTGGTGACTGTTTTTCTCGAGCTAAATTGCCTATTGACTCTAGCCTGAAGCTAAGCAAAAAGGGCAGACAATACAGCAGAAGCCATTAAATAATGTATTTTTTGCCTATCATTAACATGAATACCATGTGCAATTTCAGTCCCTAAAGAAAAGCCGTAACAATCTCTGACACTGGCATACAGCAACTGCTGATGAAGAGTGACTGCTCTAGCAGCAGTTCTTCTTTCTAAAAATATAAATATGCATTAAAACACCTGGACAAAGTGAAAATTGTTTTATACAACAAGCAAACAGCAGTTCCTACTGCTATTTTGTGACAGAGGAAACCAAGGCAGAGAGATGAAGAGCGCTTGGTGAGCCGAGGGCTGAGATGGGATGAAAAGGCAGGAGACAAATCCTATCCCGAGACAAATCCTATCCCAGCCACAACCCCCCCCGTGTTTACTGACACGGTGCAAGGTGGGGGCAGGCTGGAAGGATGCACGGCGACGGTTCAGAACCGTACCCTTTCCCGGATACCCGGAGCAAATCCCCGCTTCGTGCTGGAGCTAGGATGGGTTTCAGTGCAGCAAAGTCCAGAAGTTTCCCAGCACGGGCAGGAAATTTGGTTTCTCTGGACCCGCCTCGCTAATGGAGAGAGTTGAGTCGCTCTGAAGCGGCCACGGGTTCAAACAGACCCCAGAGGGAGCCTCTGAAAAGAGTTACTGCTTCTTTCACCTAACCGGAGGGGAGACCTTGATAGGAAAGGAAGGACAGAGCTGCGACTGCTGAGGGAAGAAAAGAATTGAAAACAATTAGCGGGTTGATGTCAGCTTAAAGAGAGTCACCCAGAGATCAGCTTTCCCTGCATCCGTTCTTTAATTAAAAAGAGAAAGGTGGCAATGTCCACTACCCATCGCTATGGTAACGTCGAAATGCCACGCAGCGGGACCCGGCTGCGGAGCGGGGAGCAGAGCGGGTCTGGGGCCACCAAAGGGCGAGCGAAGCCCCCCCCGGGGGGTGCTCCCAGAGCCGGGGGTCAGGGGGGACACCGACTTTTCAGGGGGCACGAAGCTGAGCGCATCCCTGGGGGTGCGCGTTACGGACCCTGCATGACTCCGGCGGGTGGGAGAGCCGGGGCGGGGGGGGGAAGCCTTCCTGGGAGGAAAGGGCAGAAATGTCACGTCCGGAGAGGGGAGGAGATGAGGATGAGGATGGGGATGAGGCGAGAGCCTCTCCGTGCCAGCCCCCCCTCTGCCGACCGCTGCCTTGGCTCGTCATCGGTACAGTAACGCTGCTCAGTTAAACCGCTACAAAAATATTTGCCAAAACCTATTGTTTGGTTGGTTCTAATAATAGTTATTATATTATTCCTTCAATTAATTACAGGCAGCTGCACTCTCTCTGCTTTTTCTAATTCCCCTTGAAGTACTTCTTGCATTATCAGCACCGACAAGAGTTTTGTCCACAAAGATGTAGGTTGTTGCTTTGGGTTTTTGTTTTTTTTTTTTAATGGGTTCAAGTAATTATTTGTGTGACTGCCTGCATCTTCTTCAAGCCGCAGTACTAAAATAACAATAAGCAAATGATACCACACCAAAACAGGAAAATATCAGTGCAATTAAAGAATGTCTAATACATTTTGCAAATTAACATACAGTCCTGCAGTTGAAACTCCCTCGTATATTTTTACCGTAGAACTAAAAATGTCTAGGTGTTTTATTCCCTGAAAACCATTTCTGAACATCATTTCTTCTCTCAGCTTGAGACCTGCCTGTATCAGAAAAAACTACACTGCATGGGTGCATCCAAAAGCTTCTGGAGTCTGGGGACTCAAGGAACAGGAAATAAGGTTCCCTCTGTGCCAACCTGGCAAAGATCCTTCCTCTCCTCTATTTTCATACACGGTTCCCATATCTTGCATTTTAAGCGGGATAATATATTACCAAGATTATGGGGATGTATATTATCCCATATTATTATGTGAACAATGCACAAATGATATTCCCTTCAAAGACAGACCTGTTGAAAGCCCGTATTACACCAGAAGCAGAATCATGAACAATTGAGTTAATGACTATGTAAAATATAAGAGACATTTTCAGTTAGGCAACAAAATGTCCTATTAACAAAGATGTTTTTAATGAGCTATTTTGACTTCTACCTGGCCTCCCTCAGCTTAGATCTCTCTTAGATCTCCCGGTCATTTATCTCTGGTGCTCTAACAACCTCTTGGGTCTAATCCTTGATTAGTTCACATTTCTTGGCTGTGACTGTTCTGACACATCTAGCCAGTAAAAGAAATCATTTAGCTTTTTAGTCTGCGTGTGACACATCACGTATGAAACATCTAACCTTCCAAACAAATAAAGATGCATCAGAAGTTGAAACATAATATAGTCTAATGTTTACATTTAGGTAAAGGGCTGCACTAGCTAAAAACTATTGGTGCTTTTGTGACTCCGTGCGTGTAGGTATGTTAATAACACTAAATTAAGAAATCTGATTATTTTAACCCATTGGCAAAGACTTAGGAAAGGATCTCGATGGAGTTAAATACAAAGTCCCCCTGAAACAGATTGTTTTTGCGTTTCAAGTTCCTTCAAGAGCCCCAGCCATTGCTTATGGAAATAGGAGAAAGAAGGGAAAATATACAATACAAGTTCTATTTGAACAAATTAGATCATACTCAAGCTAAAAGAAAGTTAAAAAAGAGAGAGAATCTAGTTCCATCAAATGGGAAAAGGCCACAGTTTTCAGCAAGACTAGGAGTCTGGTATTTCCACAGAGAAATTACCTGGAGCATGGTAAATGGAAATCCAGCGACTCCCTCAGTAGCTCTGGCACTATATATTGGTAGGGTTGACCCTCTTTATAACACACCCCCTTGGCCCTCCGGCCATCCAGTTGCTGGGGCAGTATGCTCTGTGAAGCTGATGGGAAAAAAGTTTATACCGCAGCTTTCGGCAGTTTGATCTCCCCACAAAGATCACTTGAAACAACTGAGCAGGCAACTACAAGGATGATCATGAAAGAGCTCTGTTATCAGGAGGACACCAATGAAGTCTCATGCCTATTCCCACATTCCTATGTTTTTCCAGTTCGTTTCCTGTCAAGCCCCCCAAACTGAGAATCACTAATACTTCCCTGTCTACAAACATTAAAAAGGCTTTGAATACGTACGTGTGCTCTAAACCACTGGCACCTCACATAAAATCCTAACACAAGAACAACCGTACCAGACCAACCACAGGTGTGCTCAGTTCAGCTCTGTCTTCTACCTTATAAAAGCGCCCCAAGAAGATGATTGGGGAGAATACAAAAATAAGGCAATCACAGGGGAGCGTTTCCACAGCATATTCTCCTCCTCTCCACCAACTTGGTGGTGGTATGTTGGAGTCCTTAATGGATTTTTCTTCCGTGAATTTGTCTAACTCCTTTTTGAGCCATGCCAGAGCTTGGTGCACGTGATGTCTCAAGGCAATGAGATGGACCGCTTAACTACGGGTTTCAAAGACAAGCAGTTCTCAGCCCCACGATGCGCTGGATCCTTTTTCTTGTCACCCAGTTCTGTACCAGAAGAAAGTGTGGACAAGCATTTCCTATTCACTTTCCCTGGAGCCACTCCCAATTTTGCAGACAGCTATCATTCCTCTCCCGCGGCCGTAAGGATCTCAATCTACTCATCCTCACGTGGAACTCGCTTTGTACAGCTGATTTCAGTTGCCATCCTTTTTTACATCTTTTCTACTGTGGAGATGGGAGGCGGAGAGAGAAGCCCAGAAAGGATACAAGTCTTCCAAAAGCTGTTGAACTATGCATACAACACTAATGACATAATAATAATAATATAAATACAGTGGCATAACACTATCCTCTGCTCCTTTCCTAATAACTCTTAGTATACTACTTGTTTTAATCGTTGGCACTAGACATTGAGCTGGCACTCTTGAGTGTTAAGATAGTGGGAGATGTCCCTGCCCATGGCAGGGGGTTGGAACTCAATCATCTTTAAGGTCCCTTTCCAACCCAAATGATTTTATGATTCTATAGTTTACAGTTCACTACTTTGTACACAAAATCAGAATTCTTGCTTCCTATATCCACTATTTCACAATTTATATACCTGGATTTTTACCTGTCGCTCATTTTACTGACAAATTACTAATAAAAGATCTTCCTCTGCAATCTGTTTGGGTTTCAACTCCTTGAGTAACTTGTTAGCAAGCGCAACCTCTTTTTTTCTATTTTCCTTTCCCAGATCATTTACGATACGTTGAGCAACAGACACCCTAGCGGCAGCCATCCTAGGAGACTCCACCACTGGCCTCCTTACACTGTCAAAACTGTCTGTTCCTGCCCTTTGTTTCCTACCCTTTAGCCAATTATTTATCCATAGAGACCCTTACTCCTTATCTCATGACAGCCAAGCTTTTCCAGGAGCCTTTGGCGAGGGACCTGTTGAATGCCTTTTCAAATCAAAGCAGACGATAACGCCAGGGTCCTCTCCCTGGCTCCTCTACAGAAGGGCAGTAACCTGTGGAACAGAAGTTAACTCTTCTGCAATATAACATATTTATCTTTGTGTTTACTAACCCTACTCTTTGCTGTTGTTCCTTCCAAATGGTCTGTTACGGTGCCTGTTTCCCAGGTGAATTCCTTTCGAGCCCGAGGGATGAATACTGTCTGGTCCTGGCAATCTGATACTCCAACATTTTGCAGCTTTGTTCTGTCCTTTCCTACTGATGCTGGAACTGAAGTCAGACCCCGTGACACATCCCCCACCCCTCGTTTTCCCAGTAAAGAAGGGTTCTGGCAGACAACATCCAGAGTATTTTCTGTCAGCAGCACAAGCAGATTTGTGGTCGTATGATCATTCTGTAGAGTCTCATCTGGTGCCTCCCACACACATTTAGATAAACAGACAAGACCCTCCCCAATACAGACAACACCAAATCTGGGTGCTCGAAATCTAAGCCTTGGTATCACATTCAAATCTGAAAGTGACTCTTGTCTTTGGAACAAGCCAAGCATCTTGTTTTTGCAGGACACCAGCACCGGTCGGAAAAGCATAAAGCCCTGCAGGTTTTGTCATGCAGATCCCAGCTCCGGACTTTGCACCAGCTCTTTCACAAAGTTCCTCCTTTTTCAACAGAGCACCTACTGCAAAATAACACTGAGCAGACTGTATATTAAAAAGCCATCCCACGCATATTTATAACTAATTTATTCTTCATTTCTTGTGTGTTGAATAACTAAATTACAACAGTGGCTCAGTAACCCCTTTTAGTTTAGGAAAGGGCAGCAGCTTCATTTGAGTAATATTTTAGTCCAATTAGTCCATTAGTCTCCAGTGGAGACCAGAGGAGAATGGAAACCAGTGAAACAAGAGTCCTGCAGGATTCCTTTTAAGTAACAGACCTCTGACTCATCTGATATCATCTGGTAGCCCTCATGATCCCTTCAAAGATATTTTGTATTTTCCAAGTGTTCCACAGAGACACTAAGCAGGCATTCGCAAGGAAGAGGCAATGTATTAACATAGGCCGTTGTGGATAATCCTGCCTCATGAAAGAGTTTCAAACTATTCATGCCTTGAAGGAGCTTCAAAAGTATCTGAAGAGTTTGACTGCTGCTCTTTCCCAAACCCTACAGAGCGTGGGTTAGTCTCAGAATAGCACTTTGTCTTTCCACAAAAATGTTGCTAGAGTGGACTTGCTGTGTGTGGCTGTCCAACTCTGGATTTGAAAGACACTTAATGAAAAAGTGGGTAAAATAAAACACACGTTTTCCTATCTGAAAAACAAACCTATTTTAAAACCTCTTTTAGACTCCTTGCCATGTAACATGGCAGCTATGAGGTAGTATAAATACAGATACGAAGGCTCAAGGTGAAGAATTTTATGGACTTCCCGGTCCTATTTAACTGACAATCTGAAAGTTAGGGCTCAGTTTCAATCAATTACCACTTTAATGAATGGAGAGAGAGAGCCTCCAAGAAAACAGGCATCTACGACAGGCTGGAATCACTTCACATATGCGTTTGTGCCTCTTCACAATAAAACAAGTTTAAATTAATAGCTTAGCTTAAGCACCTAAAAGAGAAATTGCTGGATCAGTAAGAGGCGAATCCCACTTGACGAGCGACAACTGATATATATGTAGGTGGCACCTCGGAACGTCTCCTCATTTCTGTCACCTTACAGCACCATGAACATAAGAACGATAATATTTTCTGTTAATACAGACAGAATTCAAAGTCCTTGGAAGCTGAGGAAAAAAGGCTTAACATTCTCAGGAAGACTGCCTTGTAGCATCTGTACCAACCCCAAACACCTCATGGAAAAAATTCTTGTAGCCCAAGTCTTCTACTCCTAGAAAGCGACCTTAGCCAGAGTGCACACACACATGTCCATATACATAGTCTCACCTCTGGCTGCGAGATCAATCCTGCGGGATTGCCCTTTATTCCTTCATCATTTCTAAAAGAAAGCTGCCTCTGTATGCATCGGAGAATAGAATCATAGAATCATTTGAGTTGGAAGGGACCTTAAAGATCATCGAGTTCCAACCCCCCTGCCCTGGGCAGGGA
>JAOTQQ010000001.1:70384776-70410471 GCA_026546715.1 Gallinago undulata | reverse complement strand
TGCTCCATCCCTCTGATCATCCTCGTGGCCCTCCGCTGGACCCGTTCCAACAGGTCCATGTCCTTCCTGTGGTGAGGACTCCAAAGCTCCTCACCACAGGAAGCTCCTATCTTTTCATCTGAACAAACGCGAAGTCTTTTGCAAATATATACAGCACACCTACAACCACTGAACTAAAACTCTTAGGCTAGGATAAGAAAGAAGAACGGTTAGTCTCCCAAATAAAAATCATCATTGTTAAAATAAAATACGAAGCTGTCTGGTGTCAGTGTTTGAAAGATGGGACCCTGATTTTATAACTCTCATCCAGAAGAAACGCTAGTTGAAAGCTGCACGATACTCAATTCATCTGCCTCACAGGGCTGAAAGGCTAAGCCTATTCTGCTAGGATTTGAGTCTGAGCTTTTCACGGAGAGTTTACTTCTGACTCCCCAATAGCATTTTCACTACGTTTTATTCTTGTGTTGTTTGGCATTGCAAGCAATGAGATAAAGAGCAACTCTACAACAAAATCATTGTTTTAACTTATTTTTAGGTATTCGCAAGCCTCAATTGCACACCTGAAGTTTCTTCTTCAGATTTCTGACGTTACGTGACAGCAGGAGAGGAAGAAGAAAGCCTTCATCTCCCTTTGGGCTAACAGCCTCTGAGTAGCAGCTTTAAAGAACAAAACCACTAAACTAGCTCCAGTCATCTGCGGTCAAGAGCAGGGACTCCACGCATGAAGTTCCTCTGCAGACAGAATCGCTGCTCATTTTGCTGACAGACACACGTGTAGAAAGGCCAGCTTCAATTTGAATTTCTTTAAGAACTTGACCCAAACCTCACTGAAATTGAAAAAGCAACGCCCGCCTCTGCCACTTGTGTTGGCATAGGGAACCTATTGTTCTACCGTCTTTAAAATGATAAAAATTGTACCCTTCCATGCCACTGCTTATCCTAAAGAAACGCAAAGCACTTTGCATAATGATGTATAAGTTGTACCATTTCACCAGCGTGCCGAGAGGATGCTGCTCTCTACCAGAGCACTGATACATACGACGGGAAGAAAGAGGTAACCTTTTATTGGAGACAGCACAATTAAGCTATACTGATTACAGTCTGGAAATAAGGATAGAACGCTAAAATTAATAACTGGTACCACAAAAGCTGTAATGAGCACACGTAGGATCACTAAAGAGAATCTGGAGTTCAATTGTACACAACTTATATTAATACTTCTATTATTGAACATTAACCTCTTATTTGCTTAGTAGCTGGTGCATGCCACTAAGCACAAACTACAGAAACCCTATTTTTCCAGTCCTCTTTGTGAAGTTGTGGAAAGCTATCGTAATGTTTTGTTGTTTTTTCCCTTATTGCAAAAGATTGTTTTAATACATTACTTTTTGTTTGTAATTTTTATTCCATAAAAAAAGCCTTATCTTTCCTCTCGGGAAAAACACAGACCTTCAACTCCACAAATACTGGGTGTCCACTTCACCAAAAAGCCTCTCCAGAATGAAACCTCACGTCTATTTTGGTAACATCCAGCTGGTCAGTATTTCAGGGGACGTGGGTGTGGGGCTCCCAGCTCCTTCCAAGCCTATCTCCTGATTTATGGCAACAGGTAACTGGATGAGACAATAGCGAGATGAAGTTCTACATCTCTAACTTACATTATCCCCCCTTGCCAACACAGAATGGAAATAAATAAAAGGAAGATAAATTTCTTACAGCCGTAATCGCCATGAGTGTATTTCATGGAAGCTTCTGCGTTTCCATGGAGGTATCTCCAGTGCACTTGATAAGAAGACCGAGATGAATTCTGACCCCACAGGAACGCGCGAGTCCTCGTGGGCAAGCAAAGATGATGCCCAAACCTGTGCATTAGGTCAGCGGGAGATGCAGAAGGACACACCGGGTAACAGAGGTGAGCAGGCATACGCACACGCACATTAAGGCACATGAATCCGTATATCAATAAGGTTTTTAAAATCAGATTAATTTCTACACAATTAACAAGGCTGTTGAAAGATCTGCTTTACAGCTGCTGCCGCTGCCAGGAGATGATGACAACTGAGGAAATGAAAATCAAAGGAGGAAACAATTACAACAATACTCGCTGAAACTATTTAGAGTTCTCTTAATAAGTCAGAGAAACAAGTAATTGAAAGAATGTATTTTATTGCTGATTAAGATAATACTTAATTTAGGTCTTATTTTTAAAAAGAGATCAAATTAACAAATCAGTTCTTTTGTTCGAGTGCAAGTGAGAGTTCAGTGCCTTCTCATTACGATGTCCCAGGGCATGGAGAACTGGAGGGTGGGAGCTGGGAGACAGCAAAGAGGAGAAGGAGGTAGGACATACTCAGGGAGAAGGGCCAGCTGGAAAGAACAAAGTGCCAAAATACAATTTTATATATATATAAAATACTAACTCTTATTCATTAAAATCTAGCAGCACAACAGTCCTATGCTTTGCTTTTCTTACCCATTAAGTCAGACTAGCCTTTTCCTGTTCTGCAATGGTCATAAAAATGGTCATGCCAAACATTTTTAAGCCCAACATCGAAAACTATGGAACAAGAGAAGTTTATAAATAAAATGTTACACGCGTTTTATGAGCAGAAAGATTGCCAGCATCTTCTTTCAACAACAAAATCCGTATATCCTCTGCCTTTAAGTTTTTAATGCCATCGTGTCCTATCTCTAGATATTATAATTAAGAGAGAAGGAAATATAAAACAGTTGGAAAAATAAGTTAGCTGTGACTGCCATTTCTTTGAAATGAAGGGAGGTAACCCAGCTCCTTGCCAGATTGTAAGAACAACAGGGGCCACTGAAAATTTTCTCTTAAATTTCAGATTCTGCCCCAGTATCTTTTTCCTTTTTCTGAAGGATGAAATAAAATAAAAGCCGAAACGTAAACAGGATATGACAAGACTTTCAGTTTTGATACAGAAAGGTAGGATTAATAAAAAAAGATGAGTATGGGCTCTTAAACAGTATGTTATAACCTGACAGTGTTTTGAAAAACTCAGACATATAAAAGTTAATCACAAAAACACTGGCAAACTTGCCTTTGAAGGGGAAGGCAGCAAAAAAATTACAGAACATCAGAGCTCGGAGGGAAAGGTAGAAAGAATTGTAAAAGGGTTAAAATGACTAAGATTAAGAAAGTGCATGACAACCGTTCTCAAAGACCTGATCTGCGCTAACAAAACCATATCCTATGCTTTTGATGAGACACTCACATATGATTTAGCAAGAGGTGCTTTTGAATTATACCAGTGCTTTTTGGCAATAAAATGTCTTTTTTTTTTTTGAGTTTTCATTTGTATCTGCCCTAAGCTGAAAACATCTTTGCTAGAAAATAAGATAGGAAATAAGCAAAACCAGGTTGAAAGTATTTTTAAAGGAAAATTTCCCTAAAAAAGGAATTTATTGCAAATGTTAGCAAAAATCTATTAAAATAAGTTTAAGAATTCAGGAAATACTAAATCTAAACAATGAAATATAATGCAAAAGAGGCTCCAGATTTTAAGCTATTTAAATCAAGACAGCAAGGCATAGATTTCAGTAGAGCTATGAAGCTTATAAAGGCCAAAGTTCTACCTTTACCTTCTGCTAAAATTCAGTGAGTTCACTGCTTTTTTGGTGTGTGTTTTAAAATAGCTGCTTTAGAGTATAAAAACGTCTGTCTTAAGCCGCATGTTAATTAAAGTTCAGTCTGCCTTTGACATATAAGCTTCAGTCAGTTTACAATTAATTGCTCTGAGGTCTGTTCTCCCGTGTCAGCTAGCTGGCTTACTCCAAAGCCTAAGGTCCCATCACGCTCCGTAAAATGGCATGATCCACAAAAGTCACTTTGCACCCTACAAAGGTGCAAAATTTACCCTCCTTGGGGAGAACAGTGATGATTTTCTTGGCTATTGCCAGCCAAAAAAAAAAAAAAATTGAAGAAATTGCAGGGAACTTCGGCATGGTAGGGAGGAAAAGTGGGGAATCTTGCCAGATCTTCAACAACAAAACCCAACAGCAGCCCCACTGCAGTCCTTATTCACATCAGCGCTGAACTGCCCTGATTTCAGAGGAAAACAGCATGTTCTCCTTTCTACGTTTTACATCAACAACAGCAAATCCCAAATCCAAAAAACTGTGGCATTAACAGCAAAGCCTCCATTTCTCGTGACCACCCTGGGTCGGGCCCCAAGTTGTTACGAATTAGACGCCGTCTTCAAGAAACATCTTTTGCCTTGAAGAAATACACATCGGGCTAATATTCAGGTCCGACCTCTCAAACCAAATGCTCACACACAGCAAAGTATCACTTTGTCCTCTACCAGGTATCCAAGAAAGAGGTTGGTGTGTGATACACAAATACCTACACCGTGGCATCTACTCAGAGAGGAAAATGTCTTTTAAGTAAGTAAGAGTGTTGCTGCCTCCCACTCACTTTCTGGTAATGTCCTGAACCCTTCCTCTCAAATTAATAATGTTTGAAATTCCATTTCCAGTTGAAAACAACTAGAAACAAGTGAACAGGGACTGGCTTCCACCGAAGTCAGTGGAAAGTCTTTGCTGGACTTAACAAGGACTTTAATTACGAGAGGATACACGATGCTCACAGTGAGTCAATAAGTAGGTAAGACAAACAAGCACAACCTGACCATAAAGCTAAACCAGTATCTATCTTTAAAGAAACTACCTATTTGGGGCAAAGAAAACCAGGGAATGAAATCATCCCCTAACGTCTCAAAATGCCAAAGCACTAGCAAGACACAAACTCTGCACTGAAGGGCAAGAAAGTAAAAAAAAATAGGAAATCATTATAGAAAAGTTTGTGCGTGGTGGTTTTCCACCTGCCACAACCCCACCTTCCAGCACCACCAGCCTGGGAGTTCTGCATATATATCTGCACACCAGTATGGATAAACTTCACGGTGACCACCACATGACAACCTTCTCCATTTGCCCCAGTCCAGCCAAGGATGGGTCTTTATTAACTTAAGATAAATCTGCACGGAGCAGTTTTGGAAGGCCAACAGAAAGGAACCGTGGGTGACGTAGGCTTGCTGATTTTTAACTGGTTTTGATGGCTTCCTGCAGTTTTCTGCCATCGACAAGGCCCACCCCGATGAAGAACCAAGGTAGATATCTATCGGTGGGCTGCCACCGGGCCTAACAAAGACACCAGGAAAGCTCCTGCTCATTACACCGCAAGAAACGTTGCCCCAGGAAAGAAACTGTGAGCCATGGAAGATGTCGGTATACACCAATGCTTTTGTTGGGTCAAGACAATCAAGTGAAATAATTAGCAGCAAGATAGTGGATCTTCCAGCTCTCGGGAAGCGGTGCGGTTCTGCACGTTGCACTCCCCAGAGAGGCTGCAAGCGTCAGGCACAAAGAAATTAGAAGCCCAGGAAAAAACAAAAAAAAAAAAAAAAATAAAAAAAAAAGATAAACGTGGAGGATTTCTTTCAAAAATTTCATACTGGATAATTGTTTTATTAATTGTGAAATGAGAAGACATATTAAGCACAGCTTGGCCCAGGAGTGAGAAATCAAGAGTATCTCCCGTATTTAGGGAGATAAAGAGGAGACGACTACGGTGTGAAATCAGGAGGAATAAGAAACTGGCTTCCCCTTTTAAGAGCAGCATCAATTAAACCCAGGGGAGGCGGGTGCAGTTTACTAGTTAATTAGTCCAGGGATGTGGTCCTTTCATGTGTAATTCAGAACAGGAACACCTGGTGTGCGGCACTTCAAAGCACGGGGGAGGAAAAAAAAAAAAAAAAAGCCAAACAATGCAGGATAGGTCACAAAAGAAAGCAACAGCACAAGAACAAAAACTGTTTATATCTGACCTTCACCCTGCTGTAAATAAAGCAAGATGGTTGGGCCCCCTCCTCGCCGCCCGGGGAGAACAAACAGCTCTGGGCACACTGGGGGAGTCACAAAAAAAAAAAAAAACCAACCAAGAAAAAAACCAAGAAAGAAGGAGACGGAGAAGGGGAAGAGAGAGACACGGTGGTAACTAATTGTTTTACAACCTAATTAAAAGGAAAACAGACAGCAAGATATAGATAGGGATATAATGATTTTAATCACGTTCTGATATGCAGAACCAAAAAAAAAAAAAAAAAAGGGAGAAGGGAAAGGCGATGCGGGCAGTGCCGGGGGGCTGGCAGAAATGCCACCCATCGCCCAGGAAGAGCAGGGAGGGTTTGGTCCACCAAAATCCTAACTGGGCCCCAATTTCAAGGTTTTGACTGGATAAAAATTCAGGTGAAGTTAGAAGCTCTGGACTAGGAAGGAGCCAGGGTGGTGGCTGGTTCTTGGATGAACAGGAGAGGATGTACAGACCTGCTCCTCCAAACCCAGACTGAATTTTAGCAGCTTCTCCAAAGTTTCTCCATCCCTTCCCGTAACTGCTATCGCCCAGCGAAGCTCTCCTCCAGCGTGGAAGCAGATGCCCCGTGATAAAACTTTTACAGTGCTTTACCCCATCAAACACAACACAACTCATTAAACCTCGCGCACCAAAAAAGTAGGTGTTATTTCTGTTTTACAGAGGGGAAAACCCATCGAGAGATTAATTTAGCAGCCACAGAACGATCAGCAGCAACGACTGGCCGTCTACTCAAACCTCTACAGCAAGTTTGCTGCTCAGTCAGCAAAACCACCAGAAGACAGCCAGCTTCTTGCAATATGAATAATATTTTATTGGATGTCGTTAGCACAGGAAGTCTCTCTGAAGGGGATCGCTCCAGAAGAGCGCAGGCATGCGTTTGGCAATGGAAGCATCTCAGATAAGGCTGTCAACTTCCAAAAAAAAAAAAAAAAAATCAGAATATCTGAATGTATACTTGAACCAGATCCCTTTATTGTATTGGTGATTATTTCATTCACTCATCACTAAGCTTGATCTAGCACAGTAAAGAAAGATGCTGTTATTTTCAAACACCGGACTGCGATTCAAGAAACATGATTTATTCCTTAATCTGCTGCTTTCTGTGAGTCCTGGAGTAATTAAGCTCTCTGAGTCTCATTTTGCCATCTGTAAAAGAGAGAAGTGGTGCGGAGAAACTGGGTTTGTGGAAAATGCCCCACAGAAGGGAGGCATTACTGCAGATAAAAGCTCACATGTTTAAATAGAAATTTCTATGTTTCATGAACTATGGGAAGTTATGAAGCCCCCACATCTTCTTCTAAACCACTGTCTGTTCCCCAAATCATTTAAAGAAATTAAAAGAAGAAATGTCGCAACCAGGACTATTTTGCAAAACTTGCACTTGTGAGATAATAGTTCTGGGTAAGACAACAAATAACATTTGAAAACCCTCTGGACATAACACACAACGTCCATGCGTATGGACATGCTGGACACGAACAGCACCATCTTAATATCGGCAACAGCAGAAACACCCTGGGTGGGCAATAGTTTGGAAAACTATGGGAATAAAAGAAAAAAAAAAATCCCTCTTCTCTGTTTTCCTTAAGAAATACCACAAAACAGTTTTTTTCTTTTTTATAGATAGAAAATGGGTATATTGGGCAACATGCACGAAAATACCTTTTAAAATGGGCTTGGTGATAATTGAGAATTAAATAAACAAATAAATAAAATTAAGCAGAGGTAGTGATTTGCCTTTGCTTACTTCTCTATCACTTTTATCCAGGCTAGGGATTATCAATGTGGGAGTATTTTCTAGAATGAGCTTTGCAGAACATCCTGAAGACCTCTCAAAGGGTTCTTTTTCAGCCATGTTCAGATGGGAAGAGCAAGCTCCCCTATTTTAAGAGAAATGTATGTTATTTCATGAGCAGTGGGCTCTCCACAAGCTGTATTTGTCTTAAAGAAACAAGTCCATCATTCAAGCTGCCACCTAATGGGAGTTCAGTGCTGAAAGATGTTTTGAGATATTTTGTGGCTCTTTTTGTTGTTTGTTTATTTTTGCGGCCTTTTTTTGTTGTTTTGGGAAGGGAGAGGCGTTAAAAAGATCATCCAGCACAAGTCTCACGAGGGTAGTGGTAATAAGGTGAGGTCTAAGCTGACCAAGCATTTATTTGGTGAAGTCATTTGACAAAAATCACAATGCTCTGATATAGATCTCCATAATAGTTCTGATACATCACTCAGGTGTGCTGCGAGATCAAAACCAGCACAAAAATGTATCCTGGTGAATTGGATGCCAATGAGACATGCCCCTCTCTTTCATCGGTTTTTCCCAAAAAGCATTCCCACTCCGCCATGCCTAGGACACAAACTAACATCACCTACGCGTGCTAGTCAACAGGATGGCATGGGAAACACTCCCTGGGCTCCCAAAGCCTCCCAGAAAACGAAGGCACAGCCCAACCATCCTCCTTACACACCTCAGGAGCACAGCCAGCACAATCAGCAGCCAAGGAGAATTCACAGACCTTCACCCCAGCGTCCTCATTCCCAGCAGAAAACGTGGAAAGACTACTAGAAACGGGGTTGAGCTGCCACAGTGTCGCGGTGCGACTCCACTCCTACTTTCAGACATAACCATCTGAGGACCCACCAACCAGTTGTTTAATCTCATTGATAAAAACTGTAGAATCTGGTCACCAGGGTGTTTCGTTATGCACATCCTTAATGTGGAAGCATTTATAGAGCTATAAGGGGAACAGATAAGAGTAGGTGGAAAGCAATTGGTGGGCTCCAAGCTAAATGTGCCCAAAGTGGTTTTGCAATCACATGGCTTGCAGATATCCCAGGCTAGTCCCTGTGAAACAAGGGAAGCCACTGTTTAAATACTTAGGACTCTTAAACAACACAAGCCCCACAGTGATAGCCCAATGTTTAATTCCAAAGAGGAGTAAGAGGGGAAGGAGGAAATAAAAGATGAAAACTGAAGGAAACACTCACAGGTCACGGGATATTACTGTGACTCAAGTTCTCACTAACTTCTCTCTAGGTAAGATAAGATGTCAACCAGCTACAGAAATGTATGCTGTATATACTCTTCCTAGCCAAAATATATCCAGCTGTTAAGATAGTATTGCAGCATTTATTTGCCCTCGTAAAAATTATTCCATTTTTCCAATTTGTAATTACAAGACTGCTCTTAAGTCTTGCTTAAATAAGCCCAGACTTTGCCATACCATTAAATTTGTCTCCTGTTGGGGTTCAAAATGAACTGGAATAAAACTGGCCATCTCAGTACTCTTGTCATCCTAAGCACGGTGGTTCAGTACAGCGTGAGAAGAACGTGTTCTCAGGAAGAAAAAAATCTGAGCAGCGTTTCCTTAAAAGCAGCAAAGAGTGAATAAGAGGGCTTGGAATGCCAGATGACAGGATTTCGGAGAGGTTTCTCCAGAGCAGGAATAAACTGAAGCCTTTCCTGAAAGAAAAGAAAAATTAAGACCTGAAGGCATACCCCAAGAGCTGTGTGTATTCTTGCCGAGGAGTAATTCTCATAACAAGTTAGATTTTTTTTTTTTTGTTGAGGTTATTTATCATGCTGGTGAAAGACATACTTTCTCTTCATGCATTGCTTGGCTTGCTGCAACAGAGTAAAACCTTCAGTGGAGGGAAGGGAAAGGAAGAAAAAGAGGGGACATCTTCACAAGGAAGATTCAAATTTTTCTGTTCTCTCTGGTCCCTCAGGACAGAATCCATCCAACATCCACATTTCTGTAACTCCCTGGGGAGTTAAAAGGTACCAGGCCAAGGTGTCCACTTGTAGACACAAAGGGACTCCTGTGACCATGGAACTTGAGCTAGTCTTTAGTTCAAGGTAACCAGCTACAAAACTCAAGCAGTCATGAACTCACAGGGTATTGCACTACCTAGCAACACTTCAGCAACAACCAAGATTGTAACCCGGACATATATCAGAGCTAGCACTCTACATTCTGGAGAAATAAATATTCCTAAACCATGGTATCTTCATATGCCAAGTACCCGCATCAACAAAACCTCTTCAGTGTCTTACAGGAAAGAGTAGCACCTTCTAAACCATTAGCACCCTTCAAGCTAGTGCAACTATGATAAGTCACTGGGAATAGAAGTAAGCACAGTGCTGTTTTATTTGTGGCACTTCTATTTCCTTTAATGTGTGTCTGATAAAATGTTTTCTAAGCATTGCCTTTAGTATGTGTTTATCCCAAAGGGACCATTCCAGGAGGACAAAAAATGCAGCACCCACTACTGCCGGGTTTGCCTTCAAAGTCATGAACGCACACTTCATTCCCTTGAATAAATTTCCTTTTTATCTAATGCATCCAGTGATGCTTCAGGCTTGTGCTCGACGAACGTGTCCTACCTTTCAGCAGAAACTCTGAAACAGAAGTTAAGTTAGCGAAGAACAAAGTCACCCTCATGAAAATATTTGTCATGAAAGCTTAGGCTTCAACAAGAGGCGTGTTTTATTTTTAAATATTCTCACCGTACAAGACCACTAGCTTTTTGGGGAGTCGGTCCCTAGTGGTTGAGAGGTGCTAAATGCCTTCAACTGTCACTTATTTCGGTGAGAGAAGAGAACACGCTTCAACAGGATACCTCTGTTTGCCACAGCTAAAATCATCACTTTTCCTCCACCTGTATCTCCATTAAGGAGGAGGAAATAAGTGAGGCCAAAGAGTATAAATAACGTTACCTCGCCCTCAGCTTTCCCCACTGGCAAAGGAATGGAGAAGGCCCTTTCCTCAGCCCTCAGGCAGACCAAACAACTCCCACCCCATCTCCGACACCGGTTCCACCGCCGCACGCCTGTCCCAGCCAGGCAGCCGATTGCGCTCCCCGCTCCTTCAAAAAGCACCCTGATAATATGCAGGGCTAAAATGTCAGAAGCTATTAGAAACTCTCAGACACACAATATATCTCCATCCCCACGTTTTCCCCTTACACTGTGCAACAACAGACAACAGGCATGCAAACTGCTCAGCTGCAACTGTTCCAAGTCGAATAATTACAACTTGTCAGAAAGAATTAATTTTCCCATTTCTCATAAAGATGTGTAAAAATTACCATGTTATTATACACTGACACTCTCTGGAGGCAGACACAAAATTTAATTTTGAATTCTTTCCGCATATTAAATTAAATCCATAAATAAGAGTTTAGGCATTCACTCGGAAGCATATGTTCATTGGGAGCGAAAGCCAACACGAGCCTGGCTGTAATGGTTGTTGTAATGTTTTAATAGCTCGCTTCTTCTAAGCACCAATAAATTTACATGATCATAACAGTCGTGGGCATACAAGAAGCCCATTACTGTCTGGGCACAGGCAGCAGCGTTAACAGGATGGAAAAATGGAAGGGGGGGTGGGAGGAAAAGAACCCTTAAATAAAATTAGGCAACTGCACTTGTCAGCTGCTCCATGATTGAATTTTTAATATTGTGGTCAATTGGTCAAAACAAATAATGGGATAAAATATTTTAATGTATTTAAAACCTGCTTCCGTGCTTAACAGAGTTTATCTGTTTCTTTCTCTATACAGCTTCAGACTTGTCAGGCTGCATTTCCATTCCTTCCATAAAGCTTGTCCTGATGTCCTCTCCCCCCAGCTCCCGCTGGCCATCACCGCGGCACCCAGGACCCCGCCGTGGGGGCTGCAAAAGGGGGTGGGCATGGCCGTTCGGAGCTGAACGGCACGGCCACCATCCACTCTCAGCTGAGGCCAGAGGATGCTGCAATGAAACGTGCACGTAGGGTGGATGGCAGTGGGTCCCACACCTTTGGGGATGCTGGGGAGGGCCTGGCAGTCCCGAGGACAAGGGAAGCAGCAAACTGTGGTTCACCACCTCCTTCCATCTCACCATGACAGTCCCACTTTAAGACCTCGGACCCCAGTGCAGGCTGGGTCTGTACAGAACTGACCAAAGTGCTTGCTTCCATAGCCAAGACTGCCTTTTAGTCACACCAGCAAGCAGGGCACCTCCCCAATGCTCCCTCCCTTTTATATTCCTAATGGTTTATCATTTACATACATTCATAAGTGAAGCTGAGTTTCCCAACAGGGAATTTAAATGTAATATAAAGGTTAGTGGTAAGACGGGCTCCTGGAACTAGTTTTTAAATATGGTCAATGAAAGATAACAGCTAACCTCATGCTCTGCTCAGATTAAACCACCACACACTGTCCCTGCCTTTCCTATGTGTACAACCAGATAGTTCTTTGAAACCTTAATAACTGGAATTTTTTTTTTAAAAAAGTCATCTCCAAACCTCTGCTCACCACCACCAAAATTGGGAATATATGTATCCCGTGTGTGTGTGTGTGTACAGCACATACAGACACACAGTCACACACCCCAATGAATCAGACTGTGGGGTGGAAGGCAGTCCAGCTCCTCAAAAAACCCAATCTTCATAATATTTTCTTTCCTACCAGGATAAACAATACATACAAGAAGTCAGTGTTACGTCTACAAACATGGATTTGTTTCAAATCAGTTTCTGAGTTAAGCAGTACCCAGATCTTCCCAAGACAGCAAACCACATCGCCACAGAGAGCCCAGCACTTAGCGACTGAAACCATACGACACTTTGAAAGCTGCACCAAAAACTCTTCTTCCGCTGAGAAGACTCTCAGTGGCTGTTGTGGGAGTCGGAGGGGTTCCTAAATTCTCAGTTATCTGCCCAAGATTTCCAGACCTCCGGCCCAGAGCGTGCAAGTCTTTGCAACTCACTTGGGGACGAGGCAGCCCCGGAGCTGGGGCAAGAAGAGGCCAGCAGCCAGCAAAATGTAGATATCCACCTCCAGTAACATCCCACAGGTTTTCACTTCACAGAGAGAGTGAATTCACAGCCAAGGTCAACTGTAAGCAAAAAAAATAATTCTGAAATCTGCTGGGTGCAGATTGGGGTTGTCAGTCTGATTTCCAGGAGATATCACCTGGATAAAGACTAGCTCGAGCAGACCACTACAGGTGATGGTCACACTACCAACAACGGCACGTTGCCTGGCTTGCGGATGCTCCCGGTGCTCAAATTTGCCAGAATTTCCTGGCACCAATGTAAGCCTTGAATAATTGGAGAGAATGGGACAGAGAGAAGGAGAGCCCAGCAGCAGTAACATCGTCTCAGCCAGGTTTGGAAAGTTCACCAGCAAGAAGTGACAGCTTTGTACAGACTCCTCAGTTCGAGGTCATTCAGAAAATGAGTGTGACGATAAAATTTATAAATAGCTCGTAGGGTCTGAGAAAATTTGGGGGGTTTGTGTTGCATTTTGACGTTGTCTGTATTTTCAGTGCATTGGGCAGGAGACCGAATTCTGAAACTCAAACTTTGCAGGAGCTTTTGAGAAAGTGTCTTTTGGTGGTGTGGCAGTACTAGTTACAAAAAAAAAAAACCTGAGGCACCAGTTTTTCACTTTTCAATGACTAATCTCAGTCTTCCTGAGAGATACAGTGATTGAAATCCTCACCACCGACTGTGTAGCAGCTTCTCTGAAATGAATTTGCAACCTCAGTCTAGATCCTAGTGGACCAAAAAAAAAAAGCCAACCACCCCATAACCCAAAACCCCCTAAAGCACTTGGTATTAATTGGCCATCCTTGCTGGTGGTCTCAGGACAGAGGCCGTGGGCACGGAAAATGAACGAGCTCCTGACCTTCTTCTGATCCTCTCCACGAGGGCTGAGACAATGACTGGGCTAGGCACTGCCATTTCCTATTTAATTAAACGGCTAAATGGAAGATTTCCTCTGTGGCTAAATGGGAGGTTTCTTTTTCTAGTGCTGCTCTCACTCTACTAACTCTTGCAGTCACTTCAGTTGACTGTAGCATTTAAAGGAAATAATTCCCCCCCTTCGCTTTTCCTAGCACAAAGGACAGAATACTGCACCACTACTGCAGCTCAATTTCTGTAGAGACACATTTATACGTAGGCCTTTCGATTTGCATCATTCTTTTCTTTTTAGAGGGACAACCCATGTCATTATTCCCTTTAAAATATACGACGAGACATTTACCTCTAATCCCGCTGCAGAGGGAACTTCTGAAAGGTGAGGAAAAAGTTGCTTCCGTGTAAGATGTGCAAACTTCAGCTACCTGACGGGGATGATGTATGCACATTATATAATACATACATGTGGAAAACAGCCTTGATGTGACAGCTGAGTCCTAAGGCATCGTAGTAGTCGCTCCGCGTTTGAAAGACAGCTTCTCTACCAAACCACTCAAACAGTAAAATGAACACAATATACTCTCCAGCTAGAACTATGCCCTTAAGCTTCAGTTGGATGAGGAAAAGAAAACTTCTCATTGAAGTCTATTTTAATTAGGACTGCAGAGAACGAGTTTGAATGAAAGCCTGCCTTTTTTTTTTTTTTCTTTTCTTCCCTCCCCTTTTTTTCCCCCCTTTTGAAACCCTAGCTAGAGTTTAAAAAATTCTTGGGTAGGGGTAAAAACCAAGTGAAAAGCTGAAATATACTTGCATTTGAAGGTCCTTTAGCTGAAGAAATTCCCCGTAAAAACTTGGATTTAGGGATGACAAAGAAAGGATGGGTTCTTATATTCAGTCTGCTTCTCCCATATGATCTGCAGACTGGCTCTGTCATAAAAGCTAGAAAACACTAAACAAGTTATACAGCATTTGCTTAACTGACAAAATATTCACTGATTATTACTGCCATTAGCCTGTTCTTTTTGATTTCCCTATGTATTTGTTTCTCAGCATTTTGGATGTTTAGTATCCTGACATGATGTGTCTCCAAAGCTTTGTCAGATGCTATCTTTCTAGATGAAATACATACAGAAGGATGCGCTTTCTATTTGCCTGTGACGAGTGCCGTGTTTAACGAGGGACTTCCAGGAAGGTCACAGAACCTGCCTCCATCTGCGTGTGCGATAACAGCTCCGCCGGACCCACTCCTGCTAGATTTAATAATTAGGAAAAGTTTCCATCGCAGCCCAAATAGCTGGAAAGTAGACACGACGTGCATCACTTGCACCCACCTGCCAGCATCCCTGGTTGTCTGGAATACCCTCAAATGTTTCAAGCGAGGCTTTTTTTTTCCTATTTCCCTGACTGCCAGGGGTATCAAAGTTACCCCATGTGTCTCAGAGACATATGCCGTTACTTTAAATACATGGATCTTGGATCAAAGATTCGGAGTTTGTTTCCAGGCGAGGGGAATACAAAGCCTATTTAAGCAGATGCAAAAAAAAATAAAAATCATTTCGAAACAACAATGCTGCAGAATTCGGTAAGGAGGCAAAACAAGAGAGCTCCAGTACCAATCCAGCGCGGGCATACGGAAACCGTAATCATATCTAATTAGAGTTAAAATAATGTTTCCCTTTGAAATGTTTAATTAGCTCTGTTTTATTACATAAACATTCTTGCTGCAGAGCATACTGAGCTAGGAGAGTCTGATGAGTTAAACAGTGCAAAGTGCTCGGGCGCCCAGTGTGGGGCAAAACCTGACAAGGAGTGGCTGTTGTTACCAGATGTCTGGACCATCAGTGGAACCATGATGCTTGCTGCAAACAGCAGGCTATCATTTCAACCTTTGTTGCCTCTACTGAAGCCTCCCATCGCGCTTTCAATTTAACAGCATCACAAGGAGACAAAGAAATTTCTTACAATATGCCTTTCAGTTCAGAGACAAATCCCATTTAAACTTGCTCAACCTCTCATAACGTATTAGTTATTGTTGCCGGTCTGCATGTCCTCTGGCAACACACTACTTGTTCTGGAGGAGGGAAGCTTTTTCTTCCCTCCCCTCCCACCCCCTCTTTTTCTGTCTTTTTTTAAAAAAAAAAAAAAATTCTTGCCCTTCAGTTTGATAAAGCAAGACCAGATTTACTGGCAAACTTACAGCACGCTTGTCACAAGCTTGCAGCAAATTTAATTAACCTTATTACAAATATGGTTTTCTTGAAGATTACATCACAATCTGGTTTCACATCGCCTGCTGCTGATTCAACATATTCTGCGCTTTGGAGAATATGTTCATTTTCTGAAAAAGGTCAAAATGTTAAAATATCTAAAACTTCACTATTTCTTCTGAGTTCCTGTTCAAATGCTGTGGTGCACCAACATTTTGTCATACGAGCGGTGGTGTTCTCTTGCCGTGCGCCAACTGTAGACGGGTGTACTTCACAATACAGTTTATATCCTTTTTAAAAGGGATGGCCAGATGATGGAAAATTTGCTGCTAGTTTAACCCCTCATTAGCACACTGGGCCAAAAAAAAATCACTGGAAACGCACAACTAGAATAAGCTTTGCCCAGCAAGCAAGAAACAAGTCATTTGGAGCATCGCTTGGCATTTCGGCTGCATAAGGACAGAGTTAAAATATTACTGTTGCTCAAGAACATGGAGAGTGAAGATGTATAAATTGGTTTAGATTAGTAAAATGAATTAGTAACTTTTTACAGTCAGTACTAGTTTTTAAGCCCTGAAATGTTTGGATAAAGGATTTTTTCCATCTCGGTTCCCAGAAACTGGAACGAGAACATTCCTGTGACAGAAATCGTTGAAATAAGATTTCTATCAGCACACTTCAAACTTTAAAGACCTGGATAAAAAAAAAAGTCTTGATTGCTTCCTTGAACTATACCTGAATTTAGAACCTTTAACTATTTGCACAGCCTGAGTTAGCCTCCTTGAAAGTGCATACTCTCAGCTAAAACACTGGGAGAGAGATGAGTCCTTACACGTTTATTTTTTTTATTTAATGTCTAGGGGTTGAATGCCCTTGTCCGTATTCATGGAATAACAAAGCAAGACTTCACGGGCTGAAATTCTGTTATGGTGTGGGAGGAAGCAGAGGAAAAAGTCACAGCATCTGTACTAAAATCCTCTTTCATAAAGCATAAAGAGAGAAGAGGGTGTAAAACAAAGACACCTTCGCTAATCGCTAACGCTGTAATTCTATTAGCACACAAGTTTTATCAGATCAGCGGGCAGTGGATGCAAAAAAAAAAAAAGATTATGCAAAAAAAAACCAAACAACAAAACCCAAAGCAAACATTAGTACAATAGCACTGATCTAAAACCTTGGCATATTCAATAACGTTATGGCTCCCACACGCCATACAGACAAGGTGGTCGACCAAGACAGCACGAGCGCATCAAAGGCACTCCATGAAAGGCAGCTGTGCTCCACAGAAGATAATCTGCAATAGCAAAGTTACTAGCAGAGGGTCTAAACGCGTGCCTATTGTGTACCAGCTTTTGAAGGACTCCCACACGACAAAAGATGCTTTTTGCATTTACGCCTATGTATACATAATATATATTTGGTATTATTTTACTTTTAAATGCTTAAACAGAGAGGTTTGAAAACTCAAGTGAGAACACTCGTCAAAGAAAGACAAAAAGGGTCTGTCTACCAAGGTCACTTTTTTCCCTGCAAGAGAAAAACAAAACAAGAAAAACTCTCCATCCCATTCCAGTAACTAAAACCTTTCACACTCTTCTGCTAAACTTAATTAATCTGTAGGTCATTCTAACACTGACACGCATGGAGGTTGTGCATTATTTTATTGATTCATTTTACAACTACCACAATACAAATATTAAATCATTTAAACAGAACTGAAGTCCTTGATTCTCTTAGGAATGTATATACCATTAGGGATGTGTTTTGAAACTTTCTGCCAAACATCCAAAGAACTAATTAAATGGACAAGCATGGAAGATGCTCTGCTGGGCCTGTTACTCAAGAGCAAGCAAGAAATTGTCAGGGATGTGAAAGTCAAGTATAAAAAAAGATTACTTTTTTTTTTACCAGGAGGGTGGTCAGATGCTGGCAAAGGTGACCGGAGAGGTTGTGGAGTCACCATCTTTGCAGACATTCAAAGTCCATTGAACACAGCCCTGATCAACCTGCTGTAGGAGGTTGGACAAGACAATCTCCAGATCTCCCTTTCCACCTCAAGTATTCTATAAATCTACAGTTGCACAAAACGTGAATCACATTGGTCTCCTGCCACTTAAAGACATCATGGCAATATTCCGTACTTAATTGAATTGTTTTGAGTTCTTTGCACAGTTCCTAATAGCTCCAACATTGAAAAATTTACTTTGTGTATTTTTACTTCTATTTCTAGTACAGCTTAGACCATCTGATCATTTACTCAGATGCTACATGCCTTATACTGGTGCTGTACACCAAACCCCCTCTTCAAAATGGCCTAACAAACCTGCATACCACCCCAGAACTTCAAACTTACTGTTCCTTGCTTTTCATCCGTGCATTGGCCGTGCAGGTTATGCACTAGAAATCTTTCTTTGAGAATCTGTGCCTAAAAGGTGGCAGCTCAGCAAACCTTCCTGCCCTCTTCCCCTTCTAACGTGTTTCCTTTCCTGAAAGCCCTTAAGCATCAGTGGAGAAAATTCTCCTTTTTACAAGCATTAAATCCCATTTAGACCTATGGATGGTTTTGAGAAGAGTATTTGCTGGAGTGAGTGCTTCAGGCTTTTTTTCCCTTCCCAGTCCCTGCAAATCCACAAGGTTTCATGCAAACAGGATAGGGATAGGATGATGTCTGGAAACTTGAGAGCACTCGGGAATTCACGATATTAATTCTGCTTCCTTCATGGGACGTTCCCAACCCTTCTTCCTCCTCCTTGCTCCCTTCCAGGCAGTCTGACAGAGGGGAACTGAACCAAACAGAATAAATTCACCAAAGGAAACAATCACTACCCATAGGTTTGGAGTTGCCCCCTCCTTTTCGGAGGAAGGCAGGAATATGCAGGGAGGGAGGAGGAGGGAGGTTTTTTTCTCTCTAATAAGTCTACAGATTGCTTTGGGGTGCTATAGAATTACGGGTACCGTATATAAAGGCTTGATATTATTATAAAAAACCACCAACATTGCATCCAAAAGAAATACTTTAATATTTATGACATTGCTGAACTCTCAACTCTTGGGACACAACTGGAGACCTTTAGATGACTTGCCCCCTACTACTATATCCAAAAATCCTAAGAGAAAAGACAAGACCGCTACTGATTGCATATAAAATAGCAAACCCTGAAAGCTCTATAGCAGCCAGCTTTCTTATCACAATTCTCTGTGGACAAAACACCTGTTTATGCTGGCAACAAATGAAAAAAACCCACATTTCTCTTGTTTAGTAGGTCCCTGTATTACTACAGCACAGAAGAGACCTGCACAGAGTTTTTCCCAAACTTAGCTGAGCAGGGAACAGTGTTCCTGTCCTTTAGAAAAACTGTGCAGTTTCAAACTATTGAACTTGACGTATTCCAACAGAAACGTATGGTTTCTTCAGAAAAATTCCAGGGGAAATACGTTTTATAGATGAAAAAACAAATGCAACTTGCTCTAAGCTTTAACCTTAAACTGTGGTAGATGTGGACACTGCAATGACTTTATCTGCACTGAGGCACAGAATAAAGTGGAAGTGAAAACTGTTATGGAGTATGCAAGCAGCCTTTCAAAAAAACATTCTAATAGGAAGATGGGGAAGGAATGAACTGGAATTTTCAGTGAGTGTACACAGCAAATTCCAGAAGTGTTCAAATTCATGATCATGGACTAGAAACGGGAAACCTCAGACGAAGCGCTCTCTTCGGTTAAATGCTTCAGTTCATATGAAAAAAAAAAATAAATAATCCTCTGATGGGAGACCAGACATCACACACAAAGAGGGAATCTCGTGACAACGGCCAGCTAGAAAATCTTCTGCCCTAAAACAGTAGAGCCCAATCTTGCAGCTGTATGAGCGACCAAGCCCTTTCTCATAAAGGTATTGGGGCCACATGCAACACGTCTCTTCTGCTACGTGACACCTACCACCACCACAGTCTGTCACCCAGCCTCCAGCCCACCCCTGAAATGGGCTCATACACAATGAAGACCACACCATGGGTCAGATGAATTGTCCTGGCAGGCTGCGTGTGTCCCACAGAGTGGTTAACCCTTCTAGAGACAAGGAAAACTGTGTTTTGCACAGTGCTCACTAATGTCTTGGGGAATGATGCATCTTATAACAGCTCTTCTGTCCTAAGTCAATAGTTTGGAAAGCCCCACATAACACCATTAGAGGGAAGTTCGAGGGAAAACATTCTCTATTTTCTTCTGCAACACCTGCGTGTAGCATAAACATGCATTGCTCCCTCCTAACCTGAACGGTGCCGATGTTTATCGAATAACTGCTAACTCAAGCAACGAGAAAACACAAAAATCTTGGCCAGTGCTTGCCCTTCTCATTTTGTCCTCTCATGAGCCAGGTGGTGTCAGATCCCAGCGTTCTTTCAACAAGGCACCCTGATCAGAAGTTCAAGAGGTTACACAGACCATATAATAGTCCAATGTCTACTAAAAGGATAACTCAAGAGAAGTGCATCACCATCCAGTTATCTTCGATAACTTTTCCAGCTAATGGAGATAAAAGCTAATGGAATCTGCAGAGCATTACTCCAGTGACATCTGTTGCACATAAAAACTAAATGGTAAAACTGAAGATGGCAACAGAAAAGCTAACGATGAGAATCGCCAAGTCAACCTCTCAAAAAACTAGGAAATACCGTTCTCTGCACAGCTGCATTTCATACTGTATGGACCGTGTATATCTCGTCCAGGAAGAAGTGGAAACTGTAAACAATTTGAGTATTTTTAACTTCTACCACCTGGGAATGACACGTGTGAGGGTTTGGTTACCTACTCGAACTAAGAGTGAAATGGGTTATGAGCTATTGCCCAGGGAGGCTGATGAGATTAAAAAAAAAAAAAAATTAATGTCATCGCTGTGCCCAATGGAAGGCTTGAGCAAGCTTTGTAAGAGTGGATGTGCTGGAGAGTTGATGGGAAATTCTAATGAACTTTTTCAAATGCATTTTTATAGGCTGATTAAATATGGGTTAAAAATGAATCATATGCTCATAGTGACATTCCTGACACAGAAGCCACATATCCATTCAAATACCCACAACTACAACATTGCAGGTTACTGCTTCAACAGGGGAAGAGGACAAACTTTCCAAAAATGAACACAAACAAATTATTTTGCTCTAGTCTTCCTCTCCACAATGTCTGGGATGAAAGTTTTAAAAGAAAAAAAAAAGCCAACAAAATTTAGGTAGAGAAGAAACAGTTTTGCACAAATTTATAAATGGTTTGGATTCCTACCACTGAACAGCTAAAAAAAATTTAATAAATTATCAGACCAAGAGGGACTTTACCCCTCTTTAGATAAAGAAAATCCTTTTTACCTTCCTTTCTTCCCTTCCATTAGTGACTCCATCAAAAAAGCTCATCTAAGTTTTCTCTAAAAAATTGATTGTTCTATTATGACATTTCAACAATAAAACTATTCCTCTAATGAAAACTGCCATTTTTAATGGCTTCTCATACCTGTGTTCACAAGAGTAACAAAGGTATCAACATGATTTAAATATAATGAAAAAGGTTATTTTCACGGTATACATACGTAAACTGAGAGTAGTCTAAAAACTGTTTTGTCAGGAAAATTCAATAGCTCTAAGGGAAAAACTCCCACCTTAAGTCTTTTGGCCCAGTTCTTCAGCACCATGAGATTTAAATAGAGTAAATAAGAGTTGGAAATCCACGAGATTACCATCTATTTATAGTAGAGCTCAGTAATCTTCAAGCACTTCTCATTAACATGACAGTTACATCACCTGGGATTAATACTTTTGCAATTAATTCTAGTTTCATTTTGTTGAATAAAAACATAACATCAGTATTACTTAAAATTTACATGCCATCTTTCATCGCAAAGCAATTCTAATGTGCTTTAAAAAGAATAAAAATATACCCATTATATATCATTATCAACTCAACAATGAAATGAGCCACCCGTGGTGGGCAGGTGAACTGCTGAAACACAGCACAATGCATAAATGAAGTGGAGAGATAATGGAAATTTTGGCTGGCATCAAAGCATGACCTCAATCTTACAGAATAGGTCAAGGATTTTTTTTTTAAATCCCCAGAGAACCAAAGTCTAAGAGCAGAGAACACAAAACAGTTGAGTCACTACTGTCAAGGTAAACCACAAAGATGACTCACACTTGTTGGAATCTGGGTTTTGCTCCTAAGATCTTATATCTCACTTTATGATGAGCTACCATAAGTTGACTCAACAAAATGGAACTCATTAAAATAAAATAATAATAAAACAATTTCCTAAACTCTGTATTACTGTAAAAAAGTAGTAATGGGAATGATAATATTGCGGACGCAAGTCCTTCACGCACAAGGCTTGTTGTAACAGTGCACACACCTTCACTTCTCTCTGATTTTAGCAGCCCTCACCTTAAAACCACTACTTAAAAGCCACGGACCAAATGTATCAGCACAGCAGTGGAAAGGGCTTGGATGAAGCATTTCAACAGTTACTCAACCACGAGGACAGCATTCAGCCCTTGCCTTGGGAGACACCAGCTCTGTGCTCCCGGATACTGACAAACTCAACCGTTTATTGCTCAAGAAGGATTTTTTTTTTTTTTTTAAAGCTTTTTGTCTTTAATGTAGGCAAATGAGGTCTGCAAATATTCACTAGAGTCAGGCATGCTGTGAGCATCGTCTTAATGAGACCATAAGGATGCAAGCAGGAAGAGCTATTTCAGCAGGTCTAAAAGGTAATACCCAACAGTTAGACTTCTTAATTTCACCTAAGTGTGAGCAACTGAAAAGTAGAGGCAGAAAGCATTTAAAATGAGGAACGAAGCAATACTGTAGCTGCCACCATGGATTTTAAGACAGGACAGCTTTCAAGAGCTGACTGAATCAAGTGAAAGAGCAAAACAGGAATGCCCAAAAATAAGCACATGGTATACAGCTTCTATTCTCTTTTCCAAACACTTCACCTTTAAAATAGTTTTTGCTAAGAAACATACCGAGTATTCCCAAACCCGACATTTAATGTTTCTTAACAGGCAGAATATTATTTATTCCAGGAATCACATTTGCTGGTCAGCACAACAAACAACTACATCAGTAAGTTTCTCTGAAGAGTTTCTTAAAATTACAGATATGAGATGCAGAATAGCAAATCTGTACTGATTCCTCTGAAGAGATCACAGAATTCCCCTCCGAAAAATTTAGGCTGAAAAGGACCTCAGGCAGTCTCTATACCAGCCTCCTGAACAAAGCAGGGTCAGCTCAGAGTTTTATCCTGTCAGGTCCTGAAAGCCCTCAAGGATGGACACTGCACAGCCTCTCCGGGCAATCTGGCCCACCTGTCCTGTATGAAGATGTTCTTCTTCGTGTCCAGCCTGAACCTCCCTGGTTTCCGTCTGTGGATGAAAACAGTATTCTATTTGGTTTAAGAACCTCAGATTCTCATCAATAATATCCTTCCATAAATGGAAGAAAAATGGCATCTCTGTGTCTGTACAACCAAGATCCCATTTATACTAAATCACAGCAGATTACTATAGGGTCAAAATGTGCACAGTTATCACAGATTAAAAGAACAGGTGTTTTCTTGGGGACTTAATTAAAAAAAAAAAAGGAACGAGGAACTACGTAAGAATTTGGGTTTGTTTTCTTTTTTTAAAAAAGGGGACAATTTCTGAAAAAAATTTAACACAAACTGAAAATTATACACTATGTAATAAAATATTTTGAAAGGCTATTAAAGTGCTGCAGCAAGCAATTCTTGCCATAATACGGAGATGGGGGAAGCAGGCAGCTTTCCCTGCTGCATCCTTCAGGCTGGACACCTAACGTGGGAACAGCACCTACCCAGGAAGGCTCATCTTCAAACTTGGAAGGTAGGAAGGAAGGAAGGAGTCTTCTAGACAAATATTAGCTCCCTTTTCAATTCTGCAGAACTACAGTAAGCTTTCACACAAATATATCAATTAGCGAACAACAGTGTGTGACAGAGTTTCTTCATGAAGCAGCACTTGCATTTCATGGTCAAGTACACGAAACCTACCATGATACCAAAGGTGTCAGCAGATCTTTACAAAGCTTTTATGACCATGTGTCTTTTTCTAAGTTAATTAACTTGACTAGGCTGAAAACAGAAAGCCAACATAGAAATTGTGCCGGATCAGTAATACAGCTTGCTTTTTAATTGAATGTCAACAGAATGGCAATTTCTATTTACTCCTTTAACCTAGGGATAAATAATTACAAATAAATTCTTTCTCTCATAAACCTCCAAATGGGAGAAGCCTGTGACAATTCATTTCAAAAAGGCTCTCCAGCTCTCATACTCTTGAACTCTATTTTGTTGACTTTAAATCACCACAGCTGAAACTCAGTCTAGTTTCTGAAGATTGTGTTACTCGTATTTTAAAATACCTGCCATGATCTTGGCACAACGAGGAATTATATAAAGAGAAGAAAGCATTATTTTCTGAATTATAACCAACTTCTAAAAAAAATAGTAATAATACTACTGAAGGTTCTCAAAATCCAAAAAGATTTGAACTTATGTAAAATAAAGCCTATTACTACTAATACACAGACAGAGTGAAGTTAAACATTGCTTTGAATCAAGTCATCCCCCCTCCTTATACTTTTATTTATTTAAAAAAAGAAAAGAAAAGAAAAGAGACCATTTTCACTTTCAATATAAGCCAGTGTTGTCTCTAAATTTTCTTTCAAAGCCAACGTTCCCTTACAAGGTTACCAGTGACAAGGGAGCAACTCAGCCGATGCCTTGGACAACATTATAGTAAATAAAACGAGTTGAAAGACATTAGTGAGTTAAAGCTGGGACCTGCCCAGCAAACAGCTTTATTCCATCCTTCCACAGCCAGTAAGTCTGCACCCAATCCACCACGGTGCTGTGTTGTTACGAGCAACCTCTCACCACTTGTTGCTTCACCTTCTGCTTGAGCTCCTCAACGCGGCACGTGAAACGAGATGCACAAGGAGGTTAACTAGGACTAGACGAAAGGCTGCAAAGCTCAATCAAGGCAGGATCACTGTCTTCTCAATAACATCTCTGTTCCCCCCCCCCCCGCCCATCACTGCCGTCCCCGCACACACGCACACGCTCCGGCTCCGAGCCATAAATCTTACAAAAGTCACTCAACTGACAGCCTAATAACATGAAAGAGGTATCTGCAAACAAGATGGTTTCAAACCACTGCTGGTGACCCTGAACAAATCAGGGCCCAGTTTCTTTTGCAGCCTGCGTTTCTCCCCTTCAATCACTTAACCGGGCAGATTGATGTGACACCGCAGAAATAAACTAAAGCTCCCTCTCACACACTCTCTCTCTCTCTCTGTCTCCCTGGCTCTCCTGCTTTCTGGCATTCACTAATGATGAGATCTGTCTGTCCATCTACGGCTAAAGTCCAACGCTCAGAGTCATTTTGGTGTCAGAAATGCAGCTTCCCGACAACATCAAAAAAACAACCCTCCCTCCCCTCTCCCCCTTCTCCCTGCCTCTTGTGTTTTCATTTATTATTTAACAATTTCTTCCTTTAAAAGAAATATAAAAAGCAAACATGAAAAACAATACAGCCCATCTCGCCATGAACCTAATGGTCTAAAGCCTTGTGAAAACATGATTGCAAATTGCACCCTTTGGGAACGTAACCAGAATACTGGAGTATTTTGCACCAAGTCGGGGATGGGAATGCTTCTTTTAATCCCTCTGAAGCACCTCTGTCTTCCACTTCTTAAAGCCACAGCAGTACCTGAACCCCTCCTGCCCTTTAACGGGGGTACAAATGCACAAGTAAGAGATTTTAGCATATGTCCATGTGTCCCCCCCCCCGACCCCTAGTAACGTAGAAATCAGATGATTTAAGTGTGATTATGCTTT
>JAOTQQ010000001.1:70350081-70378681 GCA_026546715.1 Gallinago undulata | reverse complement strand
CCAGCTGGAGCACTGGGGCCAGGTCTGGGCTCCCCAGTTCAAGAAGGACAGGGAACTGCTGGAGAGGGGACAGCAGAGGCTACAAAGATGCTGAGGGGACTGGAGCATCTCCCTTACGAGGACAGGCTGAGGGACTCGGGTCTTTTTAGTCTGGAGAAGACTGGGGGGGGGGATCTGATCAATGCTTATAAATACTTAAAGGGAGGTTGTCAAAAGGATGGGACCAGTCTTTTTTCAGTGATGCCCAGTGACAGGACAAGAGGAAATGGGTACAAACTTGAATATAAGAAATTCCACCTAACCATGAGGAGGAACTTCTTTCCTGTGAGGGTGGAGGAGCCCTGGAAGAGGCTGCCCAGGGAGGTGGTGGAGTCTCCTTCTCTGGAGACATTCAAACTCTGCCTGGACATGTTCCTGTGCAACCTGCTCTGGGTGGCCCTGCTCTGGCAGGGGGTTGGACTAGATGGTCTCCAGAGGTCCCTTCCAACCCCATGTGATTCTGTGAGCGAGGTGCTGGGATATACTGTCAGGAAAGTGAGAAGACTGCAGAACCAGAAGAGGGGGATTTCTGACATCTGGAGCTAGGGGAGATGAGTAACGTGAGCAGGTAACCGAGGGCTCCTGCAGAACAAATGGGGAATATGAAAAACTTTAACTGTTTGTCTGAAAGAGCGAGATGAAACAAGCAAAAAGTGCCAGCATCCATTGAAAAGTGGACACCAGAACCAGCTCGGAGAGAAAAAAGGCACTAAGGTGAGAAGACCATTAAACAAGCCATGCCTTGGCTAGCAAACATGGGTTCAGGGAAACAGGGAAAACAGCTTAGGAAAGAAATTGCCCTTCCTCCCCAGCACCCTGACGGTTCTGTCTCTCTCCAGGGTGATGAGAGGGCAGCAACCTATAGCTCTGCTGCTGGAGGAGGAGAGGGGCAGGAATCAGTGCAGCTGTGTGTAAGGAATCACAATGATGGACAGGGTGACATTTCTGTTTTTCACCCCACAAAGGTTGATAAGCGCTATTCAGGTTGCAAAGTAAAGAATTGAAAGAGAGAACTGTGGGATTTAAGTTGACTGTGCAATCTTAATTCAGTTGGCTTGTGCATATGTATCATGGTAGTCTATAAATAAATCATGCCAGTCTTTTTTACTTAAAATGTCACTCGCAGGATAGATTCTGCTTGCTTAACAAACAGTCATTTCATATTTTGTTTATTTTCAGCACTCCTTGTAAAAGCCTGACCTTATTTACTCTATGTTATTCAGACTCCTCTCTGATAAAGCAGCTCCTTTTTGGCTTTTCTGTAGTCTCCCATCAACTGAATTGTTATGCTGTAGGAAATACAGCAGCCTGCCAACACGCGTACCCGCAAGAGGACTAACTTAAGTTTGCACAAGTTACCTTAATTATGCCTTCCTCCCTCCAACTCTCCTAATGTCTCAGTGCTTGGGCTTTCTATCTTACTGGTGAAATCAGTATTGCCTTTTGTGGTTGATACTTGAAAAATCACTGCAACGCACCAAAATCGTGGCTTCTTTAGTTACTGTAAATTTCATTTAAGATAAAAGTTGCATTAAGATATGAAACAGAAAGGATGAATAAAAACAGTAGTAAGAAATGGAGATTATATCCTTCCAACCTACACATGAATAACATATTAGAGCAATCATGGCTATTCGATGGCATAATAGTCTTCGGAGCACATACCTATAAAGAAATTAAAAAGAGGCACTAAGTTTGAGAGAGTTTAATGGTATAAACAGATTAGACTCGCAAAGAACGAGAGGCAAACAGATGGAGAGGAAACTCAAGAAAAAACCCACACATGCTCCAAAATCCCCCAGAGCAGGTTGCTGGCAGAACAGGGGTCCCTCCAGACCCAGCCCAGCACCTCCTCCCTGCGACCACGCAGCCTCCCCCTGAATCGCGGGATGGAACCAAATTAATCTGCAGGCTTCCGTGGGAAAAAAAAAAAAAAAAAAAAATCAGGAATAGACATCAAAGTCTCCTTTATTTTATTCTATTAGCAGCACTAAAATTCACTTTCCATTCTAATGTACTAGTATTAAACTTATCATTTTATCATTAAGATTATTGTTTTCCCTACACATTTGCAATAGCATCCATCACGATAGTATTGGAGAGCTTTCAGCATCTCCATTTCAGTTAAATGAATTGCAGAAATTCTTCTATTTCTACAGAGGGCGAGAGGCAGAGGATGAGAGGTTCTTAGCAAGGCTTCTGTAAAGTTAAAGATGCACGAATCTGTAGAGTTAAAGGTGCATAGACTTTGCCTAAATCTGATTCATTATCTTCAGTAATACCAAGCAGCAAGTATTAATGTGAAATCTTTTAAAAAAATCTTTACCAGCAAAGAGGAGTATGTAACGTTGGCCGTTTCTATGGATTTTAATTGATTTTTAATCTGCTGATGGTAGACTGTAAATAACTGCTCAAAGCACACACAAGTGCAAGTCAATAGGAAGTTTTATTAGTTTGCTTTCAGAGAATTATAGCAATGATCGAAGGACTCTCAAGCACGCAGAGGCCCACAACCTGAATGGTTTCTCTTCTCCTCACGGGCTGTTTGAACACGGCCTCCATAAGGGGCCAATTCAGCCAGAATTTACATTTGACTTCCGCACCACGGAAGCCTAGGATGGCTGCAAAGAAAGTACTAACATTTTTTTTTTTTTTTTTGGTAGAATAGGGCCCTAATTCATTGGCAAGGCAGCCAGTAAAAGCTCTTGTATACAGCACACCTTGTCTATAAATCATTTCACAGAGTCCCAGAAAAGGTTCTGAAACAAGTCATCTTTTTTTTTTTCCCTCCCCTCTCCTGTAGCAAATGGGAAGGAAAGGGTTGTGCATGTAAAAATTTACTTTTTTCCACTTCTTTTCATCCCTTTAAATAGCCTAGTGTCTATATTTTTAATACAGAAACACTCTCCAAGTGTTCCCAACACCATATTCACGTTTGTCTTCACATCAATTGCTTTGCTGACCTGTACCTTGCACTATCTATGTACAATGGAAAATCAGGACCCGTGAAATATTCTTCTCAGCTGGCACCCAAACCTTCTCCCTTTCCACAACCCCCTAATTCCATTCTGCCATTTGATAAGAGGTCAACAAATAAATCAAGTTTAAAAGAGCTAAGCCAAGAAATGCCTTATTTTTAGCGAATCCAAGCTATCAAAAGTAGGAGAAGAAAATGACGGAGCATGTTTCTTCATAACCAGCCTGGGCAACACCTCTGCTTCTACCCCTCCTCCCCAGCGATGCACAGCTCACAGCAACATATCTATGCAACATCAACACCCTTGATGTTTTGGAGAAATCCTGAGAAGAGCTCTCTCATGCTACACTCTTAATCCTGTAGCTTGGCACTAGATATTTATGTGACTCACCCAGAAACAGAACCGTATGCAGCAGATAGTGCAGCAGAATACGCTGTCAGTTCCACCGACAACCACAGACACTTCAGAGGTTGCTTCAGCATCTTGCCTGTAACTTAAACTGACTACCAAAGAAGTATTTTCATACTTAAAAAAACACACTCAAAAAAATCCATACTTAAAAAAAAAAAAAAACAACAAGAAAGCCAGACCACAACCAAAAACAAGTCAATTTTCTTAGCCGACCTAAAATTTTTTAAGGAGGGTGGCACCATCACCTCCTGCTCATATTAAAAAAAAAAAAAAGGAAGCTCTGCATTTAAATTTAAAGCTCACAATAACTCAGCACCGAAGAATGAAAGGAAATGGCAAAACCTAGTCATACGTATCAAACACAGGACCTTCCTTTGAGAGGACTTTGACAAGTATAAAATACACCCAAAAATTACTCATTTCACTGTCCCATGCTTTAAACGGTAATCTCTACTCAATTCACAGACCCTGTGCATTATCAAATTTGTGGATTAACAGTGTAGTAGTGCAAAAATGGCTGAAGCCAGCCAGTGTTACTTGCACAGCTCACATCACCAGTGATAAAGCACCCGATTACACATCCCTTGTGGTGGTGGAAGATGACACACACTTTATCACACGTTACAAAGGCAAAAAAGGAAATCATACCATCACAGAAAAAACACTAAATGGAAAAGCAGAAGCTATTGAGATTAGAATATTACCCATTTTACCTACTTTATCAAGATAAATGTCTTATCTAACAACATAGAAAGACAGCGTATTGGTTTCATGCCTAGCTTGAGAAGAAACTATTTAACAAAAATATTATTTATTAAGACACATCTGGCCCAAATTCCATGAGGGTCCATGTCAGCTCCAAAGAGGAACACCAGCGACGTCCTCACGTGCTTAGGTCATGTGCCCTGTTGTGCTTCTTGAGAATGTCTTTTTATTTGGTCACCGTTAAAAGATCTCACACACAAAATTGAGGCCACAGATTGCTCATGGAAGTATATACTTTGGTGATTATCTGCATGCCACAATCAGTTAAGAAGTGTTATTTCTGACTTGTGAGTGGTTAGCACATATTCAAGAGAAGAACACCACGTAGAACGCCAACTGAGATATTTTCCAGGGAAACGCTGATTGTGCCAAAGTTCTCAACACTTTTAGAAATGGTAGCTGTTGCAATGATCACCAGACATCTGCCAAAAGCCTCCCAGACAGTGAATTCCTTGACCTCGCGCAAGAAAACCAAACTCTTAGGACAAAATAACTTCCTAATGACTAATTCCTAATGATTATTTGACTGTCTCGGGTTAATTCCTTGGATAGATTCATACACATAAAGATGCGGTTCAGCAAGACAATTATTCTGTTCTGTTTTGACTACAAAATAAATGGTTAAATCCACTAGTCACTGGCTCATAAAACAATTTGTGGAAATAATGAATTCAAATATACTAATAGGATACAGAGGTTCACCATTAATTGTTTAATCCATAGCTGCATAATACTGTACTGAATTATTTTCCCCCTTTTACCCCTGCTAGGAACTGACACAAGTACAATAATTAAAATAAATTTCAACACAACCATTTGGAAAATTGCCAACATTTTCAAGAACTTATAATTTACTTCCTCCCCCCTTTCCCCAAGATAAAATACAGTTTTGACATCTCGGTAAAAAACAGTTGCAAACTGTTACTTACAATTTAGGAAAAAAATCACTGTTTTAATCATGACCTTTCATCTGTCCTTGATTTGGAGGGAAAGGGTGGGGGAAATTGGCCACTTACAGAAATAATCCTACTGGGCTTTCGTCTCATTGATTGACAGCCTCATGTGGCTAAACACATTCACAATTATAAATAAAAACTACCCCTCTCAAAATGGCAGAACTTATCCTCCATCAAGCAAGATGCGCTTGAAGCAAGTATAGCTTTTAGTGGAGATGGTGAAAATGACCTTTGAAATATGTGATAAATACCAACTCTGCTGCATTGTCCATCTCCAGCCACATTTGACAAAAGGATATTTCCAATCATTATTTACGTAATGCTCAGAAAAGCTAAATACTAGCCACGTCATTATCACAAGAACGAAAAATACATTAACAAAAGCTAGTGTTAATAGTACAGTAATAATATATGCCAACAGGATCTCTTCAATTTAAGATTATATCTGAAAATGGGCTATTTGAAGAAAAGTACAGCTACACTATTAGCTGTAGTGTCGTTGCAGATATTTTCAAAATGGGACGGATCACTTCATGTTTTCTCTTTAAGACCGTACCAAAGCAGGGCCTCGCTGGCGTTTGCCTGAGCTCACGAGGAGCCAGTTCAGTGAGTTAAACCAGCAGAAAATGCTTCACGGTTTCCCACTTTTCTGCCAGCTTAACTTTCTAGGTGGGCTCATGGTAGGGCAGAAGAGCCCAGTTCTGGGCAAAGGGGAACTGCAGGAGCACATGGCCGGGGCAGAAGGACAGTGGAGCAGAGCTGCCCCTTAGACAGACACTTGAAGTGACCTTTGGCTCTGCTCCTGAAACTTTTTCCCTCATGCCTTTGTTTCTCCACGGGCAAAATAGATACCTTGAACCTCACTTTCTTTTCTAAAGGGCTCTGAGACCACTGAAATCATACAATCATAAAGCGGTTAGAGTTGGAAGGGTCATTAAAGGCCACTGAATTCCAATCCCCCTGCCCTGGGCAAGGACAACTCCCACCAGACCAGGTTGCTCAAAGCCCCATCCAGCCTGGCCTTGAACCCCTCCAGGGATGGGGCAGCCACGACTTCCCTGGGCAACGTGTTCCAGTGCCTCACCACCCTCACGGGAAAGAGCTTCTTCCTGGTATCTAATCTAAATCTCCCCTCTTCTAGTTTAAAACCATTACCCCTTGTCCTATCGCTCCATTCCCTGATAAACAGTCCCTCCCCATCTCTCCTGTAGGCCCCCTTTAGGTACCATAAGGCCACTATAAGGTCTACCCGGGGCCCTTCTCTTCTCCAGGCTGAACAACCCCAACTCTCTCAGCCTGTCCTCATAGGACAGGTGCTCTCACCCTCTGATCATCTTTGATGGCTCTCCTCTGGACTTGCTCCAACAAATCCATGTCCTTATGTTAGGGACCTCTAGTGCCGGACGCACCTGGGGTGCCAGCACACATTGCCTGCTCATGTTGAACTTCTCATCAACCAACACCCCCAAGTCATCCTCCTCAGGGCTGCTCTCAATTCATCCTCTGCCCAGCCTGTATTTTTGCTTGGGATTGACCCAACCCACGTGCAGGACCTTGCACTTGGCCCTTTTGAGCTTCATGCAGTTTGCATGAGCCCACCTCTCCAGACTGTCCAGGTCCCTCTGGTTGGCATCCCTTCCCTCCAGCGTGTCAACCATGCCACTGAGCTTGGTGTCATCGGCAAACTTGCCGAGGATGCACTCATTGTCACCGTCCATGTTGCCAACAAAGATGTTACACAGTTTAGAATGGTTAGAGTGCCAATAAAGCCCATCCTGGAAATGGGCAACCAGTCCCCTGCTGTGTTAGCTTCCAGTGACGCCGTGAATATCATGCCACACTGCAAAAGGCAGAGAGGTGGATGTACCACGGAGCCCAGCCTCAAGCTGTGAATGTGGCTTGTGAGTCTGGGAAAGGAGGAGACAGAAAACTATTTCAGACTCTTTCATACCTTTTTCCCTGGATGCTTATTTCCAAAATCAAAAGTCAAAACCCAAGCGATTTGACAGAAAGTGCTGTGTAATGATCACGCAAGCCCCCAGTCACTTGGGGGGGGAGGAAGACCCACTCTCTTTCCCCTTCATTGGGCTCCCCTAACCACTTCTGCTTCTGGAACAGCACCCAAGTCACCGGGCGAGAAGCCACGCAGGAGGTTCTCACGCACGTGCAGACACACGCGTCCCCACGCGTACGTCACCGGGGCTTCATAAACCAAAAGCTGCCTTTACAAGTAACATTCCTACAAATGCTTCTTTTCAGACAGCTAGTGTAAGGCATGAGTTTTGCTGTCTCGAAGAAGGCTCAGAAGTTCCACAAGGCTTCCGAGAAAAGGGTAGGGGTTTCCCCTCTCCCTCCCGTCGGCACACCACCTCCCGAAAGCCGGAGAGAGGCACCGAGCCGAGCAATTTGGAACAGGACCCACGGCAGCAGATCGGCCCAGGCAGAAACAACGCTTGTCTGTCTAGGTAAGATCCCTGCCAGCCTCCCCGCTAAAATTAGAAAACGGGCAACAGTACCTTGGCGCCTGTCACTTGCTGGAGACAAATCTTCGGCTCTTTCCACAGCCAAGGGGTGGCATTTTGATTTCCGCCTGCCAGCTCCAAGCGGCGGCACTACCCGGCTATCGGCTGGGCTCTCCGGCAGCAGGACCCTCGTCTGGGGCTCTGCCCGGGCACCAGCCTTCTCCCCAGGCTCCAGAAACGGGAGAAACCCCGAGCGAGGGTCAGCACGGCTTGGAATAGGCAAAACTTTCCGGTGGGACACCCCCCCCCCCCTCCAATTTTTCATTCGTTGCAGAATTAAAACTCCAGCCTGGCGAGGTCAAGAGGTAAATCCAGCACGGAAGCAGGCACGCTTCCATAATTCATGCGGTTATATCAATATCACTTTTTAATCAAAAGATCTCAACCTCTTTTCCCATAGATCACAAACACTAAGCGTCACGATATTCCTGTGACAGAGCAATGAATTATTTGCGCCCACTTTTATTAAAAGTATTTAAGTTGATCTATTACCTAGGTAAGTTACAGATATATCCTACTGTCACAATCTCAAACACATTGATCCTCACAAATCTTCTCTGAAGTAGGGAAATGCTATTTTCTCCATTTTGGGTAATTGGAAACCCCGGCCCAGACAGACTATGGCCAGATGTAAACGATCGAAAAATCCACCGGGCCTCCCCTTTCCACTGGGCATTTCTAAAGGCCTTGAGACATCCAGTCAGAACACACTAGGTTTGGGATTTTAGGCAGAATTTAGGCCTGAATTTGGGTTGAAAACCAAATGCACTCGGTTATCTGTCCCGCTGTACCTCCTTGAAGCCACCGCAGACCCCGGGGCTCAGCCAGAAGCTGGGGCTGCAGCCAAGGGTCACAGGGGACAACCTCTCATGGGCCCAGCCACCCATCAGGGCTGCCAGCTCTCTCTAAGCAGCAACCCTTCCTTCATCCATAACTGAAACAGAAATATCCATAACAGGAATAATAATAGTAAAGTTTTATTGAAACAAAATGCCCACCCTATCAGTTAAAGACCCAACACGGATGAGTTACTTCTCCAAAAAAAAAAAAAAAAAGAAAAAGCTGCTTTCCTCTCTTAGTTGCTTCGTCTTCCTTGTAATAAACTATTTTGTGATCATTAAAGAGGTTTACACTGTAGAAATGCTGAGAGGAAGAAACACAGAGGCTAACTTTTTAATTTAATTTTAGAAAGCAAAAAAAAAAAAAAATCTATCGGGTAAAAAAAAAAAAAATGACACCTCTGCTTTTTCTGAGCTACAGATGGGTTGAAGCACTTAGTGTTTGGCTATGCCTGCGTGTACGTTATAAAGTTACTGTGCTGTTACAGTTATTATTGACAAACCTCTTCAAAGAACAGTGTTTTCTGTCAAGTGTGAAATGCAGCATGTTTACGCAAAACAGAAAATAAGATGCTCCTCACCCTACGGTTTTAAGTCCACACTTTACGAAATTATCATTAGATTGTTATATTACTGTAAAAGGTTGGAAAACAAAATACTGCTTTCAGAAAATTATACAAAACCCATGGGTTTCTTTTATATATATATATATTCAGGTCTCATTTACCCCTATGTTTGACATAAATGAAAATAAAACAGCATTTTAAGCTCCTGGAAATGACACTATCATGTTATCTAGATAAGTAACACAAAGCTATTATTGAAATTCTGATAGCATTTGCTTTACTGGTAAAGGAAAATTACCTGTAATGCATAGTTTAAATAATTACTTTTAAACAAAAGCTTCTTTTCTACATCGCTTATTTATCTTCTGAGACCAGCTCAGCAGGGCTATGTATTTTATTAAAATTGCCTTCAGACTGCTCATGGTGGGCTGTGCGTTAGCCCAGTAGAAAGGCTGGCTGTTTGACTGCTGTTCCCAGTATCGGGAGCCGGTCCAGATGCTGAAGAGCCAGAGCTCTGCTGTGCATTTGAGTAGGTTAGCAACACTTGGCTTGCGAACCATACCGGCGACGGCATTTCAGGATGACGGGTCAGACAAACTGGAAAGCTTCTAATTGTGCCTACAGCGACAACAACAACAAAAAAATCCATTCTGAAATTCTTTTAACTGACGTTTCACTTGATAGCACGTCTCCCGACTGGAAATCATTTATTTTGTAAGCTCTTGCCCAAAATTTCTCCACTCTCTGCCTCTCGTGCTCAACCTTGGATGTTCCCTGTGCCGTATCAGGAAATGGTATGACAACTGTGAGCTACTCTGTGGTGAGTTTATGTGGCAGATAAGCAACACAAATCATCCAGATAACTTCCTGGCAGATCTTGTTTCCTCTCAGAGGAAGCCACAGTCAAAGCGCGCTTTGATCCACGAAGCGTAGGCACTGAAACCTAAAGTCCTCTTTCCAGAGAAGACATGGACCAAACACACACCTGGGGATGGGTCTTCCCTGCCCCACAGAAACAGGGGGGGCCCCAACTCGGTTTGGTCACCCCTTTCCATCGCCTCCACCAAGCCTTTCCCATGAAAAGCGTGTGGATCTACGTTCTCGCATCCTTACACAGACCGAGTTCATTTGCTTGATTAAATCATTCTACATTTAGATGCGATTACTGCTTCACACACAGCTAAATTAATCTGTTGAACATCTTTTTCTTTAATGTGATTAAAACTCTAGAATTAAAAAACTACAATTTTTCACATGAGAAAGCACTACAAAGATTGTAGTACGCTCCAGAACTGAATTTGGTATATGAGGTGGTCTCTTCCCTTCATAGAACAGATATCTGACTGGAAGCAGAAAAGGAGACAAAAACTTCCCAGAGTTTTGTAAATGATCACACTATTGGCCAAAGAGAGAACGTGGAATTTGTCCCCTGCGTTGACCCTGTGTTTCAGTGAAGCTTAACAGCTCCACAGAGTTGAAATTCCATTTGCTGGAATTTTAACTAACTTAAGTGATGCTTAAGCAAAACTATGAAAAACGTTCCCTAGCTGCTTTTCACAAGTTCTGAGGTGCCCACACACCACGTCAGCTTCAGGAGGAGACTTACTCATCATCTCTGAAAAACAGCCCAGATGCACGCTGCTTCCAGGTAAGCTGGACCAACACCTCACAGTAGAAAGCAACATTATTAAACACACACAGAAAGAAGGAAAGCCAGAAAAAGCTCTTGACTTTTTTTTTTTTTCCCCTAAATAAAGAGCATTTCCCCCTTCAGAAAAAGCGAACAAGAAGTTAACACCCAAACATAAACCACAAAGCCAAATAAAGGCAAACTTTTTCAGAAATCCTGCCCCTCAGTTGGCCCAGCTACACCAAGGCTGGTTAGATCCAGGACTGGAAACGGCAACGAGACTTCCCACAGGGAAGCATGAATTAAATACTGGAGCTGATACTGATTCATTTATTCCCATTATTAAATACTATTGATTCACTTCTTCCTATTATCCAGTTTTCAGAAAGAAAATCATGCACCTATCACAAAGGAGGACACCTACAGAAAAACTAACTTGTTGGAGGAGGCAGAGGAATCACTTATTTTCACTTCGCGATGCTTTTTAATCGTGGGCATTTTTTCTTTTAAGAAAGCGTTTCTAAAGAACGAGCAAAATCATGAGCAGAAAAATGACCAGAAGCATTCTGACCTAAACTAAAGAGCTAAAAAGAATCCAGCTGTGCACATATAAAATTTGCTCACTTGTAAGAGGAAATCAGAAGCAAGCGTATAAACTACCAGATTACAATTTCAGATCCCAAGCAGGATGATCCCAAGCAGGCTGATCCAAGGCATTTTTATGTTTTCTCCAAGACTCTAGTGCCATCTTCTCACCCCCCACCTCATCTCAGCTGCCCTAACTCCACGGCTTTTAGGAAGACATCATATTTGATCAGTCATCTACTCTGCTGTTTCTTAGAGGCACATGATTTTCATTGCTCACGATATTTATGCAAGAGATCGCCACCCATCCTACCTAATGTGATTCCCGGACCCATCAAGACTACTTTAAAAAAAAAATAAAAATCTAGTCTTGGTTGCATTGAATTTTTTTTTTTTAAAAAAAAAAAGGGCAAAACAATAGCTCCTGCTTGTCAGAACCAGATATGTGAAAGGACGTTTCATGCATGTTTTCTGGTGCACTCAGCTTCTTCAGTTAGCGTTTCCCATTTTGCTCCATTTTCATGGATGTGTCAGCGGAGGACGTGTATAGTTTTAACTTGTCATCTATGAATAGTCATCCGCTGATTCTCAGCTACCCGAGCAATTTCTGGATGAAAAAAATGAAGGGACTAGAATCTTATCGTAAATCTCTTCAATACTGTAAGATCATCCTAATTCCTTTTTAGGTGACAATTCTTGCAGGTGAAATCCATAAAGACATAACATTAAGCACCCTCGCATATGAACACTCCAATAAAACTTCACAATACTATTTGGATTAGTTCCTTTGACATAAATATGACACTCTTTAAACCTGGTGGGTATGCTGATCAATCACACAGAAGTGCCCACTCACAAGCGAGTCTTGCAAACAAGCATCAGTCATGGATTTTCACAAAACAAACCAAAATTACAGCCGTCCACGCAAATAAAAGATTCAGCACTCAAAGTTCAGGATGACACAGAAAACTAATGGTGTACAAGAATCATTGTACAAGGGAGGTGCCTCCTCCTTCTCACAGCTACACTTAGAAATGCATGCAAATATTGTGAGCTTGCAGATTACCAATTTAGCAGTTGGTTTCATTCTGAGACCTTTTTGGAGGGGAAGTAATACCCTAACAGCAATTCCTCCCAACCCACTTCCCACCGTTGCCACACAGACAGACTCAAATTCTCAGGCTGACCAAAACCACTGCCTGCAACAGAAAAAGGGATTATAATGAGAATTTGCCAGACAACATTCATCTTATTCACCAGAAGCAAAACTCTGTGGTGAACGTATGGCCTCAGACAAACCCCTTTTCATTGTTTCATAGACCTGTGCTCTCCAGCCTACATCAGCTGTCCAAACTGCAGGCTACAGATTTAGCGTGCTTTTCTACCTCTGCGTGGAAGAAGTTTCTGTAACTGTACCAATACCCGCTCTCTCTCATCAAAATCCTATAGAGGGAAAAGTCATAAAAACATATGCTTTATTCGGGAAAAGGTCGAATAATTTGTTTTTAATGACTTTAAGACAACCTACCCAGAAAAAAAAATTACCAACACACACACACGCTCCCCCTTTCAATCTCTGTCTGCTTTTCATTTCCATCAGTAAAACAAGTTCTGCCACATGGTTCAAATTTTTTATAGATTAATCTTTATACTGTCATATATTTTTTTAATATGATGTTAAATTAAACTGCAGGGTTAAACAAAGGTATAAAAGACCATACATACATTTGTATATACAGGAACATGCTGTATTTGACAGTTGTCTTCGCCACCCTTTCCATTTCACTTGTTACCGCTGGAACTGCAAACTCTTTGCAGCAGGACCCATGTCTTTCTAGTCTTACTTGCACTTACAGTCCAAATTTGATCAGAGTTTATAGTAACACAATGTTTAGATGCTAAGGAACTATAATAAGAAATCGCTCACTATTCCTATTGTGTGGAAGGGCACATCTACGAGAAGTCAAAAGGGAGCACGTGAAAAGATAATTTATAAATATTTGAGAGTTGAACGTATCCTGATCAAAGGCAGTGGAAACGGAGGCTGAGCCTGAAGAATTATCTGAAGTCTGCCACACTTTAACTACCAGCTCCTAGCAGACAACTAAACTGTTATGAAAAAGCACAGAAACTGAGCTGTAATGCCAAACATATGACCTAGCACACATAGGGAGACAGCCTGATGCATTGCACTGGTTTGCTTGGGGATGATGTAACTCCACAGCAAAAACCAGATGCCAATATATGGTTTTGAAAATTTCAAGAAACCAAGAAAGCGCTCGCAAATTAAAAGGAACCCAAGCAGGAACCCAAGCATCCTAACCCAGAAGATAAATTCTTCCAAACCAAACAACACATCCCTAATCATCTTCATGTACAGCTTGTTAGAGGTCTATTAGTGACATACACAGCAAAAACACAAATCCTTCATTCTTAGAAAAATTTTGCAACTAAGAAAAACGTATCTGTTTTTACAATGCTGCCTTTTAGTTTGTATCGATGGGTTTTTCCTCATAAGTACAGGGCGCAAAATTATTTCAGATTAGAAAGTGATTTATTCTCTTATCAGCCACGAACTTCTTTTGACCTCTGAGTTTGAGCCAAAACTTGCTGTATGTGCCTGCAAACTCTCAGTGACAGGAGTTACGTGTTTCTTGTGTTATATGTTGCTAGAAGCCCCCCCCAAAAAAAGCAGCCCAGGGCAGCCCAGTAAAGGAGGCACTCGCTGCCTCACAGACCTTATCATCCCTATGCCAGGCAAAGCATGACAGGTGAACCCAGCAGGGGCTTTTAAAAAAAAAAAAAAAAAACAAAACCCCAGGTTTTTCATTTTGGTACTATCTTCTGGATCTCTGAATATTAAAATGTAAGCGTATTCTCACCAATTTGTAGGAGGGGGAGAAAAATCAAGGATTGTTACTACAATGCATCATGCAGAAAAGGCAGAGAAGCACAAATAGAGTTACTCTGCAGCAGGAGCAGTTACTTGCTGTCAGTGCAAGCTCTATCTTTTAAGACAGAGTCACAGGGCCAAGTACTGCAGTCTCACTTAGGCACATCTTATGAATCAATAGCTTTGTCTCAGTAAGAACCCAGGAAAGACTGCAGAACAATTTATATAATTGACTGGATCAGTAGCTACACCTGTTATTAAGATTACTTGACACAAGCGATTAAACAACTACCTGCAGTTGTTCATACCCCGCCAATATTTTGCCATTTCGGCTGATTTATCTACGACACGTGACTGCCTCGGGCTCAGCGTTTTGGAAACAGTTCAACTTTTTTCCAAGAACAAGTTTAAGGAATATTATGCTTTTAATTCTTTGAGCTCATCCTCTGAAAAAAACCAAACCAACAACAAACCAACGACAACAAACAAAACCCACAAGAACACTCTGATGCTTCAAGCTTCAGAGGAAAGTTTGAAATCTGGCAGCCTGGCTGTGGCTTTTGTCCCCTAGAAAAGCCTTTTGTCTCCGATGTGCCTCAAGTAAGCCCTCAGGAACTCACCATGAGAACTGCACTTCTCTAACGATGAAGGCTTGGCTTCCCAAAGTTCTTACTGTGCTTCCATAGAAAATGCGTGCCGACAGCAAGTGTTCCATCTTGATTATACTGTATTTCACCTCCACCCCATTTAAAAACTATGTAGAACAGGAAATACGACTCATTGATGAGTCTTTAAAGAAATCGCAGTGAAATTATGGATATCACACTAGAACCTTAGGAAAACATTTCTTGGGATGATGGGAACACCAGCCCAGCTGTCCACACAACGCAGTTGTCACCCTTGAACCAGCAACTTTGTCCAAGTAGCTCACACTCGCTGCCAACTATTATACCATCTCACTAATTATCTCCCCAGCCTTTATTGCATTTCTCCTCAGGCCACCCTCCCGAGGCAGAGAAGCAGTTCTGTCCCCGTCGCAGGTGAGGAACCCAAGTGAAGCATTTGCCCGTGGATACGTGGAACGGCGGAGAAGAAACAGGGAACCCAACCTGACTCTGCAGGTCCTGGGGCCAGCCTCATCTCCCAGAGCTGAGCCAACCCACTGCCCATTCACATCATCACTTCCAGAAACACCTCGCCAGCAAGTAAGAAAACACACCTCTTACCTGCCAAGTCTCCCGGTTTAAATTCTCAGCTCCTCCTCTTCTTATTTTCTTCTGCTTCCAACACTGAAGGCAGGGAGGGGAAAGAAAAGAAAAAAAAAAACACATATCAAAGAAAGAGCCATAACTACCTTATTCAAAACCTTTTTCATATTCACTACAGCATTTTATCCTGAGCAGAAAACCTCAAGGAAATAAGTAGGGTATCTCCATTTATTTTTCCACAAAACTCAGGTTAGGCCTTCAGCAAAGCTCTCCTTAAAATACGAGATGCTGAACCTGACAGCAAGACCTGTGGCAAGAGGAGAAAAGGGGGATCTCGTTAAAGGAAAACTAAAGTGAGGGAAGCAATGGGTATAAAGGAAAAGATGGGGATTAGGATCCCACTACAGCGAGGGCCTTATTCACAGAACTGTAGGAACACATGTAACTTCAGTTAATTAGAAGTCTCTACTCAGACGGACACAAACTCACACAGAAACCTTCAGGGTCTTCAGAAGGAAAAAAAGGAGAGAGGGGCAAGTGGGAAACTGAGCCACAGTCAGCTGGGATCAATAGAAAGGCTGACAGCAATTTCAGTGGACTTTGGATCAAACCCAAAGCAGCAGAAGAAAAAAAAAAAAAGATGCAGCAGGAACAGGGAGAATAAACGAGAGAGGAGATTAATAACTCCAAGAAATATTATTAATACAATCTGGGAATAGCCAGGGAATTGCAAGGGGAAGGTTAGATTCTGCTCTTCAGGCTCATAAATGCTGCCTTGCTCCATCAAAATCAATGGAATTGTTTTAGATTTACATCAGCGTAACTAAGAACAAAATCAAATTAAGGAGTACAGAGTAACTGGAGAAAAACCAAGCATTATTGAGCGTTCCAACACTGGGAGGCACTCAGATACTATAGTGCTGAAGGCCATGTTAGTAGATTGATTAAATGATTGATCCATCAGTAGGAGATTTATCCAATATGGGGAGGAAACAGAGAGCTCTAAGTCAACACCACTACTCAGCTATTACAGTGTGCAGAAAATATAAATAAACGTGCAAAGGACATGCTTTATAGTATTTGCAGTAATAATAATTCTCAATTATTTCCCACCCTTGAGATTAGCTCTAACCTATTCCTTTAACATTTTAAAAGTGTTTTGTAAAATTATTTTTTTAGAAAGTTTTCCTAACAAAACCCCGGGACTTTCTTGTTCTCATTTGCATCATTGCTCCTTCTTTGAGCCTTAAAGACTGATACCAAACAAAACAAAAACTAAAGCCAGAGCCATTTATACTAGGAGACACGCACTATTTTTCTTGGATGAACAACTTTCTCTACACTTCATTGCTAAGCTCATCGTGAGTTTTGTATATGACAGTGTGAAAGTAGCAGTTTCTTTTCAACAGTTTCATGCTCCCACCAACACAGACTAGTTTCTTTCAGACACCTACTTTCGCTAATGCAGCGCCTTCCCTTATGTCATGTCCACACTGCCTCTGTTCTAAAACCACAAACTTAAAAAAAAAATAAATTAAAAATTAAAGCTCTGACTTGAGTTAATCTTTCTTGCCTTTTATTTACTTATTTCCTTCTAAAATCACTGCAGTTCTCAAATTGTACTTAAGTCCTTACCACTGGGATTTCAAATGACTTGAACATTATCTGGTTTTATTACAAATAAAAAAAATTATTCCATTCAGTGTCCCTTTCATTTCCATGTTCAGCCAACAAAATCCACCCATTCCTAACAATACCTGCAACAAAGCTAGTAACATTTTGTGACATCTCTGTCACCCACATATGCATGCATTTTTTCACTTTTTAGTAGATGGCCTAGAGGCACAGAGAAGGCTTCTACTAGTATCCTGGAGAAATGCATTTAATCTCAAATTGTAGAGATTTATGTTTATATAAATGGAACGTGAGGTTGTGTCTAGCTCCTGCTCCCACAGGTAGACTTTGATTAATAATTACAAGTTCAGTCCTTAAATTCCAATTAATAGTCAGACCATTTAAAGAAAAAAAAAAAAGGGCAAAAAGCAGGCTTACACTTTTTTAAGTTCATAAAAGACAAAATAGTTTAAAAAAGTTTCTTTAAAGAATACTGATTCCCTTTCAGAGAAGATGGTGTCTTTGGATGGATTATTTTCTAAGAGGATCTACCCAGACTTTTCAAAATACAAGACAATTTCAACCAGGACAAGAGGGTGATTTCCTACAAAGCTGCGTAGTAGTAAGCACAAAGCTGCACCTTCTCATATAGAAGGTGAATGTCTATTTCATATACGTGCGTTTACACCAGCGTTGTACTGAACGTAGTACGACACACACAACACTGCCCAGCTCAGCATTTTTCTATTAGTTTGTGTATCACGGAGGAGTGTAAAGGCCCAGATCCCACTGCAAGGTCTAATGACCACAAGTGACATTATTATGTGTCAACCTATTCTTAAATACTGTTTCAGAAATAACAACTTTATATTGTTTCCCTGGGAGTTACATGTGTTTTGATTAGCCAGTTGCTTAGTGACATGGCTTACTGATGGTTTTTTATCACAGTTAGGCTGATGGTTGGGCTAGATCTCAAAGGTCCCTTCCAACCTAGACAATTCTATGATGACCAACGCTTGGCTGCAAGTAAGACCAGAAAGGTATGATCCAAAATACTGATGGAGGGAACTGTAGAAAGTTCTACCTGGATATTTATTTGAGCATGTTTGCTCAACTTTACTCACAGATTAGGCTCGTAACTATACAAATTTATTGCAGATTACAGGTTGGTAACACACCTACCTTCAGTTCATGTATCTATGATCAAAAATTAGAGCTCACTGTCTTGGGCGTAACAGCATTCATACTTGCTAATTATCATCTGCTGCATAGAGGAAATGGAGCAGAAAACCTATCTGTAAGTCACCGTTTCCCTTTCTTCCAATTCCCCAAAATAAACAAATTAAAGACAAATTAAACAAATTGTGAAAGGTTTACAGTAAGACCCATGCAAAACTTTCACCACAAAATGTAAAAATCCCTCATGCTTCATTACAAATCTGAAAAACAAGACAGTATCGGCAAAGAACTTTCACACACTGATTAAGAGTGTTAAAACAGAAACTAAAGAAAAGCTCTAAGATTGAGAAAGAACGATGATTTTAAGAAGAAATTATTTGAAGTAGAGTGTTTTCATATTTCACAGCTAGAAGTCAGGGAAAATGAATAGTTTCAGAAACTGAAAACCACCTTGATGGGCAAGAACTCTTGCAAACCAGTTAAAAAACGAAAAAGAAAAAAGTCATTTCCATACCCTCTTGGACACCCCCAAACTTATCTTTAACAGCAGTATATCTTTACTTCAGGCGCAAACAAACAACGTGTTTTAACACTTGAAAAAACTTCATAATTCAAGAGGATTTGGATTCAGAGTTTCAGGGAAATCTTTCAGAATTAGGCTAGAATTTATTATACACTGGAAAAGAAACATCACAAACCAAACCACCTATATTAACCATCTACAAAGACAGCAACTGGCTTCCTGGCTCTATTTTTGTGGACTTTACTCTGAAAGTAGCCTCATCATTTCAGCGATTCTCTTCCCAAACAATACTGGTATACTACTTTTTTTAATGTTTTGAGAGCTCATTATCTAGGACTTGCAAAGGCAGGGATTGATTTCACATGATTTGTCCATGAAATGCCTATTGCAGCAGGTCTCCGGTTCCCACCCGCAGTTTCAGGGTACCGTTACCCGAGATGCTACAGTAGAACATGTTAACATCCCTCAAGCTTTCATCTTTTTCTTTGACATTGACAATTTGCACTTAAGGAAAGAAAGTACAAAGCTGTTCACTTTAAAATCATAGAATCATTTAAGTTGCAAAAGACCCTTAAGGTTAACGGCTGGACTCGGTGATCTAACATTACTAAGTTTACCACTAAACCATGTCCCCAAGTGCCACATCTACACATCTTTTAAATAATTCCAGGCATGGTGACTCAACCACTTCCCTGGGCAGCACGTTCCAATGCTTGACAACCATTTCAGCGAATAAATTTGAACTTGAATCTAACAAAAGACTGGAAGAGCAGCTCGAGAGGAATAAACTGCTCTGTTCACTTCAGTGAGGTGTCAACGCCGATAACCCACAAACGGCCATAACAGGGTTGAAGTTTAAGGTATTTTAAGGCTTACATACGAAAAAAGAACAGGTTAGACAAAGCACTATACGACTTCCCACTCTGATGTTGTAGGCATGAGGCATTTCAAAGATAACCTGTTTACCCTCCTCCCATCTAACGAGAACCCAGCCTACAGAGCCCAACACACTTCAACTGCCTAAATGAGAAAGGGATGAATTCACGTGGCTCAACTGAGTGCAAAAATAACATCCAACTTCAGCGACTTGCATGAGTGGAGCTGAGTTTGTAGGCATCCTCGGAAGGGTATTTACACACTTTTCTACCCTCCTCTGCTCTCACTGCAATATACTTGTACGGAAAATTTCTTAAATCAGACGTGGCAGAACCACTAATAATCCATTTCCACTCTGGGTGAGCTTGGCTAATGAATTCAAATGAGAGCAGAAGCAAGCCACAGACCGCCAGATTTTTAATATCCTCATATTTTCTAGTAATGGTGTAATTGTAATTAATGTTTACTTTGTTGTGTGTTTTATTGTTGAGTCTTTAAAGTCCTCTGGTATCCCTTTGGGATATACAGCACTATATAAATGTAAGTTGTTATTATCAAATAACAATCACCGGCCATTTAAAATATACAATAGCTACCTGATTATACTTAACCAAGTTGAAGGTCTAATAAAAAATGATTATATATAATCTAAATTAAAGATATTTTTCCCCAGTTCAAAGAATCCAAAGTTCTTTGCACTGAGTATGCGAGTGCTCTGCAACACCTGGGGCTTGATCCTGCAGTACTGAAATCAGACAGGATTTTAGCTGTTGCTTTCAATGGAGAGGTGGCATGTGGCAAAGAGTTCAACATCTTGACAATTCTACCCTTCTGAAGCAGCAAAACTGAGATTTATTTTGTTTCCCAAAAATCACTTGATAGAGTATTCATCCTTACCTCCAGTACTCATCCTGAAGCATCTATAACAGTCATTTTGGTTTTATCACCAGTTACCTACACACTGCACGTCTGAGAAATTATTTCAACATCGTAGAGATCCCCGAGCTCAACCTGCTGGTGGTGCTGCCCACTGGGTGCATGGTGGAACATGAAAGCAACAACTCACCCTTCCTCTCCGTGGTCAGAAATCCTGACAACTTCCTCCTCTTTTTACGATACATTCACGGGGACAGAGCCTCCAAAATATTTACTTCTTGCACATGAAGTAGTCTATGCAACCACGAGAGATATTTTTAGTATGCAGTAGATTCTGGAAGCTCTGCTGTCGGGCATACTTCAACCCCCCCCCCCAAAATCACACAATTAGCGATAAGGTACGGTGACATTTTATACACAGACTCTTGTGGAGATTATTTACTCGGCTTTGAGCTGCTAGAAACCACATCTTCAAGCTTTGAATCCACTGGGGAAAGAACTAATTTAGCTGAAAGTCTAACAGATGAAAACACGACTCCAGGACTTAAGGTTAGAGAAAGCCTTGCTTTTGCTCTTTCCTAATAAATAGCATGAGACTGGGGGAGGGTGGGGGTGCGGGCAGAAACACGTCTTTCCTGGCTGAACTTTGCCAAATCATTTCCCTTGCTCCAGGTTTCTCATCTGTGGAAGGGGGGTAACGGCATCAACCTCGGGACTGATGAAGAGCACTGAAATATAACGTCGACCCATCTACAACGATAAGAGATCATCTTGTGGACCTTTTAGTATCAATAAAAAATAAAAAAAAAATTCATTTCAGAGTCAATGACTTGTTGGCAAGTGATGACTAACCCAACTTAAATTCAACTGCACGGGTTAAGAACGCAGTGGGTCCAGGATCCCTCCCTCCCAGGATCCCCTCTCTTTGCAGGGAAGGACAGACTGCTTTCTGGGTCACAAAGGCCCAACAGGGGCTGAAACATTTTTGCCAAAAAGCATCTTTGTGCTGACTACAAGGGCAAGCTGAGATGACAATGTTAAAATCTAGTGACCTCAGATAAGCACGTAACGTGAGTTAAGATCAATTTGGAGCCACAACCTTGTTTTTAATCAGTTCTGTATTCTTCTGACATTTCCTTTGAAAAAGAAAAAAGTCTAAGGTTTGACCTGAACTTCCCTCCTTCTCTTGGTTCCTCCCCAAAATATGTTTTTTAATTCAGAAATTACAGTGGGTTGATTTTTATGTGGAAAAATTACCAAAGAAAAATACCTGCAGCAAATAACTTCAACAATTTTCCCCACCGTGAGTATAAATATTTTGTTTCAAAACTGGTATTTCAAAACAAGAATGTTTAACTGTCATATAAAAATCGTTCACTTTCAGTTTAAATGAAGATAATTGAAGTGAGAAAAGACTGCATATCTTTGGGTATTGGACTGAAGATTTCTCTCTCCAGCAACGCAAATAACAACAACTATGATGTGCCGTAGACCTTTCACATGTACTTAATGACTTCAGTGGCACTCAGCCAATTTCCACCAGCTGAGAATCCGGGACAGAAGCCCCAGCTGAAATCAGGGCTCCCTTCTAGGAACCTCTCTATACATGCAATGGAAGAGACAGCCCTCGCAATACAGTTTGTAATTGAAAAGGACAGCATAACCAAAAGATGAGAAGGAGAGATTATTATTGAAGGAGAGATTATTATTATTAAAGGAGGGAGGGAGGATAAGTGACCATCGCAAAGTGACAAAGAAATCTGGGGAAAAGCAAGGCACGGATTTCTTGAGTTCTGAGCCCCCAAATAAGGCATCCTTTCTTATAGCCATTTCACGCAGTCAGGTTGGAAATAAAAACTTAACAAATTAAAAATAAACAATAATTTTTTTAAGTACAGTAGTCACCCATCAAAACTTCCCATATATTAGCTAACTTTGATTTTTAAGTGTTACCCACTGATCTTTCCTGCTTGCTGGAGCATGCTGTCAGTAGGGTTCTTCAGCTGCAGAAGATGGTGGATGATCATGCTCGCGTACACACACAGCTTTTCGCTGCAAGTCCTTCATCAGCACCAAGACTGCCTGAGCCACCAGAAAGTGCCACTTTTTGTTTGACACCTGTCTGTCTCTAAGGTGTCAGCAGAGAAGCACGAGGTGCTATCCATCAGTCAAGCCACAATAGACCCTGACACACCAGTTAGTCAGAAGGAGTCGGAAGGCTAAGTCAGGGGTGCTACCTGGAGGTGGGAAAAGGATCTGGGAGGCACGGGGAGGAAAGGAGAGCAGGGTGGAGGTGGTACAAGATCCATATTGTTGTTTCCCTGGAAGGACACAGCGTGTCATAACGAATTACCGTTAATTTGCACCAGCAGTACAGTTAGATTGAGACCGGCGAGCGACGATGACAAACAGCACTTGCAAGATCACATAATGAGGGGGCAAGGCTGCTTCACTGGAGCCGCTTCACTCAATTAGTGGACAAGGCTTTTAATGCTGCTATGCACAACCAAAGCAATTTTGATTACTTAGAGCTAAGTCTCCATTTAGAGTGAGTCAGAAGCTGAAACAGTGTTGTTTTTTTGTTTTTTTTTTCTTTTAATATAATTTATCTACAGAGTATTTGAATGGTAATAAGCTATCTGAAAGCTAGACACATTAGCCTCTGTTTGTGCCTAAGTAATGTTGAAATACACTCTTTGAACTTATTTCAAAAAGTATCTATTCTAGCAAATAAAACCGATAAAAAAAATAGCAAGTCATCAATACTACGCCAAAAGTGAGGGCCAAATTTTGCTCTTATTCGCTGTGATTTAACTCCGACAATTTTGGAAGGGGATTTTGGTAGAACAGCAAGAGTCCCATGACAGCACACTTCTAGCAGTAGCGTGCTTTGCTCACATCCTCTTCTGCTGGGTTTACAATTAGTGATTTGATTGATTCTGTTAGCCAAAGACCAAAATTGCATTACCTGCTGAGTACTATATAAAATTTTCTTTGTTCATTTGTTTAATGAGGGTTCTGGGTGGTTGAGGTTTAGAAAGCGTGAGTTGATCCCAAGAAACTCACAAAACCTGAGCAAGTCTCTGACTGTTCATTAAATGTTTCTGAGCTATTTCTGCTAGCTTAGATCCCACCCTTAGTTTCCACTGGTGAAAGTGGAGTTAGACAAATGAGCTTAAGGATACTTTTGCTGAGCAAAAGAAGGTGCTGCCAGCAGTTTAAAAGTCAATTCTGTGGCCTAGATGCTGCTGCCAAACTCTCCTTGCCATTGTGTCTTAGGGATTAGAGTATTCACCAAGATCAGGAGGACCAAAACTGAAGTTAAACAAGATTCAGAGCAAGGATCTGGGCATACACCATATCCTAATAGCTGCTCTAAGTAGTGCTACGTTAAGATCTACTTATCAGTCTTTCCAGTTGAAGCTCTGCATAAACACTTATGTATTCCCTGGAATAGGGAGCAGTTAGTTACCTGTTTTCACAGGGATCAGCCTAATTACAGACCTACAGATTATTCTATTTCTCCCTCCATGAACATGTATGCATGAATATATGCATATATAGACTAAGAAGGAATCTGTGAAGAGGAAAAATCATGTTCAAGACCTTTCATTTAGAAAGAAAGAGGATAAGAAGATGGATCTCCTATGTGCCCGTGAGACGTCCTCATCGCTAGGCTGTATAGGTACCGAGTCTTCTTGGAAATCCCAAGAAATCAAAATGCTTTGTTTCATATGTACTGAAAGGAATCATTTTGACATTCAGAATTTTATTTTCATTTTTATTTTGGCTGAAATTACTTATCAGATTTAACCCAAATTTCTAAAGAACTTGAGCTGCTTAGAAACTGAATTTTTGGATGCATAAATTTGTTTCTGTGGGAAAAAAAAAACCACCCTCTACCTAAATATGCAACATTTCAGTACTTCATCAGGATTTCTTACAAGTGGGTGGAGGAGATTGGGGGGGTGGGGTGCAGTTGAGAGAAAGAGATTCCTTATCAAAGAATCAAGAGAGGTCGTTTATCATCCACACTTCTCCCCATGCGGGATCTAGCACAAAGCTGGATTTTTCCACCAGCCCGTGAAGCACCCAGTACTGCCCAGTTACTGTGGGCAGGGTACCCACACCAACAGACCAAATGTCTGATGCATTAGGGGCACAGAATGGAGATAGGCTTTGCCTAAAGCAGAGAGCCAGGAACATTTTAAACTGTTTCATTTCTCAGCTCCAGTACAGCTATGTATGTATAATTTATTTAAGATTTGACTCGGCAGGGTAGCTGCATGCAATCAGCATATTGTTTTTGTGAAGGTTCCCCCCTATTGCCCCTTAGACAGATTTTAACTGTCAGTATATTGGCCTTTTGAATTTTTGTTTTCATAGTACCATAAGCTATTTGAACATACATTATTATGTACTAATCATTGCTTGTCCAATTTTTTTTTTGAGTCTTACAGGCGAGAGCAGAGAACAAGAAATGCAATTTAGTTAGAACTTCAAAGCAATGTTTCGTTATCATCCCAACTGGGGCTCTTTTATGCCTCTCTCACTATTTGGTTTTAAAAGTGAAAGGAAACCAGTTGCTTAAATTTGTTCTTTCAAATTTCCACCCACCTCCTCCTGCTCTCAAAGGAGGAGCTTTATGATAATAGATAGGCTGATCTTGAGATCAATCACAGATCGAGATATATTTACTGTCCTCAGATAGTCATAGTATTGCTTACATCCACATGAATTAAAGATTGCCTAAATCCTGCCTCTGAACATTTCCAAACTTTAAAAAGATAGAGATCTATATTTGAATTTCATATCCATCTCATATCTCTATAGTGAGATGAACAAAAATACCCGATTCAATCACACCTGAACTCTACAAAAACCAGATCTTTCAAGATTTGATGTCATCCTGCGGACTTGTGTACATAACGAACCAGCCCTGGAAATCTTATACAGAACAGCTTCACTCCACAATTATCCTTATTCCTTTTCAGGAGCCCCTTTGTACGGTTTAGCTTTGAAGTGGATTAAGCTAGACTCCATATGGCATTTTTAGTGGTGAAGTAAAGTGCCCACAACAGGAACTAGTGCAGAAGAGTATTGTGCTTCAGTGCATAGCCAAGCTTGTTCAACAATGACCTAAGACAGGGTAAGCCTGAATAATATGCTTGGGTTAAAAAAGATGCTGGCTGCATGATGGGGAAAAAAAAAAAAAAAGAAGAAAGAAAAATGTGATAGTTTCCATTGCGCAAAAGGTCATATTACTGTAGATACTCTGCATGGTTCCTTTATAAATTAAAAACCACAGATTGGCCACATTCCATATCTCTAAACTTCAATCCCAGATTTGAAAATCCCAATGCTACAGGGGCAGTGGTGACACCATCTTAGTCAGGACAAGCAGGATTGATGTGATGGACCATATTTTCCACATAAAGGCTCTCCGTCCACTACTGACAGTCCTGGTTACTCCTCCTCCCTCAGCCTCTCATCTCTTCCCCGTGTCTTTTTGACCAAACAGTCCAGCCTGGAAACAAGCTTTGGTTAAAATCCATTTAGTTCCATGAAGAGAAAAAGAGAATAAACTCCTCCAAACAAGATTTTAAAAAGCAAATCAACAATATCTGTGATGTTTAACTCAAAAAATATAAAAAAAAAACCACCCCAACCTATTTTAAACTTTCACATACTAGTAAAAGTTCATCCAGGTGGAGCAATTGTTAGTGGAGCAGAGAACAAGAAACTGGAAAGGTTAAGGTTTGTCTATATGAAAATGGTAACTCAAATACACACTCAGGGGACAGTTATACATATGTTTTTGAACTAAAACTCTAACCTGGCATGATTAATCCTGGCCTTAGTTTTGTCAAAATATTGGAGTCCATATGGCACGAAGCAAATAATTTTACATTTTTATTTTAAACCCCTATGTGTTTTTCTTGTCTATTCCCTCCTCTTCCACCACACACACACTGGCAGCCGCTACCGATACGCCAAATGCCAAATCAACCCTGCGAGCTGGCTGGCACAAGCGCTCTACAATACTGGCACACGCTTCCTTTTGCGGGGGGGGGGGATTCTCTCTGAAACCCCGTGGCACATCCAAGCATCCCTGCTCAGCAGCTGAGGACCCTGCTTATCCCAGTCACGCCAGCAACAGGGTGCCTCGACCCTGACCGCGCTGCCCGTTTCATTCCGCTTAAAGCCAATAAAACGACGGCGCTTCGCACCACGGCGCATCGATTTCCCCCACCCTGCCCCAAAGAATCGGTATCTTTTTGGAGAAGTATCGCTGCTGCGGAAGGAAAGGCTGCAAAATTGTTGAGAAAAAAAAAAAAAAATAAAAAAAAATCCAAACCAACAGAAAAAAAAGAGTCATCGTTCACCTGGGCTGAGCAAAGTCCTACACGTACAATTCGACCTACAGAACATGGAGCTAAAGGAATGCACTCCCTCACCTCTTGAGCATAAAACCTTCGGTGAGCTGGAGGGAAATCAGGAAAATAGAAGGCTGTGCTGAACCCTGTCAGGATTCAAACTTCATTTGATGCTCAAATACTACATCATTCCATTTGCTGCCCTTCCTATTTCATTTTCTGGATTTTTTTCCCCCCTATTCGTGTTGTTCTAACCCATGGCACGATTTTTATTTATTTTATCTATATATATTTAAAGATTTTAGTTAGATAATCATTTAGAGTATAAGACCTCAGGCTCCCTAAATAAGCAAACAAGTAATCCTATTTTTAGACAAAGACCCAGAATGAGCATTGGAAAGTCAAGCACACTGTACCAAACCAAGGGCATATACCTTTTAGTTGATTTTCCACACTTGTGCATTAAGTTTGTGGCCAGGGGCGAATCCCACCTCCCAGTGTGACACACATTCTCTGCAGCTACAGGAACCTTGCCCAGGATCTTCAAGACAGCCCCGAGTGCAAGATCAAAATAGCAGCCTTTTTTTCACTCGTAGAAGAAAATGGTGAATCCCTCTTCTGTGACAGCCTGTTTTAGAATCATCTAGAATCATAGAATCATCTAGGTTGGAAGGGACCTTCAAGATCATCTAATCCAACCGTGTTTTGAGGGAGTTTTTGCAGCATTTCTGAGAAAGACCCATTTCTTGGGCTGCATTGCATTGCGGTGCACAGGCCAGAGAAGCCTCTAGGGGGATGCTGTGCCGCCACAGCTGTTCAGAGGTCCTCATGTCAGACCAACATCTGCAAATGGAGAACAAGCCCATGCACTGCTGTTCCCTTGAGATTTGGTGAGGAGCCCACAGGACCAAGTGAACATACTAGCAGTTGCGCGTAATGCTGAGGAAATGGCCAGCAGGTCTGATACTACCTGGAACTCCCAAGGTGCTGGAGGCTCCCTGTCATGGTACACCACCTTGCACAGCCCAGCCGAAAACTGACCAAGGAACAGGTAAGCAACAACCAATGATTTGGTTACTCCCTGCCACGGCGTGATGGTCAACGGAAACCACACAATTGCAACAGATAAAAACAAAACAAAACAAAAAAACTATCACAGAATCACATGGGGTTGGAAGGGACCTCTAGAGATGATCTAGTCCAACCCCCTGCCAGAGCAGGTCCACCCAGACCAGGTTGCACAGGAATCCAGGTGGGTTTGGAATGTCTCCAGAGCAGGAGACTCCACCACCTCCCTGGGCAGCCTCTGCCAGGGCTCTGCCACCCTCACAGGAAAGAGGTCCCTCTTCATGTTTAGGTGGAACTTCTTATATCCAAGTTTGTACCCATTCCCTCTTGTCCTGTCCCTGAAAAAAGACTGTCCCTGTCCTCTTGAGTGTTTATAAGCATTATAGTAGCATTATATATATAATGCTATATATATTATGCATATAATGCTATATATATTATGTGTATAATGCTATATATATTATATATATAGCTTTATAGTATACACCTTTAAGTATTTATAAGCATCGATCAGATCCCCCTCAGCCTTCTCTTCTCCAGACTAAAATGACCCAAGTCCCTCAGCCTCTCCCCGTATGAGAGATGCTCCAGGCCCCTCACCATCTTTGTAGCCCTCTTCTGTCCTCTCTCCAGCAGTTCCCTGTCCTTCTTGAACTGGGGAGCCCAGAACTGGACCCAGTGCTCCAGATGGGGCC
>JAOTQQ010000001.1:70332357-70349981 GCA_026546715.1 Gallinago undulata | reverse complement strand
ACCCAGTGCTCCAGATGGGGCCTCCCCAGGGCAGAGCAGAGGGGCAGGATGACCTCCCTCCACCTGCTGGTCACACTTTTCCTGATGCCCCCCAGGATGCCATTGGCCTTCTTGGCCACAAGGGCACATTGCTGGCTCATGGTCATCCAGTTGTCCACCAGGACTCTCAGATCTTTCTCCTCAGAGCTGCTCTCCAGCAATAGCCTCACGGAGAGAGGAGGCAACTTCAGTCTCTTGTACCCATACAATACATCCACGAGACACCGGGCTGCCTGCCTCTTCCCACATTACCAACTTTCTGTTGGAGCAGCAACTCCACCTAACAAATGTAACTTTAACAACAGTAAAACAACCTAATAGCTTAGCATGCCAGGGGGCTAATGTGGTGGGCCATTTAACGCTGCACTAAATAGCCCTGGTTTGATTCTCATTGCCAAGTGCTGAACTGAGAATTGCAACTGCAGGAGCAGTTCCTAATTCATTAGTTAAAGGGGGTCATTGCTCATAGGGTGGGGAAGAGGAAAGAAAGGGGGGAAATATCAGACGACTCTAAACATTCAAAGTCGACAGAAGGTTGCACTCCTGAGAGATGCAGTATTTAGCTGAAAGCCTGACAAAGCTCTGCAGCTGGGAGGCCTGTGGTGGTTTTACTCGGCACTAAAAAAAGTTGCCATAAGACACTTGTAACCTGTATAATAGGCTTGGTGGGAACGGGGAAGCTGGGAATGAAAGGAAGGTGAAAACATCTTGCTAATAACGCCGCGGTTTCGTTTCAACTGGCCCTCAAAGCCGTACACCACGCAGGCTGCCAGCACAGCAAAACAAATAAATTGCCTTCCCATCTATGCTTCCCTCCTCACAAAAAAAAAACCAAACCCCCAAAAGAAACCTGATTGCAAAAGGAGATCACTTAAAAACTTAAAATGATACAACAAAACAAGCCCAAATTTACAGGGCACCTCTGCAAAGGGAGAGCTTTATTCCTGCACATTAGAACCCTAAACCAACCGTTTTCTCTAATTTCTGCCATCACTCAGATTGGCCTTGAATTACCTCCTGATAGGCCTCCCATGTGCTTGCAGATGAGAGAGTGTAATGGGGATCTGTTAATTAACTAGAAGCAAAGTTGCACGGTGGGGATCAAACACTGGATGCGTCCTAAAACTCCCACAGAGAAGATGAAATGCAGCGCAAACTTTAAAGACTTCCCGTCATTAGCCAAGACCTTGGCTGCTCCTGGCCCAGACCCCTCCTGTTTCGGAGAACAATGAGGACAATGATGGCAGAAATGAAATAGTGCAGCAAGGAACAAAGGAATTAGCTATTTACCCACAGAGAGAGAAAGGAAAAGAGGGGCAGGGGGGGAAAGGGGGAAGGGAACTTGCCTTTTTTTCTAGGGTTTCTGTCTACTTTTAATTAATTTACGGCTGCCAGGGACTTGCACACAGAGCACGCCCAGGAGCATTGTGTTAGAGCACGGTGTTAATACATGTAACATCTACTGTTTATACCCGGGCAGGAAGGAGAAGAAGCTGGGGCAGAGGGGCAGTAGGGAAGGAGGAGAGGAGATCTTCCTTCTTCGCAGCTGCTTGAAAGAAACAGGCAGAGAGGAGCAAAAAGGTTATGCTGATCTTTAACTTCTACGAGCCCGCTTCCACGCAGGCTATTATTACTCTTTAAAAGAACTCCAGGGTAGGGTAGACCACTGTGGGCAAGACTTGTACCAAAATGAAAGAGGATGGCACTAGGACAGGGACACCCAGGGGAAGTGACGGCAAGCACCGCACCAGCAGCTCATCAGAAAATGAGGGGGGCCAAGTTTAACGGGCTTCTTCCAGCATCCTTAGATCAAGGGAGAAAATCTCAGGGTGGAGACCCACAGCCACACACAGTGCTATGCAGAGATACCCAGCCAAGCTTCGTGACAAAGCTAACGGGGCCAGGCAGAGCGCCACGCTGCCACCACGGCACCAGTAGCCAGCTTCTTCAGTGGTTCCATAGATAATTACCAAATATTGACTTCACTGAGCTGAAAATCCAGCTGTCGCTAAACTCTGCCTGCTCCTCAGACACAAGGGCATGGGACCAGACTGGGTTCTTACTGGAACGGCACCTGGAGGCAAGACAGGATACCCTAAAACACCTACGCTGGTATTATAAACCTATGTTTGAGAGAACGACTTGAGCACCAAATGACATTTTGCTTCATCTTCCTTTTCATCTAAAAAAAATGGTTGTCAGATGGCTATTTTCAGGCAGCCTAAACCCCAGAAACCCAAAGAAACACTGCATTTCCATTGCAAGCCTAGAGGAAAAGGCAGAGAAGCCACAGCGTTCGAGTCAGAGCCCTGCATTAAGACTCCACAGCTCCACCTACAAAACCACCAGAGCTCAGAGAGCGTGGGGATGGGTGCAGCAGGAGAAGCTGAAGGGAACAGAGAAATTCTCCTGGTAGGTGCTCTGTGAATGTCTGCTTGGGCTTTTGTCTCCCTTGGAGAAGGAACAGAAGAAACAGAGGCTCCAATGAAACATACGAGTCTGCAGCTGCTCAGATTTATTCTCAGCCTAGACAGTGGCCTTAGGCAGCAAGGCTTTCAGTCTGTATTTTGCACATCACTGCTTCTGATAGGGAATGGGAACAGGAACAGAGGCCAAGGAGTCCTACAGCTGGACACGAGCCCCAGGTGAGGATGAAGCATTTACAGTATTTTCTAGTTGCTCAGAAGAACGGTGGCGGAGGTGTCACTCTTTTTCAAAGGTAAGATCAAACAATAACTATTATATATGTTTTAAAACTAAGCAGCATAAACATTTGGTTTCCGGGCTACCTGTTCAGAAGAATCAGCATGTGTTTCACAGTTCAGCAGAAGAGGCAAAACCTTCTAGGTTTACAGTTAACAAGACCAAAGCAACAGTTAAAAAGCACACTGCAATCAGGCATGGGTGGCTACGTAGAAAAGAAGCACAGAAAACTTCCCTGACATCTGGTCCAGGGCATCAAGCTTGACTTGCCATAGGACAAGGGCAGAGGACAGTAAGGGAATGTCCTTTGACACCAGTACCAGTGTCCCAGCACTGTCCTACATTGGCTAAGTCCAGAGATGGGTAACAGAGGTGAGGTTCACCAGAGATGGTGAACAGAGGATTGGGGGTCTTTATATCCTGTTTGGATGCTTCAGAAAGCCAGCTATGCTTTCCAAGGGGAAAGGGATGTCTTCTTTTCCAGAAGCATCTCATCCCAGTGCCTGATAGTTGAGTTTCCGTGTAACAGGCACCACTCTCTAGTGTTGCCTCCATATTACTCAATTCCAACTAAATTCAACTAAAGTATCTTGGAGTACCTCTCTTTGCTTTTTCACTCTTCTCTCTTCCAGCAGCTCTTGCTTCTTCCCCCAAGGACCACTGCTTGTTATTTGGAAAGCGCTGCTGTCACAACTTCTGTGTGTGAATGCATTTCCCCCTACCAGTGAGGTCCAGATACTCAGCTGGCACCCCAGGGATGGCCGTATCATTTGTGTCTGGAGCCCAACGTGGCCCACATCACGGCAGCCCTCGAGTGCTGCATCGCCAGCTATCACACTCATCCTCACTGCTTTCCTTTTAAGTAATGCTGCTGTTGGGGCAGTTAGACACGTGCATGGTCTGCCTTGCCTTCCGTCAGCTGGGAAAGCTTGTGGCCAAGGTGGGAACCAAGGTGGGAACCAAGGTGGGAACCAAGGTGGGAACCCAGTCTCAGCTCCAGATGAATATTACTGGGATGCCTGCACTCTTATTCACAAACAGGGTTCCCATGCCTACATTTTAGCAACTGATGTTTCATTATCTAAAGCTACCAGACTCATCCATGCCGGTGACTGTGACATTTGTGTGTATACAGGCATTATTTTCTCCATTATTTTCTCCATTCTCGTTGCGCCGCTGAATCTCTGGTGATGCTCAGGGAGACCACGAATACTGAGCAACCGTAGGGTTTGAATGAGTTGGCGCAGCAGCGGGGAGGTCACTTTGGGTCAGAGCTGAAGCACTTTAAGGCAGCAGCCAGCGATAAACCTGCTTACAACCGTTGTCTTTTGGGGGAAAACAGACATCATTGATTTCAAGAGCAAGCACTACCACCCCCCGCTGCCCGACTGAGAACCAAATCTCGCTCATCTTGTTTATCCAAGCAGATCTGTTTGGACTTCTACTTTTGAAATGGAAGAAATCTCTTCAAATTTCATGAAGAGAGAGAAAGGGGGGCTCAGTTTAAGAAATTTGTTCAAATCTCAAGCAGAACAGACGAGATTATAGCTCCAGAGGGAAAATTGCTTTAACGTGGCAAAAATACATGAAATTGATCCTTACAAAAAGGTCTGAAGTACAAAGTAGCAGACTCCAGGTTTCAAATTCTTTGCTTTTATGCACCTCTGTCAGCAAAATGACTGTGTTAGAATAAGTGACTTTTAAAAAAATCTGTTTTATTAATTCATTTGGCTTATATCACTGAGAGGAAATCATCCCATCACAAAATCTGCCAAAAGGTTCAGTTATTATTAGCCTCTAAGATGCAAGCTAATTGCTTTCTGTATTTTTCACCAAAACCAGCTGAGATCCCGAGGTTCACAAAAAGGATACTGCACATGCTCAGAAATTCGCCTGTCCTGAAGATTTTTAATTACACATCTGACATTAGTGTTCCCCCGTGTAAAAACTGTGTTGTTAGGTTCACATCTTACAGAGACTTCAGCAAGCCTGTAACTCTGCACACATCAATAGTCTTGCTGAAGTCAGATTTAGTTTATGCATCTGAACAATCCCTCTAAAACGTCAATTTGCCACACCTTTGCAAAATCAGAGCCCAACTGTATCACAGTGAACATTATAGACCTTGTCCCAAATGCCTGAAATTAAATTATTTTTTTAAAGAAATATATTTAACAGAAAGTTTAAGGGGAAAATTGTTGGGTCTCTCTATTCTCTTCTTCTCTAAAAAAATTTATCAAAACAGTTATCCAAAGACTGCAGTACTGCACAATCCCTCCAGTCTTACGTATCTCCTCCTCCATCCCAGAAGTTAGTTCAAGCCTGGTAGTAGTCCAAAAAAAAGCAGAGTGACTTGACATCTCTACACCCCAGTAATTCTCTGCACCCATCATGATTTCTTGAGACATCCCGATGCAGTGCATGTTGAAACAGGCTCTCAGAGCTCCAGTTTGTTCTGGAAGCAGGAAGAGGGAGAAAGCAGCTTGACGCCAGGTCAAGGGCTGAAGTTCAGCAGGTTGGCTCAGCTCAGAGCATGGTCAAACAAGCACAAGAGCAGGCTCAAGCGAGGATTGATCCTGGTCAATTCCTTTTACTCTGATAGCTCGTCTCTCCCAAACACTTGTCAACAAAGAGCTAAAGTTAGCTAGATAAGGATGAAATATCTAGTAATACTAACACAACACAGAAGAGAAAAACGGTACAACCAACTTTTCCTGGAAGATGTCCATCAATCCTATTCTTAGGGGCATGCTCCTCTGCCTTAAAAAAATTAGCAGTATAGAGATCTCTTCGTGTCTCATGCAGGTCTTACCAACGCTCCCCCCAGTCTCCAATTACTAATTCCTGCCACAGCAATTCACCCAAAACTAAGGAGCATGTTTTGCTGGCTGGTTCAGAAGACAGCCCCTCCTTCCCTTTACATCTTCAACCAAAGCAATGCTCCAAGGGTACCAATATCAGGACCACGTCCTTTATTTTCCCATAGTATAGAGAGTGATAGGCCTGAGCTTTCATCTAAGGTTTTACCAACCTCTTAAATTTAAAGATCATAAAATCATAGAGTGGTTAGAGTTGGAAGGGACCGTAAAGATCATCTAGTCCCAATGCCCCTGCCGTGGGCAGGGACACCTCCACTAGAGCAGGTTGCTCAAAGCCCCAAGATCTGGATGATAAACTTAGAAGAACTGTCCCTCCCTCTTGAAACCAAATAATGGAAATTTCATTAGAGGTGAGCAAACATCATTGCCAAATGAGAGAGGTCCAGATCTCAGAATTTCACCCTCCTTTCTCTCCCCTAAAAAGCTTCTTTCAAACCGGTGCATTGCCGTGAAAAGTTTCCATTTTGCCAAATACACAAATACATTTTTTTAACCAAAATATCTGTTTTCTGACTACTTGACGATGCTGCTTATAAAACATCGCCATACATTCGCTTCAGCTACACGTGGGCCTAGAGCTAAATACAGACTTCAGTTTACAGAGTTGTCAGTGCCCACCACCTTACCGTCTCAAATGCGGAGGTGAACGCACACGTTAGCACCGTGAACCAGCTGATATATGCTGCATGGGTATTTGAGTATATATAATAGAGCACTGCATAACTCTAGCGACTTGTTCGGGAGCTTAATCTTAGCCCGTGTCTCATTTTTTATAGGGCTGCTAAAACTAAAAAAAAAAAAAAAGAAAAAAAAAGAACACAAACCACTTACAAGCACGGGGAGAGACTATTAAAGGCAGAGGTCTCTCATATAAGCACAACATGTGATCGGATAATATTGTCTGGATTAGCAGCTTTATAACCTAGCCAAGCCCCAGGGCTACAATTATCTGGTTGCATTAAACTGAAATCACCTGCAAAACCTCACAGTGAATGAGCCCTTGGAAGTGTCTAATCTGCTGGTTCACACTTGCAAGTGAAAGCAAAATTCAGCAATGGTGCAGAGATGAACAAACATCACAGTGAGAGATTTTCCAACTAATGGTTCTAATTTTGCTTCAAAAGGAAGTTCTTCCCATTGCTTTTGGCTCTTGTTCCACATACTTTCCAAATATAACAACATTATAAGCAGAGAATAAGAAGGTAGAAGTCGCAGTAATAGCCACTATCAATTTGCACCTGTATAAAACTTTTCATTACATTAGTTTTGATGCAGAAAATTAGTGAGGTCTATTCTGAGGGCACTGCCATAGGAAGAACCGGATTAGACACACACTCCTCCAATTCCCTTTGGCCCCCAAATCCGTTCATAATTTGGAGGTTCTTAAACTACGTTGTGATTTTAAAGAGAAACCTTTCGAAACTTCCTATTATTTTCTCCTAGTCCTTCACCAGGTGCCACAGAAAGAGTTATTCCCCAAGCATTTATCTTGAAGCTTAGCTTTTTGTCCCCAAGACTGCAAAGCTTTAGAAGTTTATCAAACAAACAAAAAAACCACAAATGAATGGGTATTTTAAACTCTCTGGCCAGCTCCCACTTCAAGCATTCACTTCAGCCTATCTACCATTCCTTCTGATCTTGTAGATGGACATGATGATCACACACCACCAGTTGTGGTACCTTGAGATTTACCAGGAGTTTTGCTAAAGGAAAACCATGAATTAACGGATGGAATCATAATCAGGTTACACACATAAGGAGGAAACCATGGATAAGAAGCTCAAAATTGTGTGGTCCTGAAGGTTGCCTAAAAGACTGAAAGTGCTGTCCTAAAAGTGGCAATCACCTGGAACACATAAGTAGAGTCCTATAGGTCAGGATAACATATAGACTGAGCTACCTCTCAGCCTTCTGCACATCTATGAGCAAAAGTAATTTCTTAAAAGAAAATTTTTATATAAATGTAGAATCATCAATAAAGTCACATGGATACTAACATGGACACATGGATAGTCAATGGACACTAACGCTCATTGGGTGGTGTGGTTTTGCTACAGATCATAGTACAAAAAGCTCTGCTAAAAAGCCAATAAACAGTCAAAAATTACAAAGCCAGTGACATTTGAAGAACTACTCAGGTACTACTGTGTGGGAATTAATGGTACTATTTTTACTGGTGATCTCTGCAAATCTTCAGCTCCTCTAGAGTGGAATATGTAAGTGGGAAGAAACTTCTCACTAAATTTATTTTCATGCAAAGTTTAGAGACAATCTGGAAGATGTTCTTTAAAAATCTAACAATGAAATTTGAAATAACTTCAACTGAACTAATTGACTTTGGATTTTATCCACATTGGAAGGTATTTTCTCATATAGCGGTGGGGAGAAATGTTTAAACGTGGATATGACTGGTAAATGCTACCACACTTTTATACTAAAGCCAATTTTTTTTGGTTGAAAATTAATTTCTTGCCTGAAAAGGATTAAATAATTTCCTTTTAAAGGAGGCTTCACTAGACTGCTGTCCTATCTATACTGCACCATCCAGTTGTGTATTTATGTCATGACTTGCAAAAGCTTTTCAAAGCACTACTGAATGTGCTTTGAACAGATGGGGAAAGGTAATACATGCCATTCTGTCAGCACAGACACACACCGATTCTGACGCAAAAAAATGACATAGTATATTGATTTTACATACATTTCCATATGCTTAAATAGCTTTAGACTCTATGTTACTGAAGCACTTATTTTAAGATAACACCATTTAAACTTATTTTTTTCCATTTATCATCTTCTTATCAGAATCCGTATTTCATTCCGTATGTAACTGGTTGGATATGCAGACAACAAAGGAAAAAAAATATCATTATCCCATCGGCCAATGTATTGACAAAACAGAAAATCCCTAAACAATATCAGACTTCAAGGCCTGCATAGCTGCCTGGATGATTTTTTGGCTATTTCAGCCCACCTCATGTGTTCCTTATAACCTTTGGTGTGCTGAGCCCTCCTTTCCCTGGATCCACATATTCGAAGACTCCATTTCTTGCTCCCCAAACGAGCACCCCTATTTCCTCGCACTTGCCATTTGCTACCTCGGTAAAGCAGAAAAAGGAAATCTGCAGTGTATTCTCTCCTGAAAGGTTCAGTGCCTGCCCACAGAAGGGGATGTCTGGAGCAAACAACAGGCGCCTGTCACCCCAGGGAAGAGCCACGCTCTGGCTGCTGCGACAAGTTCCATCGTCCCCATTTGTATGCACGCTCCCAACTTTACCAAAAAGCAATAGCCTTGTCCTCTGCTTCTGCCAGGCACTTATTCAATTTTAGTTCTCTCCCACAGTTCAGTACTGCTCTTTGCCTTTCCCTCTTCTCTGTATTTCTGACCCGAACTTTAGGTGGAAAATAACACATCTCATCTAGACCAGAAAGGAATAATAGTTGAGTTTAGCTCCAGCTTAGCTAGCAGGACTCTCAGCTGACTCTGGGGCTCAAATGCAGCCTGAGCTATAGCTTAAAACAGAGTCATGTAGGCAGATGAGCTAACTAGTTGTAGCCAAGCTCACCCTAACCATTACTACCCAGCCACCACCCCAAAGAGAAAGATAGCATCAGAGACACAAAAGCCAGGGGGCTCACAGTCTAGCAAAAAACTCTACCTGGTTAATTTTATGACTCAAGAAAGTTACTACTGGATATAAGAAAATCAGCATTTCGGAGGCTTTTAACTTGGGAGCTGAGCTTTCCATCGAGACAGTAGGAAGAATATTTTTAATAAAAGCAAAACAACTTATTTTTTTCTCTCAGCTTGGGTACAGCTGAGCCATTTTGGCTGAAAAATTCTTTTAATTTTTTTTTTTAAATGTCTGAGGCAAACACCCAAAACGGAAAATATCAGCCAAAGCTGAAATCATTTGGCAAAGATATAAACAGCTGAAAAGAGAGTTTTAGGATGGAAAGCAACAAGCAAGCTTCAACACAGGCATAACTTCCCATAGCTTCTACTGCCTTTTTCCCCCACGTTCCTACAATGGGCAATGACAATAAATAAAATCACAGGAAATTAATGAAGGTTATATGCTATCAGTATCCTTGCTAGGAGAAAGAGCTTGACAATCCAGTAGGCTATTTCCAGATGCAAGTTCTTAAATAGCTATAAATATGTCAAGAGTTTTAAGAATACCTCCGAACGGGTCATTTCCAAAGGTACATAAAACGCTGCAGAGAATAAGCCAACATCCATCTGGTTAAGAGGAATCTCATGAAGGGAGACAGATTCTGGGGCTTGGGGATCTTCTTTTGAACCAGCTGACCTCGGAGGGTGTTGAAAAAGGGGCTGCTGAGACCCCAGACAGGTCAGCACAGCAAAGCCCTCAGCACAAACTATCCAGCAACAGCAGCCAAACACAAACCCTGGGGTCAGGATTCACCCTCCCGAATCCCACCTATATTTGTGGGATGCATATACCTACTACGGGTTTTGGGTAAAGAATATGCTTCATTTTTACAGGTAATTGTTCGCCTTGAGCAAGCGCAGCGTACAATCACTGGAGAAAAAGATTTGCTCCAGTGAATTAAAATCATGGGGTTATTTCACTAGAAACGCAAGGAAGCGCACAGCTAAAAAGATTAACAAGTAAATATTTTTTTTTTCCTCTTTTTCACTCAGTGACATAAAAGCTCAAGACCCTTATAAATACCAAATGAGATTTCAGAAGTTTGCATGGCTGAGTTCTGAACAGAGAAATATTTCGGGGTGCAAGCCACATACTCTGTGTTAAGGAAAAGGAATTAAAAGAAAAAAAAAAAAAGTTGACCATAACCTGAGGCCTTGGCTCCAGCCAAGTGCCTGTTGTTATGAAAGCAAGGTGCTCCACACGATCTAATCATAGCACTAAACCTTGTTACAAGCCCTTTTACAGCTCCAATATCTGGGTTACATGGAAACACGCTGGAGAGCCTCCTTGTACTATGAAATAAATGTCATTCTGACTGGCATCCTCTCTTCCAGCGAGTAATTTCCCTCCGCTGATAAATCGATACAGTAAAAACAAATGAGAGCGCACAATGGGCACATCGAGGATTACATTTTTATTCATTTCACAGCCCCTGCAGCAGAGTTTTTTAAACTCAATAGCAGAAAATGATGCACTTGAGCTGGGGGGGGGGGGGGGCGGGACACGGACAGTGCTTTGGAGAGGAAGAGAGAAGGAAAAGTGCAAGAAAGAAAGGAAAAGAAAGAAAGAGAAGGAAGGAAGAAATTTACATTACAAGTCTAGATTTTAAAATGTCTGAAGTTCAGGGTGGTTTTGTGTCCAGTGAGCATTTAGTTTGGCTCTTTTTTAAGTTCTTGCTATTTGTTACAGCAACAATAATTTACCTTTCCCCCCACTCCCTCCCTTTTTAAATTTTGATCCTAACTATTTCATGTTTTGTTTCAAGGAGCTCTTCTCACCCCTTCCATTACAGCAGCTGTACTCGTACAAAGAGGACACCACCAGCACTGTCCATATCTATAATTTAATGTCTTGTACCAAAACAGTGAAGTCAAAAGGCATACATTTGCTACAGTGGACATGTAACTGTAGGAAAATGCAGCAAAACATCTAGACTTCAGAGTTTCAGCTCAAGGAACAATCCAGCATCCAGTGGGGTCAGGAGAGATATTTTCAGTGACCTGTAGCATGTTCTGACTCAGCCCCAAAGTAAACAAGGTGACCCAGGCTGGTCACCTTTAATTATTGCCCGTGTGCCCTGAAATTCAGGTTTCAGTCTTTTCTATTTATGGAGCAGAAGTGAAAAGAGCAAAACTGCTTTTTTTTCTCCCCCCTCACGGCATTCAGCCAAAGAGAGCACAAGCGTGGATTTACTGATGCACTGACCCAGAGGCAGAAGCCCAAGGTATCAAGAAACTGCTTGGCAATCCCAGGGCTAAAGAGAAACTCAAGGCCACGTCAGGGCACCAACATTATTGGTGAAACCCTGGGGCTTTGGGTGTTCACTCACTGGTCAGCAAAAGGCCAGACCGATGGCTCTGGAGACGAGACTTCAGCACATCTACAGGAGACCTGGAACCAGGACAGCCAAGGAGGAGCTCAGGGTAAGACACTGCACATTGCAGCGTAACTCAGACTTGAACTTGACCCAGGCCAAGGGCAGGACATCCTGAGAGCACGCGGTCTTTGTCCCTGAAGAAGGGCCACCAGCAAACACAAGCAAGGCTTTCGTTTCATGGCTGTACAACCACTAGGAGCTGGACCAAGGAAACAAACCATTGCACATTTACTGCCATGTGACTGCTGGTTTGTGGCCACTTTCAATAGTGCCATGGTCTAGGTTTGAACAAGCAACCTCAAGGTGAAGGGCTGTTGTATCTCATTACTAGTTCCCCATGCCTCATTAAATTTGCATTTATTTGGTTCTTACTGTTAGTGGTTCTTACAATGACCAGCTAGAAATTACATAGAAATGTGCCTTTTTTCTTCCTTTTCACACTCTCTCCCCCTTTTTTTTTTTTTTAAGCCAAAAGGCCGAAGCACAACAGCAACATAATGCAAAGTGAAATCCTTTTACAACCCTGGGAAGGCCAAGATGTGCGCCCAATAAATGTAAGCAGACATGATATCCTTTGTAATCACAGCAAGATGAAGATGTGAACTGAATAAATGCTTTAAAAACATCATAGATTCTATTAGATGCAAAAGATTGAAGCGTTAGGCACCTTTTAGCTCAACTTTCATTTAATTTACTGCTTGCTGTACTATAGTCTAAAGGGAGTGAAAAAATCCTCTCTAATTTTTTTTTCCTTTTCATGAGCTGACCAAGGAGATGAAATCTGGGTACTTTAATTACCATTCAGAGCCAAAGGCCTGGCCTTTGATATGGAAATCCCACTTCAACTCCAGCTTGCTGCTGCCTTTCCCCTGTCCCCTTCTCCTTCCAATCTCCCAACATGAATTTTAAGTAGTCTTGTCAACACCTGACCGTGAAAGCCAACAGAAGCCTGTGCTGCTAAGTTAGTGCTGTTGGTAATTTCTTAATTTTTTTTTAAATTATTATTTATTTTTTTTTTTTTTAGGAGGGAGGGGCAGGTTAGAAATTAGCCAAACCTAAGTGATGGGGTCTCAGCTCGGAGGGAGCAGTGCGGTGTGGCCCAGCTGCGTGGAGCTGCTCACATTAAAGGGTAAAAGAAAGAAGAATCAGGGAGGGGGGGGGAAGGAACGGATGAAAGCTGTCATGTACAGTTACCCTGTTATTGTCATCTGCCTGCTGCATGACTCCCAGCTTTGCTATAATTATTAATTGCACTTGTCAACTGTCATTAATTCCTCTTTAGCATCCCTGTCTTGGAGTAATTAGACAGAACAGCCTCACTGCACTCATTGTTTTGAGAGGCCCCTGAAAGAGCCCAACGGGCTCCATGAAGAGACAACCGTCATTAATACAATAGAGCACCTCGGCATTAACCCTTTCAAAGGTGCGGAAATCAGAAGCTGTCGGCTCTCCCATCTCACAACTTCCAGTTGCTGGACTCTCCTTTCTCTTTCCCTTAGGAAAGCTCCCATCCAATGACCCAGGAGCAGCTGGAGGTGCTTTGGTTTGGAGGACGCTGCGAGGAGGCCTAATTTTTCCAGGGTGGGGACTTATCACTCCCCAGCTGTCAGTCAAGACACTGTCCTCATCTTATGTACCCTACTCTGAAGAGAAAGGCACAAAGCACTGGACTGCAAGACATTTTTGTCTTCACGTGTTACCTCTAAGTTTGCAGTGGCTCACTGAGAAGCAGCTGCAGGACCCGGGTATTTCTTCTCCAGACCTTCACAGAGGGACACAGAGAGCTCCTTGAGCTCTTGAGCCTGGCTTTGCTATGATTGCCCCCCATCCTAGTTCTCCATGAGACACCTCACACACACACCGTACGCTTCTCCTGACCATATTGTACACTCCAGCTGTCCCCAAACCTTCCCAAACACAGCCATCTCCAGCGCTGTCACACGGGTATAAGTGAAAACCATGACCTGGCAGGTACTTGGTGGCCATGCATGGCAGGGGGTGGGATTTTCCATATCTGGGGTACTCTCCCAGATTTGCAATGCGAGAAAGCATAAAAAGCTCATGTCTGTGCAAAAGGTACAGTAAGAAGGTGTGAATCTGGGTCTATGAGCAAGGGAGGAGGTAACCTAGTGGGACAACACTGCATCACCAACCTTCAGACCAAAACTGCACTTGCCATTGGAAACATCAAGCCGCTGTTGTGGGGGAAGCATTCACTCCTCGTGGCGTTTTACTCTCATACCTGACTACGTCGTGGTGGTTAGGGGTCAAAGAAATGGGGAGGAACTACAGCGACCTGTGGCTGCAACAGGGAAAATCCCTGCACTTCTGCTTTTAGTTTACCCAACCTAAGCTGTACCTCTGCAGCTAATTTACTCCCTCTGATCGACTTCTCAATTATAACACTGGAATTCAGAGTTCTCAAAACAAGAAGAGAAACCAGCTAGGCAATAGCCAGACTTCATTTTAGCGCTGCTTGGGGTCACTCTGAGGAACTCCAGAGCCACCAGACGGACCTGCCCTGAGAAGACAATTAGTGCACAATCACACCCTCAGCCCCATAGACAGGAGTGGAGGGAGCACAGATTTATTCCCCTCCACCCCCCCAAAATCCAGGAAAGACTCATTCACACTAGGCAAACAGTTTGCCAAATCTGGTCACATCAAATAACATCTTCAGCAACAGTATTCCTTAATTAATTTTAAACAAAACTACACATTGAAACCTAGAATATTGAAAAAAAAAATAATTTCTTTTTCCTGTTTGCTAGCCTACCTATAACAAGAGAACTTCATGAAAATATTTTTTTCCATTAAATTGTACCTATCTTTTCAATACTTGCCCAACTGAGACCATCAAATCCACAAATTAATGAAGAGAATATCCTCTAAAACAGGGTTTCAAAGCCATAAAACGTTAAAGAATTTTATTCAGAGCTTCACCTTCTTTGGATCTAGCTGCGTGGCTTGTGATTTTCTGAAATAACAGAGCTTTGTATAAAGCCATGTGGAATATATTTATAGTACATATAGAACCAGAAAAATCTTTCATAAGCATATCCATCAAATTTTTGGCAGTGTGCGTCCTGCATCAGAAATAAGAATTTGGCCATACATCTGATCAGCAAACACTTCTTTGCCTTTCTCTATTGTGTCTATAGTCAACCAGTGCAAAAATTAGAGCAATTTTTTCAAAACAGGGCCCAGTTCAGCTGCATGTTAAGTACCATCACTGATTAAATCCCTTCTGCATTTTTTAAAGATGGATTTCAGTGTCCCACAAAACTGGGCCTGTCTTTTATAACTACTCAGCTGACAGCCAAATCTCACTGTTACCTTATTTGTGAGACAGTCTGCTAAACCACCTTTAAATTGCACACGAGACCACGCTCATCTTAAGGCCAGATTTAATACAGTATATATATATATTATTACAAATATCTGAATGGCCGGTGATACTAGTTCCTTAGGTACATAAACCAAATAATTCTATTGTACTTAGCTAATGGCAGATGTTAATTTCTCCTTCCTGCATGAGTGTGCTCTTGGGACAGATGTAAACCAATCCCGATTGCTGCCAGGGAAGGCAACCTAGGATAAACCTGGCTGAGCTCAGTGATGATTTCAGGACTACAGTGGGATCTGCTGAGACATTGCTGAGATTCAGGCAGATGCGAAGGCGTTAGCTCCTATTATTACAAGAAAGTGAAAAACAATAGGTGGTTAACAGCCACCACTTCAGTGTGAATTCCCAGGCTTTCTGCAGTGAACTTCTGTTCACCAGTATTTTGATGCAGGGCTGGGAAGTTTTGCCAATTGAAGCAGCTCTTTATCAAAGAGACACAGCTGCAAATCCATGCATTCCGCTAACCCTTAATGCCTGACCCCTGAACGGCGGAGATTCTCGAGTCATCCTGAGCCTCCCTCCCCTTTACAGATCACACTAGCTAAAAAAAAAATAATAAAAAATTATCAAAAGTAAAGCGCATACGTGTTCACAACCTTAAAAACACACCAATATCATTAGAGAGAATAAATTCTCTGTTCCACGGTCTCTCCAATGAAGAGAGTTCAAGTGATGATTAACCAACAAGCTAATTGTTCAGCTGTGATCTCAGCCCATTTTGAACGGGTTTTGCCCACGGCAAACTAAAGCAGGAGATTAAAAAGCCCCTCCCAAATGGATTAAAAACCCAGTTAAATGACCATCTTTGAGGTCATTATAGCAATAAGTAATACCTATATATACACATATACATTATCTATATAGAGAAAGAAAGAAAAAAAAAACCACCTTAGACAATCCTTTTTCAGAGGATTACTTCAACACTTCTGACTTCAGAGAAATTGAAACCGATTCTCCTAAAGCAAGCAGCTTTAACCTAAATCAGAACTCACCTCTCTGCCAATCAGAAAGAAGCTTTTTCCAAAACTTATACTTCCTAATAGTTATATGGGCCTTAATCCTCTTGGAAACAGTTTTAGGTCATTATTCCGGGAGTTATTAGGTTGGAAAACAGCTTCTAGGCAAATGATGCTATTCACAAACCTTTTACACCAGAAATAATGGTTAGATTATTTCTGCCTCAAAAGTAGTCTTGAGGTCTGATTTCTGGTTTTCTTTATATCTGATGTTCCTGAGAAAAGACACAGCTACTTGCTCTTAAGTAACTAATAAAAACAACGAAAATTTTATAGACGTCAAAGTAATTTTATAAAGATTATAGCGGCAGCAACAAGACTAAGTTTGGGTTTTAAGTGGAAGTAAAACAATGTTTTATATCCTGAGGTCCAGTGCTCTTCTATGCTCTCTTCTATGTTTCCAAGGGCAAACTGAATGCTTTGGTGCTTCCCCAAAATACCAGTTTCAAAAGGCTTTCACAGATCTTCCCCCCCTCCATGTTTTCTGAAGTGTGATTCCTTTTTCACATCCATTGGTGTCTCACAGCAAAAGAGAAAAATTTACAAAATTATTCAAGTGGGCTGCTTGCACAGCAGTTCAGAGAAGAGTGACTGCACATCCTTGAGGCCCTTTTTTCCAGGGCCTTTGAGAGCACTTGCTCATTCCACCAAAACTTGCTCTTTGCCTTTATCTGCCAGTGCTCCGCAGAGTAGGCTCACCACAGACCCATCAGGCAGCTAAGCTCACACAGCTGGCATCAAGTAATCAAAATACTCCCATATTTGAAAATACAAAATTATCTATTCCATTTTTTAATTTTTTTTACCCTTGATCACAGGCAATATGTGGGAAATAGGCAGTTCAATACCTCCCCCGCCCCAGACAGTTTCTGCCTCCTCTTTCCAAAAAAAAAAAAAAATAATATTACAACATCATGCATGAATTTTCAGTACTGACAGATATTTAAAGACGTCATTAATGACAGAAGCCAGCCTTTTCCTCAACGCTTGCACACAGAAGAACAACCAAAAGGCAACCAACCACGGAGCCAGATGGAGTTGGTTTTGCAATCCTGCCACCGGCCGCTACTGCTCGGCAAGGTCTGGAGCTCCAGCTCCTGCATCTAACGCAGACCGTGGAGTTGGCACGTGCCCAGAGTAGCCACAGGAACAGGGAGCACTACAAGCACTTCTCCAAGCCCCCTCCGACCTCCCCTCTCTGGTTTTTAGCATCAGCGGAGTACGCGCAGGCATCCCCAGAGTCCGGTCCAGAAGCTCCACGTCCCCCAAAGGCTCTCCTGAAAAGTTGGCCACTCCCCCATTTCATAGTGAAAGTCAGATGTAGAACAAAAAATATAAAACAAACCAAAAAAAGCTGACAAGTCCATACAAATTAATTTGTGCTACACTGCAAACTTTGCTTCCTTCGAGCAGATCAAATACTCAAGTTTCAATGGCAATTTTTGCCTGAATAATGACCTCAGGCTTCACCACTCTCACTTTTACACATAGCTGTATATGCATGGCAAGTACCCACAATCTCCCCCC
>JAOTQQ010000001.1:70317823-70332257 GCA_026546715.1 Gallinago undulata | reverse complement strand
CATGGCAATTACCCACAATCACCCCCCCCCCCCCCCCAAAGAAAATAATTTAATTGAAAACTTAGAAAACTGCTTACTTTCAAGTAGTTTTTCATAATTTTTTTATCCATTAGTTCTTACCCTGAAGATGGCAATTCTATTCTTTGCAGAAAAAGGGAAGGTAAAACTTCAGCAGCACAGAACAAGCAGCACAAAAAGAGCAGCAGCATCTCTGACTAACTGCTTCACTGAGGAAGTGATATCACAGAATCTGGTGGCCAAAGGATTCCGTGGTATCACTTTCTAAAGTATATTAAAAATGTATTAATTTGCCTAGATGGCAACTTCATCATCATCGCTCAGGAAAAATCCAAAAACCTACAGGAAAGGCCTTCTGAGGTAATCGAAAGCTAAAGAGACATAACATAATTAAAAAGAAGAAAGGAAAACGAATTGTTGCATTTGTTCTCCTTAGCTATATTAGGAATAAAAAACAGAACTAATGTAATAATGTATCCCAGCAGTTCAAATCTTCTAATTTATGTAGAATGGATTATTACTTAGACAATCTGACCCTGGGCAAAACTTCCTCAGTTGAGAAGATTTACAATCTAATTATGCAGGAAGTTCTGCTGAGACAGTTTGGGCGCAATGGTCTTCTATTACATTAGCTTAGCTAAAATTGCTGCTTCTTCGCTTGCTTGGTGTTCCAAGTACTCGCATGAAAACAGAAAACCTTTCATTCACATCCTTTATTTCCCTTTAGTTTTTCTCACCATTACTGTACGCGGAAGCGCTCCTTCTCAACTGCAAATAGCAGCAAAGGGCTGAGGTTTTTAATGGCAAACTCCAAGTCGCCTATCAGGCTCTTGCTTTGGCCCCTGTTTAGTGAGCTGACTTGAAAAAGGACCATCAAAGTGCTTTTCATAATTTTTACAATGATAGTTGCTGGGTTATTGCTCCCCTCCCTTACTGCAAATGTCCCTGTAGAAAGCCTGAAGCTGAAATCTGTTCCTGTACACTTTTTCATCCTGAATGCACAAAACTAGTTTATTATTTTTTTTTAGGGTGGCTCGGAGATGTTTTGCTGCCGTCTCAGACACCTGAATATTTTTAGCAATCTATTTCATTAGATCAAAAAAAGATTCCTCAACACATACAGAAATAGCAAGAGCTTTACAAGCAAGTAGAGGAGAAGACAGGAAACTTGGGTCTAACATAATCCAAAGGATCTTTTTTTCCCCCTAGATATATTACAGTATACTGGTATAGTTGAGTATATAGACATGTCCTATATTAACATAGATGGAGAAATCTGTGCCTTTTTTTATTTACAGTGTTTTGATTTCAAAAGGTGAAGGGATCATGTCACGGCCTTCAGTCTTGATAATTACCATGTGTAGTAATGCACATTTTTATCTACAGGTGGCAGACCTTTTAAAATCATCTTCAATCAAATTCATTAGACATTTTTGTTGATACCACCACCCACATTAAAAAGTAAGAATCTGCAGCATAAAGTTCTAATTAATGCTGTTCAATTTAGAGGACAGATTTGTCAACAAAGTGGCTCGATTCTCAAAGGCTAGTGACCCCTCTCAGAATGAAAGCCTTAAAAAAAAAATAAAATAAGTTGCCCAGTACATGGTAAGCTTTTATTATTTAAAAATTATTCAGCAGCTCAAAGGATTTCTTTTTTTCCTCTAAATTAGAAGTTTCACTTCCTTGATTATTAAGCACTGGCTGGTAAATTAGTGATTTCTTCTCTGATAAGCTTACTTAGAAGAGGAAAAAATACAAGAATGTCAAAACTGAGTTCTGGGAGTTAGAAAGAGAAAAGTGAATCATAAAACTTTTTTGTATCTGAATGAATCATTTTAAAATACCATGACTTAGACTTGCGATCTCATACATGTGTCCAATGCCTCACTACAAAGTAGAAGAGCACCGATTTACACCTGACTATTATCCTTCAATCATATAATCCTGCTTTCAGACTTATTTAGAAATTTTGTCCCAACAAGACCAAGTGGAATAGCCCTCTACTTGTGGGCAAAATCATACTGAAATCAAGGCGGCTATTCTCAAGTTGGCCCTAAATCCTCAGTTACACTGGCCCTGGGTCTCCAACTGCCTTCCACACCTTTTGCTCATTTCCACCCATGAAAATTGGACAGAGGTGTTATTTGTCACTGTGGCTGCATTTCTAATCCTGATGTGGTAGCAATTTCCACTTCCCTTGCAAAGGCACTAATTATACCAGAATACACAACTACGATAGCAACCTGGTCAAGCTAGGTGAAGCCTAACCCTTGGACAAATTCATCACACTCAATTTGATATATTCAACTCTTCCTAAGGTCCACAATACGAATATAAAAACCACACTACCAAAAGGAGGTCCTTGCCTTTGAAACCTTAATTCTACCAGCATTTACTATTTATGGCAGTCAGGTTAAGTACAAAGACTACTACAGGATCAAGCAGACATCTCAACTGTGGGATTACCTGCATCTGAGCCTCCTCAGATGCCAACAACTTTTAACCAGATTGTTCCCCAACCGCTCTCCCTAACTGCAAGAAATGTCATTTTATAAAGTATTTCTAAAAATTTCGTACTTGTAATATTGATGTGTAAGTATACAAATCCCTGAAATACTGCACATACATCCACAAGCGTATAGCAGTTTAGGGAAAATTCTTTATCTTGCCAGTAAACTCAAAAAAAAGGGGGGGGGGGGAACCAAACCCCAAAATCTTTTACAGTTATCCTTCTGGGAGTTTTGAATAGATTGAAATAGAACTGCAAAGCAGCTTGAATGAGTAACAGAAAGTATAGATAAAACTTAAACCATTTACACCAGGAATACACACGCTGAAGAATATCCTTATTTACTTGCTGATATATGCCCACTCCTCCCCCTTCTCCCCAGTCCAAAAATAAGCGGGTGAGAAAAATTGTGTGCACTAATGTCTTTTGTGGTAACCTAGTAACCTTCTCCTTTTTCTCCACAAGCTCTTCCTTCAATACTACACTCTTCCATATTGCTAGCCCTCCAGAGTAATTGCCGTACGTCTTTATATGGTTTTGTTTTCCTACCCAATGCAGAGGAGTTGGGGTTATTTTCAATCTTCGGAAGCTTGTAAACAGGATCAAACAGGAACCCGGTCATCAGCAAGAAGAAGGCTAGAAAAATAAAAGCAAATGCATATCAACAATTTTATTCTAAAAAGAAAATACATCCAAAACATGAAACAAAAGCCTGGGCTCTGCTAGACATCTCCCCTCCCCGTTTCTTTTTGTTTAGTTCGTGAACTCTTTTTTGCAGAACAGAGGCTGGTGTAAATTAATGTGTGACCCAGAATATATCACATGGAAAAGCTGCCATAGAAATATGTAATAGCAGAAAAAAAAAAAAAAGGAAAGAAAATAAAAGTAGACATTACTAGAGCTAAAGTGGCACCTCTTATCATGATAAATCAATACAAAGATTGAACTAGGAGAAAGGCATGACTATATATTCCTGTTTCTCTTCGAGTGTTTAAACAGCTAACCTGCACTCACCGGTTCTTTTTGTACATCCCCAGCCTAACACGCTTGCACGATTACCCGTTCGGCATGGTTAGTGGTGCAAGGATGTCACTGGGAGCAAGAAGTCCTCTGCATTTGCCTCTGCTCTCAGCTGTCACCCTGCAAGCAGGAGGGTTACTCACACGCTTACTCTGTGACTTACACCCCTGCCTCAAGGTTCCCCAAGCTGCACCCGAGCTCCCTGCATGGGTGACAGGGTGGCATCTCCCCTAGGTATGACAAAGCCCCGAACTTACACGCCTAAGATCAGTGACTTCCCAACCCCCACCTTGTCCTCCACAGTTCAAAAATCTGTGGCCACTGATGTTTTATCCCAAAGCCTTCAGCCCGCTGGCAGAGGTGGGGGAGAAGCCTTTGAGGTACAAGGTGGGAACATGTTGGACACATAAGGCAGGAGCTGGGACCCCTCTGCAGAGCCCCGCGACACTGTTGCGTGGAAGAGCACAACTGTGCTGTTTGACTCGGGTGGCCCCATAGGCTCCCCGTTACCAGCTTTGTGCCTCAGTTTACCTGGGTGCAAAACTGGGAAAATAAGTTTCGGGTGACTCCCAAGTGCACATCAAAGCAGCGACTTGACAACATAAATAGCCAGTTGTTTAGCTGGATCGCATGAACACAGCTGCATAAACAGGTCTGAGACCACATTTGAGACATGACACATCAAGTTGCCCCATCCCTGGAGGGGTTCAAGGCCAGGCTGGATGGGGCTTTGAGCTGCCTGGTCTGGTAGGAGGTGTCCCTGCCCAGGGCAGGGGGGTTGGTTGTCAGGCATTGGAATAGGTTGCCCAGGGAGGTGGTTGAGGACCTATCCCTGGAGGTGTTCAAGAGATGAGTTGACATGGTGCTCAGGGACATGGATTGGTGTTGGGTTGGTGGTGTTTTGGGCGTGGTGTGCGGTTTGTGAGGGTTTTTTTTTTTGTTTTGTTTTTTTGTTGTTGTTATTTTTGTATTTTTTTTTTCCATTGGTTGGACAGATGATCATAAAAGGTCCCTTCCAACCTAGGTGCTTCTGTGGGATTCTGTGATCTTTAAGGTCCCTTCCAACTCTAACCATTCTAGGATTCTATGAAGTTCACACAAGCCAAAGTCCTCACCATCTCAGGTGTGAAGCAGCTGCCCTTTCAGTCAGGTCTTGCATCCCTAAGCTGTGTTGTTAATGTCTAACCAAAACAAACCATTTGTAGTATGAAACATATGTAGTACGAATAAAACTAAATAGGAATTTATTTCATTTAAACTACAACACACACCCCCACCCCAAACCAAATTCTGAACTCAGTAACCTCATTATACAAAACTAGGCACTTTTCTACTGGTTTAACTCGGTGGCATTACTTTGCCAGTCCTAAAGCTCCGAGAGCACCCCATGAAAAGCAGTGGCACATAAAAAGACGAGCACCAAGAGCAGGCTGGAGCCTGAGGTTTCAAAAGACAACCATCCCCGGCTCACACTGGGCTCTGCATGCAGGCAAACTTTGTGAAGATAAACCTCCACTTCCTATATTATTTTTGATCAGATGAGCAAACACAAGTGTGTTCTCTACATTTTGTGTAGAAATTTCCGCAAACATGAGGTTCTGCTCTAGTAAGATTAATATCTCTGTGGGCTTTTCAAATAAATCTCTGTTGAAGGGGGGGAGAGGAGGGAAGTCAGTCTTCAGTGAGAATGTCATCAAAATTTCCTTTAAAGAAAAAAAAAAAAAAATCAAGATCTGCAGGACCTATCAGACTACTTGCTTACCAGCACGTCAAAGAACCAGAAAATATGAATTGCTTAACTCTTATGTCAGGCTGGTTAGCTCATTAAACATTCATCCATTAATGAGTACAACGTAAAATTTTGTCCTTCCCTAACCAACACGTTATTAAAACAGCAGAAGCACCAGGAGCTGAGGAAAGGAGGAGCCCCACTCCACTCAGTCCTGCTTAGGATGAGATCCCGAGCCAATGAAGACAGGTCAGAGGATGATCAGACCTGAAAGGCTCGTTTACAGGAAACGGATATTCCCAGCACCACTATATTTTGGTCTTTTCCAGCAACCTGGAGCATTAACCACTCCTCTTAAGAAAGCTTTGGGGGTTTTCCACAAGCCTAGGTGCATTTCTAGATTTCTTTGAAGAAGCCTCATTCTCCATTTCTCTGTATTTAGCCCGGTGCCTTCCACAACCAGGTCTGGGCATCTAACAGGTACAGATACAACAAGAAAATGTAGCAGCAACAACAACGTCTTTAAAAATAATAATAATAATAATAATAATAATAATATCCTGAGCTACAATCTCAGCTGGATCCAGTTTAGTTTACAATACTGTGGCCCTCAGTTTATTTGCATACAATAAGCTTAATAATTTTCTAAGCATTCATTTTCTCTGCATAAAACTTTCTTGTCAGTGTCAAACAGTAAATGTCAAAAGGGTTGGTTTATGACTGTTAGAAAAGAAAAAAATAATCATAAATTAAGGTTAACAGCTGGCTGTGAGAATTGACAGGTAGAAGAAGATTATTTTTTCCAGCTCCAGAGCTGTATGGGAAAAGACCTTCTGGAAAAAAAAAAATCATATCTACTTGGAATAAGCAAAGCTTAATTCATTTGTTGAAGTAAAAATGTGTTTATAAAAGTAAAATACCACCTAATTACAACTGTTTATTAAATGAGAAGATGAGGCAATCCCCAAACATTGACACTTCAGAAATTGTGATTCTTGGCTATGGTCTTGAGTGGAGCGACAGAACTAGCTAAAATAGAATCTGTTGCCATGTGAAGAAACCTAGATCCTACTCTGCAATTAAATTCAATTTCATCTTAACTATGTTTTCCATAAGATGTACCTAAGGAAATTATACCTTTTTTTTTTTTTTACTTTCTCTCTCTGTCCTTAACATATCCTACAATGTTTTTGTTTCTACAGCAACACAGTTTGGGGACCATTATTCTGGGAGGACTGCAAGCATTCCAGAAGCAGGCGAGAGTGCTGTGCGCAAGAGTTAAATGCATGGAAAAGCACAACAGGAGTTAGGAGACTGAAGAAAACCTTTCCAAAAACTGTCCCAATATGAGAGAAAATTTTAGGTATGAAGAACTCTTCAACACCACCACACATTCTTACAAAGACTTCTACAACATTATTATACAGAGTAACACATCACATGCTGCATAATACATCCTTTCCTATGTTTTATGTATTGTATTGTATTTTAATAATTTGTTTTGTGCTTTCTTTGGGGGTTTATTTATTTCATTTTTAAAAACTTTCCCTGAATTTTAATAGTGGGGAAAACAGATCAACAGCCTTCAAGACTAAGGTCTCTGACCACAACTTCCACACAACCTTGCTTCAGAGAGGCTTCCACTGATGCAATTTGCAAGTCCCTTCATCCTGTTCAACTCTTTGTCCCTTTACTGATGCCACAGGATGACATCACTCAAGGACAAACATTGCAGTGTCTTTTCTGTAATGATGACACTAGCTTGTGATAGTTTTTTTAGTAAGCAAACAGAGCCCCCAAAACCTAAGCAGCATAGAATCACAGAACAGTTCAGGTTGGAAGGAACCACCAAAGGTCATCTAATCCAACCTCCCCTGCAATGTGCAGGGACATCTTCAACTAGATCAGGATGCTCAGCGCCCCATCCAACCTAACCTATGATGTTTCCAGGGATGGGAAATCTTGGAACAAGTAACATCCCCAACTGTCTCAGCCTGTCTTCACAGGAGAGGTGCTCCAGCCCTCTGATCATTTTTGTTGCCCTTCTCTGGACCCACTCCAGTAGGTCTGTGTCTTTCCTGTGCTGAGGACTCCAGAGCTGGACACAGTACTCCAGGTGGGGTGTCACCAGAGCAGAGAGGCAGAATCAGCTCCCTCAAAGTGCTGGCCATGCTTTTTTTGATGCAGCCCAGGATACAGTTGGCTTTCTGGGCTGTGGGTGCACATTGTTGAGTCACATCCAGCTTTTCATCCACCAGTACCCCCAAATCCTTCTTGGCAGAGCTGATCTCCATCCCTTCTTCCTCAGCCCATATTGATAGCAGGGACTGCTCAGACCCAGGTGCACGACCTTGCATTTGGCCTTGTTGAACCTCAGGAAGTTCACACAGGCCCACTTTTCCAGCCTGTTCAGGACCCTCTGGATGGCATCTTGTCTCTCAGGTATGTCAACTGCACCACTTAGCTTGGTATCATCCTCCAACCTTCTGAGGGTGCACTTGATCCCACCGGGAAAATTGCCCTCATCAGCCCTTCCCCAGCACAGAATAACAGCAGGACTTTCTGAAAGCACAAGGAAGAAGGATGGGCAGAGGCCAGCCTCCCTCTTCTGAAGGTGGGCAGTCCAACAGTGGTGGTGGGTGGGATCTCACCTCACCTAGCTGGGCATGCAGCTAAGGCTATCTCATCATCTAACATAACCTTTGCAAAAAGTAAAATACTGCCATCGCAAACATCTTTCTCAGGGGTAAAATATCAAACACCCAGCCCATCACACAACGTGCGCAGAAAACACAACCATTTACAGTCACTTTGACTCCCAATCCCTCCACTTTTCAGCTGTGGGGTGGTTGAAGCTGCTTCCAGTTGTGGGTGGTGCAGGGCACTACAGAGAACAGGATGACAGAAACACAGAAACATGAGGTTTTCCGCATCTACTTTCATTTTCGGGGGAACTTCCTGAGGCTCACGGCTGTCAGGTTTTAACTCTTCAAGCGTTAAGCCTGCCCACCGAGGTCGAGGTGAATTAGTGGAGGAGGGTAAAGAAAACCTCTGCTGCATCTCCTGCGTAACCAATTTGCAGATGAGGTCTCCAAGTGTCTTGGGCACGTTTTTATCCACTTTTAATAAAACCAAAGGCATACGAGAAAAAAGCACACCGCTTTTTGTAAACCTGTTGTTTTCAGAAAAAACCCTCCCTTCTACTTCCAAATGATGAGATCTCGTTTCACAAGCCAAAAATCTGATCCCTGTATGGGGCTTTCAGAACATGGCTTTTGATGACATGAACTAGAAAGAATCGTAGGCTGGCTCTGGTTGTTTTTCCTCCTCTAAACCAAAACAGTCAAAACTAGTCTAAACAGAGTGAGTTTGGGGATTGGGTTGGTTTTTTTTGTTGTTGTTGTTTGCTTTTATAGTCACTTTTCTGCTAGAAAAACACCGGCCAGTTTGTGCAAGATTATCTCCTCGGTATCTACCTGTTCATATGGCTGAGGAATATGAGAAGTCTTTTTTTTTTTAATCTTTTTTTTTTTTTTTTTTAATCTATTTGCCAACCAGAGTCATTTATCCCCTATTAGATAAAGTATAATAGACTATACCGAAAGGGTCACTGGCCTTCCATTTAATGATATTGCCGGCACCAATCTACATTTTCCCGACAGTGTCCCTCAACGCAGAATAAATGGCTGATCTCTTCACAATAACAGCTGATTTCTATTTATTAAGCTAAAAAGGTCACCATTTTCTACGGCTGGGCCGCCCTGCACTATTGATAATTTTATGCATAAACAAATGGCAAATTTGTGCCACATAAATATGCATTAGCAATTACTTTTTCCTCGGGCAACGCTCGCCGCATGCAAATGTGTCCCTCACAGGGCCTGGTGGCTTTTGTTTTAGCTCTTGAACAGCTAAACAAAAGAGCACAATAAACAGTTTAAAAATTGCCAATCAATAGGAAATGCAAATGCAAAGGTAAATGGCAAGAAACTTGCCCCCCAAAAATAAAACTAAAAAAGCGGAACCAAAAAAAAAAATCTTGTAAGGAAATAAATAAGTAAATGGGAAGGGCTATCTTTTCCCTCCACACATTTCTATCTTCAACTCTGAGTTTTCTTTCTTTCCCATTGAGAGATTGCTCTTTGCACAGCAGGAGTGGGGAGACCTCCAACGGGAGCCCCCAGAAAGCACAGACGGGTTGAGTACAGGTTTGGCAGGACCCCCACACACATCCACAGGGAGGAGGCAAAGGAAGAAGGATGTCTGAGGAAATTCATAGCGGACCCTCGGTTTAGCTTTCTGTGATTTCAAATTTCCATCCAAGATTTTTAAAGAAAAGCTACACGTGAAGGAATCGCTAAAAAAAAAAAAAGCTTAAACATCTTCTGTAAACATTGATTTAGGTTTATATTACTGGAAGTGCCCAGAAAATACCAACTTATCTGTGCCTATGTGCAGATATCTGTAGTAACAGCCTAATGAATGAATGAAGTTGTCACTTGAGAAACCTGAACTACATATAATTTCCTTTACCCCAAGGACAGAAAGCTTGATTTTCCCTTGTCTTATCCTTGGACTACTCATTTCCGACAGCAAACCACAGTTGTATATAAGATGCAGGATAATGGAAAAATCAGACCCAGACACTAAATTGGTATGAACATGGAAACCAAAACTGACAATTTCAGGAGAACTGATGATTGCTTTGAATTTTCCCCTTCCACGGAGGATCTTCAGTGCTATAGAGAACTGAGCATGACACGTACCGTGATTATTATCATTTGTAGGCAGGCTATTACATGTGGACAAAGAATCCAGTTCAGTAACGCAGCGACAACACATTGTGCACAAACACATGCTAAGGCCAGCTGTATGACCCATCCAAGCAACCAGCTTTCTCTTTTCACATAACTTTAAGGCAGTAACTCTGTTTTCATGACCAGGATTGGGAAATGGAAAGGCATGAAATATCCAGCAGAGTAAGTTGCACCTCATTCTACAAACGTTTATGAAAAAGCCAAAGTTAAAACATGTGGGTTACCTTCTGGGTTTGAAAAAGTGATTTATTTCAACAGAAACTGAAGAGATTAATCATGTGCTTCAAGTGTTTCCCAGATAGGAGACATAATATAGCAGGTAACCCACTTACGCACATTTCTATGATGTTAGTGTCCAAGGTTTTTATTTTTAATGAATGGGAACGTTCCTGTCAATGTAAACATTCAGCAGCAATCCTATGTTTTTCCCACCCAATCAGCTGTCACAGAATGAAAATTTCACAGAATTCATTTCCATGAATTATACTAAAAACCAACAAGCTGATAGATGTAACTTTTGCCAATGAATTCAGTTCATTTCTTGCTTTTCAGTTTCCTTGATTTTGGCTTGGATGGTTTTATAACACCACTTCACACTACGACTTTTGATTCTGATAGAAACTGATATAAGCGTTAACAACTATAGTGCCGGTGGTAATTGGTTTTAACCATTCTCATCCTAAGAGCAGTCTTACACATGGTCCAGTATGGGAAAAGCTACATCAAGCACAGGACAAGATACGACCTCACAAAGCCAAAGTCCTCATTTTAGGTTTTTAGCCCAGAGCATTCCCACACCAGTAACACACTTCAGCCACAAATCCACAACTTTCAATTCCTCTAAATGACAAGTAGATGACCAATACAACATGGTAAGCGTGAGATATATAGAAACCCCCTCTTGTCATCAACCCTTCTCTGCTCTGCTATTCCCATTATCATACACACACCAAAAAAAAATGGAAATTGATAGCACCTCCTGCTTTGGGTAAGCCAAGGCATATCCAACAATTGCATACCTGTAAGAAAGAGCATCCTCAGCTAAGACACGCTCTCTTCTGCGGCTGCCCTTGGAGCTGCTGGGCAGCTGCTACTCAAACATGCCCATGCAGTCAAGGGGCACCCACCTGACCGCATATACACTGTAAATCCCAGCGTTCAGAAATTGCATATCACAGAAATTTGCATACCATTTTGTTAAGTTAAACGCGATTGAAAGATCCATGGTTATGCACAAAGTTCTCCTAAGGTCGACAACAGCATAAAAAAAGGCATGAGCAGGTATGCTAAAGCAAGATCAAATAAATTGTTTAAATGTCACCGCAAAGGTAGCTCTCACGAATGTCTCTGTGGTCAGTCTACTGCCATTAACATAGTTAGAAAATCTGTAATAGAAGAAAAATTATTGCTACATAAAATATTCCTGCAAGGAGACACTGCTGCAGAATTGAAATGAAAAGATGTAGCTCAATCTGTTAATGCCCATCCCACATGTGTGAATGTGATGAACAGTGGAGAATGAAATGACAGTTAAATCTCTGTTAACAAGTGTATTTTAAATAGTATACATGCATCTTTCTTTCTGTATTGGTACCACGTCTTCAACTCTGATAGGGCTATTCACATTAATCCCCGAAACCAGCACTAGCACTATCAAAACAAAACCTCCAGAGAAGATACCAAGAATGACCATTTTCTACAACAGTGGGTGGAGTTGTTTTTGTGAGAAGTATGCAGCTCAGGAGGATGAGATGGGAATAGAGAAGAAATTATTTTGTCAAATTCAAGCAGCCCTCTTTCTCTCTCCCAATAAGCTCAGCTTCTACTCTTCTTATCTAACCCCCATTTTCAATGAAAGTTATTGTCACTAATGGCTAAAAGACACTTTTTTCTTTAAAAAAAGAATGAAATGAGTACTCGCACAACTGCAATCTTCATAGAAGCATGCTTTTAATATCAGAGAATTCCTTTTTCTTTCTGCTTTAGAGCTTTCAGGAAAGCTGTAAACAAAGCTAAAACTTGCTGATAAAAGTATCCTATTTCTTACATGCTTCCAAATGCAAGAGTGAGTTTCTTCAAGAACTTTAATACTGAACAGAGCTGTCACTGATAGGGTCTAAATGCTCAATGTATATATTTTTATATGCTATACACTAGATGACAGTACAGATGCTGGCACAGCTGTATGACAGGCTTTCAGAATGATTTAGCTATACCAAATTCTTTCTTTGATGCAATAGATAACATTTCACATGTGCACACATGCACATATACACACTAACCTATGAGGACAGTCAAAACAGACTAATTTCAGGCGTTACAGCTTAATCCCATCTTCCCCCCCCACCCCCATTTAAGTATTAACTCTTCAAGCTGTGTTCTTCTAATACAGCTGCACCCCTCCTCTTTGATTCTCCATTCTTCTCCCTTCACTTGATTGCTTTCAGTTGTTTTGAACTGGGAAACATCAAAAACTGTCAGCAAGAATTTAGCATGAATTCGTATCAGAAAATTAGTGTTTTTCTTAATTAAAGAAACTCCGATGTTTTTGTTCTCCCCATCTCCTCCTTCCTCTCCCCACCCCACCCCAACAATAACCAAAGCTGCCTCTGCAATCAATCTAGTGTCTGAAAAGCAAGATGGATTTCTTCTCTTTCCTGCATTTTCACTACCAGTAATAACTCCGTGATTAAGACTCAGCTGACAGTTCGCATGCCACAGAAGCTGAAAAAAATAAAAATAAAAATCCAGCGTACTCCTCCAGTAGCTGAATTGGTCCTGGAGTATAGGGGGAGGGAGGGAATGGGGGGAGACTTCCACCAGTCAGATAAACATTCCTGATCTGAAGACATCTACAGTAAGGCAACGCTCCCTGCTCAAAGCTACAAAAGCACCCATCCCAGGCAAGTACAGACTCTCAGCAGATAACAGATTTAAGTATTCCACTCAAAATAGTAAGAAAAATTCTGAAGGTTTCCATATGAACCCGGCAGAATTGACCAAATGGATCCATCTGTTCGCTTTCATATAAGCAATATGTATGCTGCCAGTATCGGACCTCTTCTAGGGCAGGGCCCTGGGACTTCAATTACATCTGCCACTTCCCCGATTTACAGCAGCCTCATCAGCAAAGCATGAATTTTTTTTAAAGCCTCAAAATAGCATCCTGAGGAAACACACAAGAAAATTACTATTTCTACATTTCCTACCCTTTTCTACCTGATGACTTCGCCTCAGTACCTAATATTAATATCAAATGTGATGTTCTGAGCTGAGAAACATGGAAGCACTTCAAGAAAGCCTTTTAGTGTCTCATTTCCATCTCCTTAGCTCAGAAGGGACTATTTCATAAGCAAATTTGAACACCTTCAAGCAACTCATGATGAGAGTATCCAGAATCGAATTAGTTACCTCGCCTCTATTAAAACTGGCAAAGCAGCAAATCCTCATCCCTCCTCACGGTATATAATCACCAATACAACGGGCTGACTAGAAACTCCAAATATGGCTGCTCCTTACGTACCTCAACCTTGAATTCTAATAGTTTAATACAAATTATTTTTGAGAACTGATATTGCTGATAACGTTGCTTATTTCAGCTATGACAATTTTTTCAGATGCAACCATGAAAATCTGCTTCCTTGAACGCAAAGCAGTTATTTCTCGCTCTAGGAGTACACGAGGCCGGTCAGCACAAGCAGCGCCACAGTAAAAGGCAAAGTAAGTTTTTAGAGTAATTCACTAAACCTCTGCGCTAGTCCTCTTCAAAGGACAGAATTCTCTCCGATCTATGCCGTAAAGCCTTTCTTAGTTTGCATCTGTCCCCAAGTACCCACTGAAAGCATCTGCAGGAAGGGTGCTACGGCTGGCCAAACCCTTCCCACCACTTGGCCAGCAATGCCACGCTCCTCAATTGTGGTTGGCCTAATGTAACACATATATTATCTACAGGAAAAGAAATGCAGCTCCCAAATACCATCGGAACAACAGGTAAAAAAATAAATAAATAAAAAATTGAAAAACTGAACTGCTGTGGCTAAATGCATTGCCATAGAATCTGGGCCAGAAGGGACCTCCAAAGGCCATCTAGTCCGACCCCCCCGCAGTCAGAAAGGTCACCCCCAACTAGACCAGGTTGCCCAGGGCCTCCTCGAGCCTCACCTTGAATGTCTCCAGGAAAGGGGCCTCAATCACCTCCCTGGGCAACCTCTTCCAGTGCTCCACCACCTTCATTGGAAAGAACTTATTCCCAATATCCAAACTAAATCTGCTTTTCTTCAGTTTAAACCCATTGCCCCTCATCCTGTCCCTGCAGGCCTTTGGAAACAGGCTCTCCCC
>JAOTQQ010000001.1:70269010-70317723 GCA_026546715.1 Gallinago undulata | reverse complement strand
ACCATTCATGACCTGAGCCACCCATCTCTTCTCAGGCCACTCTGGCTGTCAAGTGACTTAGCTTAAACCACTCTTGGATGACCCTGAAATGTGCTGGGGAGAATGTCACCCTTGTGACTTGCCCTTTGCTACCACCCACCTGAAGGCTGTCTGAGTTTGGGGAGAGGGGACTCTCAGGCAGAAAAGACCCTCTGAAAATCAGCGTAACAGACTGAAGAGCTTGGTACATTGGGTGTGCTCCATCCTACACAGCTCTGCTTTCCATCCCTATCGTGCCAACCTGCTCCACAGCAAAGGCCTCACGAGTCTCTCCCCCAGCAGCTCTGAGTCCTCAGAAAGCTCCCAGGTGTTAGCCAAACCTCACGCCCCTCTGCTTGCTTCCAAATCGTAAAGACAGACAAAGCAACCTGACTCAACAAAAAGACCTGAAGTACAGAAAAGCAGCATTAAGAAAAAAAGAAGCAACAGGAGGCTGAGGGGAGCAGAGATGCAAAAAGCATCATGGGTGAAGGTGGAGAAGAGGGAAAGAAGTTCAAGTGCCCTGCAGGATACCTCAAGCACTGCCAGAGGATGCTAGTCCCACAACCTGGAGTCAACCGCCGGACTTCTGACCGACTCAACCCTTCTGCTGTTCACAGCCACCAGCAGAAACACCTCTTAGCAGCCAGTGGCTCCACTGCCCTTTCCCTCTTCCTAAGGGAGAGGGAAAGGGCAGCAGAGCTCTACTGGGAGCTCTTCTTTTTTCAGCTTTACATTCTAAGAATTCTCTGGTTAAAAAAGGCCGAATGAAAGTGAGCATTCACCAAAATACTACACTTAATTGCAAAATACTGTACTTAAGATTGTACAATCATTCCTAATTTAGCCACTGAAAGCATGAGCTAAGATTCAGTGTATGTGCATACGCAGTACTCTCTAATTACATGATCACATTCCAATTTTTTCTAGAAGGATATCGCCCAAGAAGAGCCAGCTCTGGGAATGAACACGAGTTGCATACTTAAAAGACAAAGTTGCCTGCAGGACCATTAACTCATTCGGTTTAGGTACTGGAACAGGAGAACCGAAGGCGGCAGAGATTTTGCAAGCCAAAAGGAGGACAGTTTTACAGGAATCCAAAATCTTTGCAGGAAGCCCTTAGTCGTACACATCCCACTTTCTGACCTGGTACACCTGAACTTGTGGATGCCATATTTTGCAGTCAACTGATGCTATATTTTAAAGATATAAACAGTTTTAATAAAGTGAAAACAACACTTTGAAAAGTCAGATCTGACCCAGATGCATTTAGAAGCCTGTCACAGCAGTTAGCTTCCCCACACAGTGAATGGAGACAGAGGGGTACCTCGGAGGACTTGCAGGGAGAAGTAATCTCCAACAAAACCCTGCAGTTTTTTTCTCTCCACTGGGTGGACAGAGACCTTCTGAGAGCATCCTTTCTGCTTAAGCTAGACAGTTTCTCATGATAAATGAAGGTAACAGAAAAGGCTAAGTGTCTGTATCTACCTGAGGTCAACAACTCCACTGAAAGGTCCGTCCCTCTACTAGCCAGCCCAGCTCAGAGCCTGGCTTGCCACACGGCTCTTACCTCCTGGATGCAGAGTGGCTTCGCTTTGGAAGAAGGATAGAAAATGGTTTTCCTCAGGGTCCCCTAAGCCAGGTGGGCAAGGGCACTCCTCTGGGGTATGTGGTTTCAAACACTTTCAGGTGGTGCTGCAATCTCCCAGACAAATAAATGTACAAAGTTAGGCAGACTTAAAGGAAGGGGATTACTGTCAGGATATAGGTCGAGTCTACTACACAGGTAGGACTTGAGTGAATTGGGCTGGTTTCTTCCCTTTCAAAAACTTTTTCCCCTTATCTGTAAAGTGGATACAATACCAACAAGACAGATGTTGTGAGAATCAATTAACATCTTTACAATAAACAGATTATTTACTGATAAACATCATAGAGAAGTCCATAGAAAGTTACTAATTTTCCACGTGTATTTATTATACCAATAATATTACAGAACAGCTCTTTTTAAGATGGGGTTTGAATGTGCGCAGAATATGCCTGCCACAGGACCACATGAACAATAGGGATTAAAAAAATTATATTGAATATCTTCTCATGCTGTCAGCACCATCATTTCAGTGGTCTGATATGTGATCATGTAATTAAAGACTGTATCATAATGCATATGCACAAAGGGGCTGAATTAAGGTTGTGCAGACAAATCTAATTCTGGCATTTCCTATGCTTTGAGTGCCTGACTTGACAATCTTAGCATTCATTTAACAATCCGTTCCCGTATGTAATACCATACATTATAGATACATGTCTGTAAAATCTTCTATATCACTGCATGAACGCACGTACTCAAACTCCAGAAGCAGAACATATATATACATATATACATAACCATATTCTGGCCGTTGCTCTTTTCCCTTTTTACAGCATATTCTTGCCATTATATTGACCACCATCAAGAATAAACTGCTCAGGAGTGCCAGTAGTTAAAATATTTTTTTACCTTTTACTTTTAAGTACATGGAATACGTGTCAATGCTTCCAGCTTCTTATCCACTCCTAGAAAACATTTTAAATAGCATCCACTGTGTATGAGCCATTTGTGGACCAGAGCACACGTGCAGAAACAGCCTCAAACAGAGGCTCTCCTGTTAAGAGCCTGCAGAGGGGACCACTCCTTGATATTTTAAGAAGGTAGGATTAGGGCAGACATTGCTTTGGGCCCTGTGCTACACACACTATACACTTCAGCCTGCTGTGGGTGCTTGAGAAAACTTTGGTTTCTAGGGCTGGAAAAAGGACTGCTCTCCATTGGTGCTAGAAAGTTGGGTGAACAGCTTTGATCATCTTCCCTCCCAACTCACTGGCTTAACTCCCATTGATTTAACCATGAGTATGACCAAATTCTTCCTTTTCACATCTTGCAGTTTGGTTTACCCTTGGGAAAACAGACCTTTTTCTTCCCCTCCTCTGATTTCAGTGCTTTTTCTACTTAGTGAGCAGGACTTTTATCACAGCCCTTAAACTAACAGAAAGAGCTCCATGAAGACGCTTTGCTGTGCTTTCTTGCTCCAACACTGACTGTTTTGACTGCCAAGTTTTGGTCAGACACTAACATGTACTTACCCAATTATGGGATTTTCCAGCCTGCCATTGTTTGCCCTCCCAGTTCTCACAGTATCCATTTTAACTGGGATCCTTGCGACACACAGATAGTGCATATCCACCCATTTCTGCCTCAATCACTGTCCATTGCTTTACAACACTGTCATTCCCTGGATACCTTAAATACATCTCTTTCAAAACAAAAGAAAAAGAAACCCACACAAAAACCTTACCAACCAAAACAAGAGAAAAAAACCCACAACCCACACAATAACATACTATGTTGTAACATACACACGCCGGTCTATGGCTTTTTCTACAGCCACATATTGCAAGATACATCATTTGGTCAGATTTTAGCATGCAAGCTCTGGCGTACAATAAATACTGTGCTGTCAGACCTCTGAGGCAGGTGAGTGTCTCCTCACTGGGGGGAAAAAAATCACCCTGGTTTGTACTAATGATAGCCACAGTGAACTCCGGGACTGAAATAATGGGAATTTCCTCTTGCACAGTTTCATAAAAACAATGCTGAGCACTCACAGACACTAAAACCACATTGAATCTAAGCTTCCCGAGAGGCAGTTTGCAGTCTCACACAGTTAACAGTCTAGATCCTTTCCTCCTCCTCGCACCAGTTTTCTCTCTCAATTTCATAGAATGCAACCTACAGTTGTCCTAGAATTTCAGAAAGTGATAATTTTCCGTAGAGGTAGTTTATCTGACATTGGGCCTATAGCACAGGAGGGCACTTGTAGCTTCTAATCATCCTCTCCATCTGTTCACCATAAGCAATGTTGATCTTCAAATTACACAACCTACACAATCCTGAGTCTTTTACTTTCCGGTAGGACAATCTGCTCCTTCCCTTTCCCCGTTTATTGCAATCTGCAGAATCCTTGCGCTGCCGCACATACGGAGAATGAGAACATATCAATCCACCCTAAATGACCTCGAAAGGCTGAATCAGTTAACCAAAATAGGCAGAAACTGCAGCCTTCCAGTAGACTTCCCCCCACCCTTGAAGTTATTTGTGAACTCCTCCTTGCAGTGCAGACTCTGCAGCAAGACTAATTCTGAACTGACACGGTCCCAAATGACGCCAAAATTATTAGGTGTTGGTGCCACCACAGGGTCCAAAATACTGTCCCCCTGCAGCTTGCCCTGAGCCATTCTCCCCAGTTCAGCCTGCTCCTGCTTCAGGCTGGTCTCCGAGCTGGCCCAGCTCGGCACTGTGCCACCCACATGTCTCCCCACGCTCCGCAAGGTGTCTGCAACGGCACGGATGGGCAGGAGGGGAGACAAGCAAACCAGCAGCACTGTGCTCCTTCTGCTCAGGAGACAACTGTTTCAAAGCAGAAACGTGGTGGGTGAGGCTTCCAGGAGAGCAAACAGGCAACCATGATGAGGAAGGAGAGAAGGCAGAGGCTCCCATGCCTGGCTACGGGTGTTCCCCCAAGCTGAGATGGAATGGGAAGCAGTTAACATACAGAGAAGAGCAAGAGAGGAAACAGCCCTCCAAAACCTCAAATGAACTGCTTGTCTGAAAGATTTGGTAGTAATAGAGCATCTTGATATATTTTCCTGTAGTAGAAACATTGTGTGTGTAGTTCCATCACTATGTGGCCGCTGCCCATCACGCTCCTCCTCCTAGCAGCAATTGAAAGCTGACCCATAAAGGACAGCTGAAATGCTGTGGTGATTCCTTGCAAATCTGGCAAGGAACCAGTATCTGGTTTCCATAGCACCATCACAAACCTTGTCGTGGCTTCAATGCAGTGATCCTCAACCAGGGAGCTAAAGGCAAGATGTCAACCGTGAAAGCTGAGATGACCCACAGCAACCACACTTCACCACCAGCAGTGACGCTCCTGGCCTACAGAGACAACATGCTCTTGAGCATGCCACTTGCTTGGTATCATCAGCCACAAAACAGGAAAGGCAGGAGTCCATGGTGGCACAAAAATCTGCCAGATATGTTTTAAACAAACAAACAAACCACACCAAAACCCAACAAACACAAAAACCTCTCAAAAAATTACACAAACACCAAAAGAGATCCATCTGCCCCGTAGCCAAAAGAGGCTCCACAACATGGAGCTTAGCAACACAGGGTAAATTAGCCCAATTTAGGGACAGACAGGCTATTAGTGACACTTAAGGGCAGCTAGTATATGGCTAAGTGGCTGCCATCGCTTTGGCAGCTTGTACCACACTACAAGACTGTTGTTGATGTTGTTAGCACACAAGCCATTGCATCTGCACTTCTCTTAAAGCTCCATCTCCTAGATGTCTGTGAATACAGGAGAAAGCAGCTTGCATTACATATTTATTAGGTCTCCATCCCTCCTGTTTCTGGGGAAAGCTGGTGTAAGCACTGCTTCTAACTTAATGCCTGAAGTAAAACAAAAACATCAGGATGTATTTTGTTTTCATCCTAACGTTTATAAATCAGATAAATTTTTTTAAGCTAGGCACTTAAAAAAAGATATCTGACCTAATATTACTAGAAAATGTCTCCAGGTATTTGACACTTTAGGCATAAACAACCACGGATACCAGGGATGGGTGCAAAGGGATGATTAGTAATGTCTTACCCCCACAAATGCCCCCAATCTGGCAACCTGAAAATGTGGCAGTACAACTTCCCTATGGCTCTCGGTATCACTCCTTAACCACGCTACAGCATGCTGTTTGTAGTTTCATCTGCCTCAACAATGGAATCTTTATACACAGATCCCTGCAAGAAACAAAACTTCCAAGATGTACTTTGGTCTTGGGCAAATTTATTCCAGGCATCAGAAGCAGCGTTTCCTTCTGATACTGGGCAGAGGCAGGGAGCAAGCCGTATGCTGTGCTACAGCCCCAGCGTTTGAAGTCTCCGGTTCAACAAACATCACAATGAGTAAGGACTTGATGTTTTCCTTTCAAAATGTTTTTTTTGTCCGGATTGTTGTTTCATATTGGCCCTGCCAGCTAAATGTGCCTGTGGATCCTCCTAGATTACAATTGAATTTAGTTAGCAGCAGGTTTGTAAACAAAAAGCAACACAGGGCATACATTTCGTTATTCTTTGCTTCATACACATAGACGTTCATCCACTTTATTTATATGATCAAAGGTTACTAAACCACTCCAGTAGCTGTACAAAGCAACTGGAAGTCAAGCAATTCAGTATCAAGATTTTCACATTGTCAAAATCACTTCCCCCCGCCCCCCCTTTTTTAATATCGAGAGCGCTAAAATTCATAACAGGTCAGAGTTGATTTAGTTTTCTGGGGTGTTAATTTTCAGAAGTAGCAAGCCCTGACAGCTCCTATTGTCTTGAAAGGGAGATACACAGGTACACCACATTTGCAGTCATATCCTAAGCAGCAGTTTGGAACTGCTTGCCAGGTTGCACTGCAGCTACAAGAAAATAACAGAGGGTATGGATGAGCCTTAGTTACAAAGGAGCAGGTTCCTGCACAGGAACCTTATCAGTCCTTTTCCTAGAAAGAGATGATTGCAATTTTAAGAAGGACATCAATATATGGGCCAAATATTTCCAAATATTTTCCAAATAAAAAAAATATTTCCAAAGGACTAGTTGATATTTATGATTTTAAGTTTGAAGAGCAACGTAGCTTTCACATCTTGTCTAGAAAAAGATAACTTGGGAGAAGACGTCACTGTGATGGGCCACAAGTCTTAACATTCCTTTACCCCCGTTCCCAACAATGCTGCAGTGAACATACTGGAAGAGGCTGCCCGGAGAGGTCATGGAGTCTCCTTCTCTGGAGATATTCAAAACTCACCTGGATGCATTCCTGTCCAACCTGCTCTAGGTGAACCTGCTTTGGTAGAGGGCTTAAACTAGAGTATCTCAGAAGGTCCCTTCCAACCCCTACCATTCTGTGATTCTGTGCAGGAATTGGGCAGGAACCTGGAGGAGACAAATACTACTTTTTTCACCCATTGCGGGGTGGTGGTGGTATGGGAATTGCAAGATACAAACTAGTAAGATACAATACAAGCTCAGAAACAAGTTTAAGAAGCTTGAATGTTGTTGTAGCAGAAACCAAAGGAAGACATTAATAATATCTTTAACCATAGTGGGATGCCTCCCTGTGCCAGGGATGCTGGTGGCAATATGATTAATATCCCAGGTACAAAAGAACAAGGAAGTGGGTTTCAGCATGGCTTTTAACTCAAGACCCTGGGGGAAAGGAATTAGTTCAAGCCTGGAACAAATCTGAGGAAATTAATGATAAATCAGATAGAGGGGTCAATGTACTATAAGGGACACCTCTAAAGCCATTATTTTATAACAGCTGATGGCAATAGCTGCTCAGGAGGGAAAAAATAAAATGCTGATTTTACAGATATTCAGGGGGTGGGAATTAACACTCTAGGGAAAAAGAGCAGAAAAGACAGCAGGATACAAAGGTGCACCAAGATTTATTGAAAACCAGAGGGGAAATGTAAGCTAAGGGAAATGAACATTCAGAGCACAGAAAACAGACATTCCAAAGCACATTAATTAGACAGAACACTAAAGTAGCCTCTACTTAAAAAATAATATTAAAAAGCCAAAAAAACAAAGGCAGCTCACCAACAAAACCAAAAGCATCACTGCAGTCAAGAGTCAAGGTGCAGAGAGCAAGAAGCCCCATGATCCCAATCACAGCTCAGCAATACTGACTAGATATTCCCCCACCCCCTCCTTTTTCTGTTTCTGACTACCACTGGCTAGGTAATAGCAAACTTAATACATCTAGATTTATGATTAAAGAGTACTTAGAAAAGATTGATTTGCCCTGCCCGACAGCAAACATGAATAGCCTGGAAAAAAAGAAATAAAGGGTTAGAAATCACACAGACTTCACAAGACATGAAAGGGGACAAAAGTGCTGGCCTTAGTGGCTTTTCTTTGAAAAAAGTCCACCCCCTAAACCTCAGATTACATGCCCCTTTGTACCAGAGGCAGTATAATAAAATGCTGCAGAGAGTGAGATCAACATGAATCTTGCCCAAGAAGAAATCATTGAAGGCATAAACAAACTTTTCCATCCTTACATGTCTTGCATGCTACATTCTTTAAATACATGCATCAAGGCTAAGAAAAGTTATGTGGAGCAGGTTAAAACACGTTCATAGGGCACCACACGCTATTATTTACTTGTCAAACGCCACATTCACTCAAGAGGGGTTGGCTTTCAGAGAAGTCAGATAATATTCAGTGTCAGGATCTAGTTCGTAATAAACGGTATCTAAATGCAACAAGCCACTATGGATAAAAATCACGTACTCAGTGCTAATCAAAATACACACGAAGTGCTAAATCTCAACACCTATAAATGGGATTAATACATTCCCTCAATGCAGACTCAAGAGTACTATCACTGCCAGTGTCAGTGTCCAAAATTTCTCCATTCCTCCTTGTGTGATGAGGCTTGTGGCAACCATCCTGGTGCACCGACATGCACTGACACACTCTGACCACAATGCTACCAGCCAGCTGCCCGCAAAATAAAATTTAGTTGCTCTGTTGGTGGTAAGGGAAAACTCAGCCTCTCATTTACAGAGCGATCCTCCACTTTGTTTTGAGAGAGCCCTGAGAAATGCACAGCACGCTCAGAGCTCCACAGTCCCCTACCTATCATGTGCTGCAACTGTCCAAGACTTCATCCTAAGCAGCTGTCAACTCAACATTTTCAAGAGCAACAAATTCATTAAACTCGTATAATTATGGCTGAAAATTTCCAAGATATCTACGACATTTAATCATACAGCTTGGGTTCAAATTAATAAGGTCTCAAATACTCCAACCGGTCTTAAAAATCCCCCTATATATTTGTCAAATGCCACAAATTATTCAGATTATTAAAAAGGTCTTACCCTTGAATTACTCTTCTACTTTTAAAATTCAGCTCCCATAGTAACAAAACTTCAAGTGAAAAGTATTCAGAAGAACAAAATTAAAATGAATGTACACACGCTACAATGCAGATCTTCCAAGAGAGATGAGATGTTACAGAGTAAATAGCATTGGGAACCAGTCATTGGTAAACCAAAATAAGCAAAAATCCCATTAAAACCCAGCAATAGTCATAAGTACAGAGGCAGAAGTACTACAGGCCACAAAGGGACATGACTTAGGCACCAATTTCATTGGAGTTAGCCAAAAGCACAGAACAAACTCAGCTGGTAGGAAAATACAAAACAAAGTTTACAACCATTTCTGCAAAGTTTGCATGCAAATTACAACTTCCCAACAAATTTCCAATTCTTCATGTCTTCACCAATTCCTAACACAGATTTCCTGCAGTACAAAAGCCTGTTTTGCCATCTTCCAAGCACTGAGCATTAAAACTTACTGTTAAAAAAACTCTATGGTGATTCTCATTTATTTATTTGCTTTTAAACTCAAGTAGAAATCCTTATGTAAAACTTTGTATTTGGAAAGGATAAGAGATACCTGAGAGTAGTGGGGATAAAATGAACTGGTAGTTACCTGCAGCAGCTCAGGGGTATGTGCAACATTAGGATAAATACAGGAGATGGAGCGTAAGGGGCGGAGCGAGGGGTAGACTGACAAAGATAAGCAAAAAAAAATAAATTATCACACAGGGTCTGCAGTTTCTCTCATCAACATCACTGCAGGGCATAGAAGACAAAGAGGCTACCCTTCACTTTCTGCCCTCTGCAATTCTGTAACATAACCAAGTTTTACCATTCCCTTCTTAATACTGTTATCACAATTAACAACATGCAAACTATACAGCTGACATCAACCTGCTACCCCAGTGCCCCTTACGTAGTTTTTTCCCCAGTGTAGAACTGGTTGCATTACTTTGTCCCCTTCCCTCCCTTTCTTCCATAGGAAGCCTTCATCTCAAACTAAATTTTAAATAGAAGCTCCCAGCTTTTCGTTGCAATCTGATTATCAATTTGCACCTCAGCAAAGGAAGGCTAGAACTCTATTGTTTTGTTAATTGTCAATTTGCATCTTCGAAAGGTGTTGCGTATTCTCTTCTTTTGGCAGGTTAGGACTAATTCTGTATGTTAACATATATGTGGGTGGTGTGGGTAAAAACCATTTTCTTTTAAAATGTACTACATTTAAAATGTGCAGCTTTATTTGCTTCTGTTCAGTTTTCTTAATTTTCTTGGACAAGTCTTGTACAAAAGCTAGGAGGGGCTGCCTAAGAAAGGGCTAAAAGGATAAAGCTACTTTTCCAATAGGTATTTAAATAAACTCCTAAAAATTACCTGCAAAAAGAGGAAAAGTCGTAAATGAAAATTTAGTTATAATTTCCAGTTACAAGGAACAACCGACAAAGGAGTTGGCCAACATTTCTCTTCCTTTTAAAGGCAGAGGGAGAGTTGTAGAGATCATCCTTACATTAATTTCACTTAAGTAGGATACCATTTTGTAAAAATAAGTAGGTGTTTTTTTTTAAAGTACGTATGTAAAAATTACACACTAAGTCAACCAACAGGTCCAGAAAGCTCCGCAGACCCAGCCAGCTGCTCACCGGGCTGATACAGATCTGGTTTCACCATCTAACTGCAGAAACAGGACTGAGAACCGAAGCGGCTTTGTATTCACTTGACTGTGACTTCATATGTAGGCAACCATCCACCCATACATCTCCATCAGATTATAGCCCGACCCCTGGCTAGAAGCCTACCCACGTCTGGACGTCGCTCGCTTCTGTGCCCAGCCCTCCAACGCCGGCTCTCTGGGGCTCAGCACTATCCTGAGAGTGCCACTTCGCAGCCTCGGCGACCACAAATCTTCTCCTGCGTCATCCTTTTGACTCCCAAAATGGTTGCTTCATCAACAGTGTAACTGTTAATTAATTTTCAAGTGCAGAACGGTTGGAGACGGGAGCTTTTCAAATGCCAGGTTGCAAATGAAGAGGTGGCCCAAGTCACTATTAACGACTAACGGGGCAGGTTTCATTTCCTTGTCACTAGAGATACATGCAAAACTGGTACCTTGTGGTCCTACAAGTCACCATCCAAGGTGACTTGAATGCACGGAAGAAATTCTTTAAATCCTCCAAGCTACAAACACGAGGAAAAAGTCTGAAAAACACTGACCCACAACAGCAAGCAGAAATTCCTGCTAAACTATCAGATAGCAACCAAGACAAACACTCTAGCTGAGTCTACAGTCTATCCAGATACAGAAAAAGTCAATCAAATAACTACAGGAAGACCTAACAAGACAGAAGGCCTTAGTTCCTGGTAAGTCCACATCTTATTATCACCTTCACCTAAAGCTGGAAGAAGGCTGAGGAGTAAGATGAGGAGAATCACATGATTCCATATTGTCTTTATAAGCTTCTTAATGCTTCACTTAAAGACACATTATTTTCTTCTGTGAAGATTGACCAGTGTTAACTTTATCTGCCACTACAAGCTAAGGTTTTTAACTGGGGGTTAACAACAAAAAAAAAAAACAAACCACAAACATAAACCAAGCCCTTTTAAAGTGAGAAATAAAACAAACTGAAAGTCCTGACAACTGGGTCTCTGGCCGAGCCACAGATCTCACGGAGCGAGATCAAAAGGGAAGATTTCATGAAATTTCTATTACTAGTCCTAGAGAGATGAATCCAAGCTTTGATGGCAAAAGTATCTCAAATAATAGGCTTCCATATACTTTAACTCGGCAAATAACTGCAGGTCCTGACCAGCTTTGATCGCTTACAACCTGCAGAATCTGGACCCCTCTAAGTCAGTTGCGCTCTCACAACTTTAAGTTTGATTTCCAAAGAAATCTGGAAAGCAGGTTAAGAGGAACTGGAACCCTGAACATCTGTTAAAACCATATAAAAGAGCAGGACAGTATTTTATTATCCACATCGGAAAACATTCTTAGTTTTACAGACTTCTCCCAGCAAGCTGAGACTTGTTATAATGCCCACCAGCTATATGTTTGTGAAGATCAAGGACATTTATACCTGTCATACCAAAAATAAAAAAATATATAAGTGTCCAAAGAACAGGAAGACAAAGTACCTCTGGCTTCAGAGAAGCTTCTGTAACCAAACCATCCTATTTTACATATAAAAATATGCCCTAAAGTTAAAAGGTTGTGTAAATTGGAGCACTGGAGAGTTGGTGGTGTGAACTTGGGTCTGTTAAATATCTGGGAAAGGTAAAATAAAAAAAAAAATATATATCGAAGTTTCAGTATAATCTTAGGCAAACTATCACAAAGGTACAGTGGTCATCATTTGACAAGAGGTGTCAAAATCTTTCAAATGCTCCACAGATCAATCCAGTGCTTCCAGTAGGCAATTTAAGTATCTGGGAACACACCCCCTGACTCAAAAGACAAAGTATGAACAAGAAATATTAAAAAAAAAAATATCTAAGCATGACCTGATAGGTACTCCTTTTCCTTCAAATAAGTACAAATAACTTTTTCAAGCACTTCTGTTTCTTTTTTCTTCTCCTCTTGACTGCTCCAGACTAACAGTTGAAGTGTATTTACTGTCCTCTATGCCTTACCCTATACTCCAGCCTGATGATCCCGCTGCGGTCTCTGCCCCCAGACCTATTCTCCAACAGGGTTTAACACCGCCTGGGAGACAACACACAGCTCGGACACAACCTCTGGGAATCTGATTTGACCTGAGAAACAGGAACAGCAGACCACACCACATTGGAAGAGTCCTCAGAAAGACAAAATTCTGATTTCCTCTCCAAAATCCAAGTAATAAGTTTCTTAACAGAGTGAAATTGCTAGAATTTCACCAGACCGAAAAACCATCTGATTTCCATTGTTATCCTTCAGATACCCAGTAGGGGCTTGACAATAATTCTCCAAGCACCGGATCAAAAGATTAAATGTGGTAAAGCCTGAGAATTTTTATGAGGAGTGTTTTTAGAAGTGTATCAGCATACTGACAGATCAGAGACAGGAGAAGCACTTGACTCTGACCTCCGCAGAGCACGAGCTCTCTGGAGCAGAAACTCCCTCTCTCACATGCACACTTCATATTACAGCAATACACCAATCTTCCTGGAAATAGAGTAACAACAATAAATAGGGAGGCAGGACTGTGCTTTTCTGCTAGAGCATATTTGAGTCTAGTAAAGGGACAAAGGTAGGAGAGGAAAACAGAAGAGTCACAGGATCTACAGAGATAAACACCCCACTGCTCTGGCAGCAGCCCAATTAACAATGCACTGGCTTTGAACAGATACAATTTTAATAAGTAAATAAAAGCCACATTAGTGCAACAGCTCTATTCCATCTAGCACTCCTCATGGCCCAAACCATCAAACCCACATCCTTCATGATGCTCCATGGACCGAGACATTTTCAGCTTCTGACACAAGGTGTCCAGAACACCAGGACAATCGGAGTTGCATTTTTTTCCTATTAATTTTTGGTCCGTGAAAAACTCAGTAAAACATTATTCTGATTATATCCCCAGATCAAAATACTAAGTTCTGCTGGCATTAAAATACTCTGTCAAAGCCAGTGGAACTGGCTGCCAGAACATCACTTCCATCACTTCCTTTCAGGAGTGTATCAGTGTCCTGTTATTTAGTTTTCAAGTACTTTATGATATCCATGACCTATAGTTACAAGTTCATTTCTAGCCAAAATCAGCATCGGGAAATTTTCAGTTTATTCTTCTGATACTTTCTTCTCATGACTTCACCCTACTGTGTCTCACTTATAGCCTAAGAACAGCAGCATTGCCACTCCTCTGATTTATTATCCTGTCCCTGCTTCAAAGATGCAAGCAGCATTCTGCTAAACACCCAAGTGTTTGTTCATCCTCTAACAAGGTCCAGTTACAACCCCAAAATCCTGTGTAATTCTAGGAGAAGCAGACTAGTGCCATATGTGCTATTTTAAAGAAGGATGTACTGCTCTCTATGCTCTCCTCTTTTCCCAGTTTTGGTGCATCTAATCCCTCAGTTACTTCTCTGATGGCACCTGCCCATTGCACGTATATCTTAGCTGAGGCCTCAAGGATTTCACCTCCCTTTCCCAAATCAGTGATGCTCATTCAAAACCCTAAAAGTTATACTGGAACTTTGCATGTGTGTTCTCTTCAATGATCATATCCCTCCTTTTCAGTTCTTGCTCCTCTCAAAATGCTTGCCCAACTATTCTATCCCCCTCTTAGTTAACCAGGCTATACATGGAGAGAGAGAGAGAGAGAGAGAAATGCAGGCAGAGGAGAAAAAAAAAAGGAAAAAAGGGAGGAAGGTGAAATCCCCATGTCCCAGAGGTAGATCTCTTCCTGCTCTCTTGAGCACCAACTTCACATCTCCACTTTCTCCACCTGGAAACTCGCTGTGGACTTGCAGGGCAGAATGTGTTTCCACTGGAGTTCATCTAAGGAACAATCAGCTTAAGCAGTTGTATTCAAATAGTATTAATGTTTTCAAATCAACTTCCTATTTTCCTACTGGAAACCCTGCCAAACGCACTCTTCAACAGACACTAAAATAATTTGGATAGTTGATATGCAATCCAAATTTTTAGTGGAAAACTGCCAGATTCGACATCTGTGAGAAAGTGGGTAATTTTTATTATCCACAGAGAGCATGCACTCAGTCCGATATTTTCTACCTCTACACCTCTCCTTCTACTGAAACTACTTTATGGTTTTACATGATCAACGGGCTGCCAAGAATGTTTTAACCCCTTCACTGCCACCAGAATCCAAGACCCCACTGTCACCATTTTAACAGTGTCCACCTAGAAGGATATTGTAAAATACCAGTTTTCAAGAGCAGGATGTTCTTATAAGTTATTTCTGATCCCTCTTAATTACAACAAATGCAGATATTGATTTTTTTCAGTAGTATCTTCTGATTATTATTTGCCAAATAGGAGCCCAGTCTCTTGTAAGCAAGGGGTTAATTCCATTCTTGCTCTTGTCCCTTCTCTTGCTGGAGAGAGGGTCTGTCTGAACAGCTGCTGGGGGAAGCAAGGATGGGAAAGTGCCTTTGGGAAAGTAGGCCTTCCTGCTGAGGACCCAGCCTAACCCCAGCGTGGAAAGATATTTTTTCTTACATTCAATTTTGCTTAGGGCACCTCCTAATTTATTAATGGTTATAAATATTTGGTTCTGCCTCCATACCATCTGACAGATCAGATCCTCCAGGCAACCGAGGTGCATGGAGCTACACTGATTTTCACCAGCACACAACCTGTATGACTTCTACCCTAACTCCTTGGTTAGCATCAAGCAGCAACACTTCTCCTTTAGACTGAATTTTACTCTCTCAGTCACAAGCATTAGGAAAAGCAGAATATGAAAAACACAGGAGAAAGAAGAGAGTATTATACAGACCTTTTACCACAGTAGACATTTTTGTTTCCTTGTTTCTTGTTTGTTAGTTTGTTTTTAGCAAAACAAAAACTCCAGACTTTGTTTGAAACTGCCTGCTGAGGTTCCTTTAAATAAATGAAAACAAATAGTCCCTGGCTGTCTGGGCTGCACTACAGAAGCTCATCCTCCAAGTGATTTGTAATGCTGAAAAGGTTTATCTTCTTCACTAAAAAGATTATCAAAGTTCACTTTGTATGTACACGTGTATATTTTATTTCTCAAAGATTACAAGTTTTCTTCTTCTTCTTCCCATATTGTCCTGCTGGGAACAGGTGGCAGAACTCCTGCCACCAAAGCAATCTCAAAATGTATACTAAACAGGGATAATTTGTTGTTGTTGTCATCTTAATGATCAAAAAAGGAAGCTCCCCCGGCAGTTCTTTTTTGCCTTTTTTTTTTTTTAAAAATGCTGTATCTGAGGCCAAATCCAAAACTAGTGAGTGGGAACCCCCGTGCTACCGATAGATTTTTACTGGACAACATCAGCAGGGTCACAGTGCCCAACCTCTAGTACAGAAACCCAGTCAAGTGCTCACAGTCATTCCAACAAACCAGAACACCAGACAGAGCTACTGAGAGCTCTTTTGATCTTTGAGGCCTTTTTCCAGGTCTCGGAAATGAACAGAATGTTGTAAAATTATGAACAGGGTAGAAACTGAAAAGCATCCTATTGCTGCACTTTCAGAAGATGTAAGAAATAAGGCATATATGATTCTCCGTACAAATTAAAAAAAAAAAGAGTATTCTTGCTGTGTTATGTCCAATTTAGACTGTTCACAAACAGGGACAGGACACTTCATTTGCATTTATCTTATCACCCTAACAGTGTGCAAATAGCAGTAATTTTTCATATTTCATAGCTAGTTTCATCTAAGGATCTCAGAGGACTCAGTAAACACCAGTGAACTAAATCTCTGGCTCAGAAAGGTACATGGAGATGAAGAGCTCCCACTGACTTCAGCTGAGTTCGGATCAGGCTGTAAGTCTGCAAATTTCAATATAAATATTACCATTATCATTTTACAGGTAAGTAAATCAAGGGACAAATAAATCACATGGTGACAGTAGAATCAGCACTAGAAACCAGGAATGTGGACTCCTGGGCTTCTGCTTGACTTCAAAAGCTCTTGCAGCTGCTGCTCAACTTAATTGTTCAGCAGTACCTGCAAGAGAAGAGGGAGAGCGCAGAACAGGCTAAAAAACTGTGGGCACAGTTGAAACCAAGCATCCCAGTCTCCCCAGAAAGGATGGTAACTGTAAGAATTACTGCTCTCTGAATATTCTTGGATACTTCCCTCCCCCTTCCCAATTTTGACCAATAAACAAAGTAATACAGCAAACTGCAAAAGTAAAATGGTGTTAAGGTCTTGGAATGACAGACAACAAATACAAAAGAAATAAGACATGTTTTAGTAAGTGCAACAATAAAAGTGGGGCTTCACTTTTCCTGTATGTGCTCTACTTTCCTTTCTGGATAAAAACCACTGTTTGAAGCACAACTGGCAAACTTCATTCCTAAGGTAACAAGCCAAAACTGAAAAACCAAATAAAAAGAAACAAGGCTTAAGTTTGTTTGAAAGTCTGAGACTCTCGCATTGGTATCCCCTTTGCCTCTCTAACAAATCTTACAGATAGCCATTTCTTACCCTGATGTGGCATTAAGGGACATGGTTTAGCGGTTGACTTGGCAACATGAGGTATATGGTTGGACTCAATGATCTTAAAGGTCTTTTCCAGCCTAGACCATTCAATGATCCTAAAACATCTGCAGGATATCCACTCTAATGGAAAGCATATAGATTATAAGTCCAGTGGAATACTTTCATTGCTTTGGTGGAAGAAAAATTAGCCTGAAATTTGAATGTTATTTTTGTATACTACAAAATCCCACATGAAGTAACACCTCCACTGAATTTATCACCTGATGAGATCAATCCCTTACAGATCATAACACACACGAAAGATTAACTCCAATTCCCAAATTACCCTGAAAACTTGTTAGCATCGTCCTGCGATGAATTTCAGAATATATTCCCCAACACTTGCATTCTGCACCTTTCAACACTAAAAACACTGAGCCAATCAGTCAAATTCAGTTAAATTACAGTAAAGACCCGATCAAAAGATGCTTGTAATTACTAACTTACATATGCACATGCATAAACATTGCCTATATCACACACGTGCTTTTAAAAACTTGTTGTTCTAGTCTGGTGGTGGGGTCCAGCATGGATGAGACCGAGGAGCCCTGGTGCTTATATGAAACCCTGTGACTGATGGCACCCCTGGGTTTCCAAAACATCCCCAGTAAGTCCCAGCTCCTGTCAACTCCCTCTTCTCGCAGTGGACATCTCCAGAGACCCGGGCACACACGTCCTTAGGCTGAGGGGCAAAAATATTTGGCAGTGGTAGGACCAGGAGATCATTTATACTCCAGGAACAGTCGACAAAATGAACAAGGAAGATGGAGACTGGCTTTCTGGTGGAACGTGAAGAAATAAATTTTGGGACCTCATTGCAGAAAACCTGCTCTAATCTCTACATTTTTCTTTTGCTTGGCATTTCATGAGAAATGGAGTACTTTGAAAGGACTGCTGACTTCTTACTATGCAATGTAGGATGCTTTTGTAATTCCAAAGTACTTAACAGAATATCTAGGATTTAGTCTTAGTGTAAAGACACCAGTGTTTCCCAGAAGACTGATACCTTAGTATTTTTCTGCTGCACAGAATTATCCCTGGATGTATCTGTATCAGAAATTCTAAACAGTTTCCATCAACTGTGCCTTCTCCTTAAATCCTTAAAGGCATGTCTCTAAACAAAAAGAAGTCATTTTCTTGGCAAATTTGCCAATCTTCTATGTTAGCAACTTCAGGATGCGGGTACAGCATCACAATATTTGTCAAGAACTGCCAGTGTAGAGCGCAGTATCTGACAGCTGACAGCACACTTCTCCAGCAAAGCCCTCCAGAGTTTCCGATGAACTGCTCCGCCTCCAGGGAAGTTTCATGGAAGCTCTGAAACCTTTCTTTACTTTGCAATCAATATTATTCAACCGTTGACAGAAGGGAGATGAGAAAACGCCACACTGTACGTGGACGCTCCGTAATACTTATATACAGTAATGCTCTTGTTTCTTCCATTATGAGACCATAGAATTGAATATTATTACACAGGTCAACACTTACTTCTAGGAAGACTGCTAAGACTATCAGAAACACAGCAGATACTCATGATGCCTCAGCAATTACATATATCCAGTGCAGGTTAACATCCTCATCTCACAGCTCTTCATTTACTGCCTTTTCATCAACACTCTTCAAGTTGTTGTGCTTTTTTTTTTTCCCCCCAAATATGCCCACACCCATACAAGCAACTCCCCAGATAACTTAGTAGAACGAGAAACAAAATATTTAGCCTGTGTTTCCCAGCACACTCATGGTGAAATGTATTCACTGTGTCTAATGAGAAAATTGAAATGTTAATCAGAATTCATAGAATATTTTCTTTTGGAGTGAGGTAAGAATCTCTGATGTAACACTGGAAATAAAATTCTGCCTTCAGAGTATATAACATCATGAAAGTGACACAGAAAATTTTGGCTCCCAATTAAAATCAGAACTAATAGGTTTTCTAAAACTGTAAGGTTCAAGATAGGTTTTAATTTCAAGGGAGAGTTAGTTGTCATGACTTTTTTTTAATCCTAGGAGCCAGCAGAAATGCCAGAAGAAAACCTGTAAAGAGCCATAGATAAAAAAAATTAGGGTTTGTGATGTCAGTCTTACACTGATGGCAGTCACTTGCATTTAATGATGGAACTCCTCTTTTTTTGAAAAAGTATGTAATTGGTAAACAATAGTTATGGTTAATATTAAAGTTCTAATTGCAAAATAGTTTTTAATTGCAGAATTCTTCTTTTATTTCTATAAAAAGCAAATAATTCAGAACAATGGAACACGAGTCTTGCACAGTTGGTATTTCCTTACTTCTGAATGTCTAACTTTATGGAGGTACAAAGACTACATCTGCCCCTTTCTGAAAAGTGTAGAAGAGACTTTAATTACACAATCACCTCATCTACATCCTAAAATAGCATCTCCCTATAAGATTCTACATGTGGAGATGTTTATAATCTTAGATATTTATATTCACTTTGCTTTTGTAGTCAAGTACGCACAACGAGAGTTTAAACATATCAAAAATAAACGAGTTTGTGCATAAATATACACACACAGTGTGTGTGTATGGATGAAGGACTTCAGTTATATGAGCAACAAGCTGTTCCACAATAATTACTTCTGTGCCCACACAGAGCTCCATTACCTTCAGGGGTACTTTGTATGATCTGTATTTTTGTACTTTTAGCAATACTTCTAAAATTACTTTACCAGATACCATCATACTCATGCTACAGAAATAATGGAAAAGAAGAGTAAGCATGATAAATACATCAGTTAATGGCTAGTAGGCTGTACAGCTCTGCAGAAAGATTATTACAGGCACAATGCCACAGATTTATTTATGGCTTAAAGCAGTGCATGTCATAAGCATACATAGTTTTAGTAGGTGGAGTCATCTGACCCAATCTGGCAGAGCTTTCACATGGGAATGGCAAGGACTCCTCATTACCCATGAATTAATGCTTTTATTGGCAAAAAGTGTCTCCTATGTATATTCCTGAGTGAGAACAATGTGAAGTAGTTTCCAGTGATTCACGTAAACTCTTTTTTTCCTTTTGAAAAACTGGCTGACTAACAAAGTCACTTCCTTTTCGAGTTCTGCTTCAGTTCTTCAGTCCTTCCAGCCATGCAAGCCTGCACATCGGGCTCATTTGTCCACTCTAGCAATGAACCTCAATTCAAGGGTGAAACACAGTTATTTAATATTGAGCTCCTATTATATATTAGCGTAGCAAGGTAACTCAAATCTGCATCACGATCATATGCAAAATTTAAATATGCAGATACAGTTACTTGTCTCTGTATTCAGACAGACATTAGTAATGCTGCTACAGGTCTGAAATGAAGCATGTGCTTTTTCAATGAGCCACGGATTTCACATCTTACTGGAAAGAAAGGCTCACTGGCGGCTCAGTTCTCCCCAGCACAGCACTGCCTGACCCATTCAATTCACACACCACTCAATCAAACAGCTTTTCCCACCCTGAGTCACTGGAAATCCCTAAGTCAGGTTTCGAGCAGATACTGTTCTCTTAACCTGCTGCATCTTCTGAGACCACAGAGCACAGGGACATGATTGTACGCCAAGTAGGGTCCATGAGCTTGATTAAATTTGCATTTAAAAAAAAGCATTACTGTATTCTATGGACATAATTTTTCTGAAGTTTGTGGGTTGGGTTCAGGCTTTATCCTTTCAGTTGGAGACAAACCAGAGCACTTCAATACCATGAAGGGTTCATCCTGAGTCCTGCTCTAAAGCCATTAAAAACTTGTTCTAAGGACATGGCTGCTTTATTGTCCACAAAAGCAGTCTCCTGTTCCTCTTTCCACTGGCCACAGAAAAAAATAATCCTTCTCATCCCTTTCCTCATTACATACCTGCCTTTGCAATTTCCCTTTGGCTTCCCTTCTCCATCATAGCAGCTATCTGCTGCTGTCTTGATTTCCAAGGCTCCTCCCAGCCCAGTGCCATCTTACTTGATTTTCTTCAGTTCTGCACAACCAGGCTGCATCGTCACCCAATGCAGCCAGAAGCACCACCCTCCAACACCCATCAACCACATTTTTAAAAACACACACCAAGTACTCCCCATAGCACCACTCATAACCAAAAACATCCTGTAAGACTTCGCAAAGCTACTATATTCTTTCAAAACTCCTCCTAGAACTCTCTTCCATTGAAATGGCTACAGAAAAATTGACAACTTTGACAATTAATATAACAAAAACACTAAAGCATGCTGAATACCACTGTATCACTATTTCCTTGTTTTACCCATTTGTTTGTTTAGCTTAAGGAATTTTTTTAAAGAAGCAATAGATAGGCAAATCCAAGAACTACAGGATTCAAGTGACTTTCTCTGGAATAATTATTGAAGGACTGTATATTTGGATAGCACATAACATGACGATGCTATGCCAAAGGAAAACCTATTTTTACCAGGCCCAGTTCCAATTTATACCTTATGACGCTGCATGATATGATAGTGGCTTCACATGAAAGGTTGCGGCACCATAACTCTACTTCCATGAACAAGCAATACCCAAAGTTTTCCTCTGAATCAAAGCTACATATCCTAAGGTTTGATCCCAAGAGCCACTCCCTGCCTCCATACAGGCTCTGTTCTCTGCCTTGGGGCACAAAGGCAGCGGTTTTGTTGCTCGAGTCAAGCCACAACTGAGCCTCATGTTCCCCACGGAGCCCAGAAAGCTTCAGCTTCTTTATTTATCCACCTTGGGACACACGCTATTAGGTTCCGCAGCTCCAAAATGCAGTTTGGAAGGTGTTTCATCTGGGTGTGTGCAACCCAACTCCACCTCCCATGGCAGAACCCTAAGTCCTTTTGCTGCCAACCCACACGATTAACAAGGCAATGAAAACAAAGTGTCATCTTTGACTAAAGTACAGGAATAGCTTCCATTATTCCTTCTCTCTGCAGTTACTGAAACAAACAGTCTTTGATGTATTATTATTTTTTTTTTTACTCTTATTCTGTTTCCATGCAATGAAAATAATACATAATATTGGCTTCGCCTTAAAAATACTTCTCTTATGAAAAGCATTCCATTTGTACTGACTTTAGTGGAAGGTATGTGGGTGTGTCAGAAGAAGAATGAAGTCCCGAGACATTTACATCTCCCTGTATACTTAATAAAGCAACAATTCAAACCTTGTTTGTTTAAAAGAAAAAGTCCAGCTACAGGCAGTTTGGAAAACACCACAAAGAAATTGCCTGAATCCCAAGATCTCAAAGCCTGGACAGGCCAATTCAATCTTGTTCAGATTGGATCCCACTTCAGCAAAACACCTGACTTAGCAGGATTTTGTATCATATTTAAATGCCTAGCTAACTGTAAGGCTTAAGTACTACTGAAGCAAAATTAATATAGTAAAATAAAGTTACCATGCGTGGCGTACCAGGACTTTCATTATCTCTCCGTGTTTTCTTTGAGGGCCGAAGGGGAGAGGAGGTTCTGGCTGATGGAGGGAGTTTGGACGTTTGTGCCCAGGGGACCATTATGCCTTAGCACCCCGCTAATCTTCCCGGTTTTCCTTTCTTCCAGATGCCACAGCACCTTTGTTTCCTTCCATTTATCCTCCTCCTCCCCTCCCCTCGCTCTCTCTTGGTGGCCATTAACTACGCTGACAGTTTGACAGGCTGAAATAAGGAAATAAAACACTTAAACATTGTTTCCTGATGTATGCATTCATCTCCTCTGCCAAACACAGATATTGAGGAGATACTTCACTCCTCCTGTCAGCTTGCTAAATTATAGCCCAGCTCTCACAGCAACACAACTCTCAGGTCTCGCGCATTCACTTGATCCGTCTTCCCATCAGAAGGCCACGCAAGGGCCATTTCCATGGCTTTAGCAGGAACTTTTTATATTTATACTCTTAATACCGCATTTTCATACGCCTAGGGTTGAATTTCTGTTAAAAAACACTAATCTCACGCTTCTTCTACTGACCACGCTCACATGACAGCTCCACTCTTTGCTTGGATGACCACGAAACTACTTCAGGAATACAATAAACTAGATTGCATTAAACTTTGTGTCATTCTCATAACCCATTACAGCAGCTGAGTAAACCAAACCCCAGCTTCGCTTTGACCAGGTTTATTAGACTTTTCTATTTAAGCATTTTCTCCCAGTTGACAGAAAACATGCTGCTGGAGACTAGAGGCATCCCACCCTTTATATAAAAATCCACTCCTTACAGTTGTTGGCTCACAGGAGCCAACGTTGTTCGGCTCCCCGGGGGGAAGCTGCAGTGATACTGTCACTGCTCATTACCTCCAGTGGGTGTTGCTGTGAACAAGCCTATGGGAAAAACGCAGAGAAAAAAGAGGGGGGGGAAGTATTATAGAAGCTCATAAACATGTCCCTCATCTGGAAAGTCTGACTGATCCATACAACCAGAAAGAAAGGAAAGCTTGCTAAGAAACTGAATATACTTCTTGACCATTTATGGCCGCCTTCCACACCAGTCAGCATTTGATACGCAAGCCCAGCAGATAAAGTCATGAAAGAAATGCTGCAATAGAGTCAAGACTCCTTTTTGTACTTGCAGTAACTCCCGAGGTCTATGTAGAGCTGTGGCTGTAGCCTCTCAGGGATGCCTGACAGCCAATATCCATTGCAGAGCAGACAGACCTTACATCTCCACCATCCCGAAACGGCGGAGGCAGTGGGAGAAACAGGGCTCTGAAATCCCAGCTACACGACATTCCCTCTCGCAAACAAAGTTTTGAGTGTAACAAACAAAAATATATCAATAGCCCAGAATATACTGTTGCTTTTCTCCCTGGCCCATGGGGAAGGTTAGCTCAGGTTTCAGCTAGGAGGTGGAAACCTAGCAGAGGCAGGCTGGCACATTTTGGAGCCTTGAAACAAATGAACTCCAGCGTTATAAATCCTCGCAGAAGAATTTTGCTCTCTTCCCTGCCTCCCACTTTCTCACTATTTCACATCCCTACTCATAACCCAAAGAAACAGTCTTTGAATTAACTGTGTAATTCCACTGACATGAAGGCTAAATTGGAGGTAGGATAAAACAACAACAACAACATCATCCACAAGGAAAAGTCTGTATAAGGGATGCTGTTGAGGTTTCATTGTTCTTTGAAGCATTTTTTTTCCTGTTTGTAAGAGTTGCTATTAAACAACAGGAAAGATTCAAATTTAATCACCCTAAAGAGCCAGCATAGCCTGAGTGGAAAAGTAATCCATTTTCTCATCTAGAGATGGCGAGGGCTTTATTACTGCCTTCCAATATTGACTGTCCAAGAGCAGCATTTCAAACTGGTTACACCCATTCCTTTAATTATCCTCCATAGGCATATTAATAAAAGCAGCAGCCTGTTACGCGCTGTTACTTAACTGAGAGGGCTTGAATTTCATGAATGAAAACAAAAGAAAACATCTCAGTAAAGCAAGAGGAAGCACAAGTTTCTTACTACTTCCTCCACACAAGCACATAAAGGAGGCAGTCAACCAAAAACTACTATTAACTCTTCACTGACAATATCACAGAACTTCCAAAAAAGGTCTTAAGATGCACTTGAGTTTTATCATTGGGAATCATAAAGAGCTCATAGCGTGCTGTTGGAGGGCACCAATCTTTTTCCTCTATCGTTATTTCATCCTGCTGGAGAAAAGGGATCACACCCGCTTTAGATTGATGCAAATCCCATGGTATTTTTCAAGAGTAACCACTCCTGATTATTGCATATTGGTGCATTTTCAGTTCAGTTGCCTATTAGTCCCTGAAATTTGCTGACAGTGTATAGACACAAACATTGTGATCCCACAGTTCTTAGCCCAGACTCACTAATTCTGTCAATAGTCTTGCATTTCTGCTTGCTGCTAGATAAAAAAAAATAATAATCTAAAACCTAAACCCAGGTTGCTTTTCAGATTGTGAAAAATTGAAAAACCTAACCAAACGTAGAAATCTTTCAGACAGTGTTCAATTTTTATTTTTCTGAACAGTCATTTTACTCTTTATTAAAATGGTCTCATCTTACTCTTTCCCAGTCAAGAAAAATTTAAAAATGAAAAAATGAATATAAGCCACTAATTGAAAGAAACCTGTTATACTAAAATAAAATTAACCAAAAAAATGCATAGGAAGTGGAAAAAAACAACACTGTAATGTCAGTAAGAGTTTCATTTCCTTCCATAGTTTTTATAAGAACAACTACCATTGTTAATTTTCCTCCGCATATTTTTCTTTCTTATTGTGGAATAGTAGAATATTGTTATTTTATTTTCCTGAATAGCTTGTTATCATCTCTACTTATAAAAAGAAAGTCTGCTGCTATCACCTAACCCAGAAAGACTTCTGTTTTAAAACCTGGACACCATAGGACAATATTGGTTTGAAACAGGGGACTCTTGCCTAAGATGGAAGCCACAGATGTGTGATTATCACAGTCATCTGAATTAGCATCCAGAACAGAAAAGTCTGAACTTTTAAAGAACTATTATCTACCTTCCCCCAGCAGATGCAGTAGGACTTAGGGGTGTCTTGCAGCTCACCATTCCTCTGCACTTACCTCATGCTCCTTTCCTCATAACAAACGTGACTTTTCTGCTACCAAGAGAGGTCCATCAAGTGGATTTGGAAACAGTGCTGTAAAGCCTGAGACCCATCCAAAAATAAATGGCAACCATTGATCATTTTGAGGGGGGTGAAGCGACAGTGAGAGCATATCTAGTCAGGGTGCAGTTTGCGCAGTAAAGTAGCAATATCATCATGCAGGATGTCACATGCCTCACTGCCACCTTCAGATTTCACCATCCAGACTTCCAGGACAATACCACCCTTCACCATATACAAAGCAAGGCCTGTACATACACCGCAGGAAGGGTCTCCTGCAGGACTTTGGCACAACTTTCTTGCTTTCTATGGATATAAAAATTTTTTTTAGTCAGGCAGAATTTCCTTTCTGAAGTTTGTGTGAAAACTCCTGTGCACCTCTGTGTGTTAGCACGTGTGAACGTACCACTTTCCTAGAAACATAGCTGGCTGTTGGCACCTTCAAGAAATTGCAAGTTGCTACCTTTGTAGTAGGTACTGCATCTTATTATGGTTACCAGGGATCTTCTACCTCCTTGCAGCAAGAAGCATTTTAAAAAAATAATTTAAATTCTTACATGCTTCTGGAGGACACCATGAAACTTGCTGCCCTTTGATTTTAGCCTGACCTTCATTTTTGCCCAGGGTTTCTCAAGTGTCATACCCACTGGTATGTAAACTTCAAAAGTCAGAGTGTGAGGGGCACATATGACTTCTAAAATGATACTAAGTCCTTTGTTGTTCAAATTCAATTTACATAATAGATATCAACATATGATTATCTTAAGGGAAAATGCAAGGAAATACTGAGCAGTTACTAGAGAAAAATACTAGACATTGTGTAAATCACAATGGAAGATATCTATGGTTTACACATTCCTATTTTAGGAAAATATCTTCAGAGGCAAACAAATCAGATACAGCGGCTCTTTAGTCACCTGTAAATTAATGAACCTAAGCTCCAGAATGAATAGTTGTGTTTTAAATCCCCGTGTTTTAAAGGCAATGCAGATATGTAAAAAAGAAGGTGAGTGCAAGAAGGTGGAAAGCACCAGGGAGCTCTTTCCATCAGAAAGGTAGACTATGGCTTAGGGCAGTGTCATGGGTGGGAGAAGGATTACAGCTGACCATAATAACTGATCTTCCACAAGGTCACCTATCACCATGATTCAGTTCCACCAGGCAGGCACTGCTCATCAAAACCCTTTGTGCAGTTGTCCCCTTAAGCACAACACATTTATAGCATGTGTTTAGAAAAAAGCAGCACCTAAAATTGACTTCTCCCCACCCCATCTTGTGGTCGAGGAAGTTACTTCAGACTACATCTGTATCGGTATGCAGAGGATCACAAACAGGCACAGGCAGAATGGGTAAGATTGATTACTAGCTGTCTTAGCTTATTTCATCCCCTCCATAAGTGAAGGAACTACTTCAAATATATCCACTGTCTGAAAAAAGGAGACCTTATCAAAAAGGGCATTTAATAAAAAGCAACAGTTTTTTTTTATTCCATACAAAGGTCAGCTCTATACCAACACTTTCCTTTTAATCCAAACCTGGCCAAAACCTTAACAGCTACTTCAGCAGTCAAGATCAGCATGAAGCAGTGATCCTCCTCCGCAAACATACCAGCCCCCATCACCTGCAAAGGAAGTTCCTACTTAAAACTAATATTTGTGGAAGGATGTTTATGAGAAAAGCTGCATGCTAGAAATAAGGGGTTCTTTACAAAGAAAAAGCCTCAGAAACACAAATTATCGCCCTTCCATCCTCCAAACGGCAGAAAGGCAAACAAAATTAAACTGGAATACCCTTCCGTAGTGTCTCAGCAAAGCTGTCATTTGTGTCCCTCATACCTTCCATTTCCTATAAGGGTTGGGATCCCTAGGTAAGACTACACCTTCCATGACACATCAAAATCTTGAGCCTCAAACTGTTATGTTTCTATTGTTCATGGTTTTTAGAAGAGCTCCATTTCATTTTCTTTTCCATTTTTACATCAGTAAGAACAAAAGACAGGTCAAAAATAACTCAAACCACGGTAATTATCCATTTAAGATTTGATTAGGAAGAGCTATGAGTAAACTTTTCAGTAAGTCATTTTGACAAATAAAATATGAAATTCAGAAAGAACCATTCCTCACAGCCAGTAACACAAAAGAAGTCTCACTCTTGCAAAAAATTCTCTGCTCACATTAGCAATGCCAAATGAATTTTCAAAGTCAAAATGGTAAGTGAAATGAAACAGGGCTTTACAATCCCTGTTGAAATCAACATTACTTTTCACAGCAAACACCAACAACTCAGTATTAACCACAACTACCATCATCCCCAAAAGACCCAGGAGGACAAACCCCATAACAGTTGAAGGGGTGTGGGGGCTGTGGAATAAATAAACTGAAATCAGCGCTCAAAGGTAAGGCAAGTCTTAGACAACAAAGTCTCTGAAACTGCAGGACCTTAACATACATATATATTTCTTTCACTTATTCCCTGGGACTTCTCTAAACTGCTTTAGCTCCCTGTTCCTACAGCTTACCCCTGCTGTTTCTCTCCTCCTCTTTCCCTTCCACTTCTTTTTATCCCAAGGCTGTTCAAAGTGCTGTTCAGGATTGGAAAAAGAAATGTGGGACCAGTTATCTCCTTCCAACTTTCTTCATGTGATAAAAGTTTTGGATAGAGGGAAGAAGCAAACCTTCTCTTTGGTGAAGCCATTTAGTTCTCTACCAGACCTTGAATACCACACCATCCAGCAAAGGGGATCCACTTGCAGGTTGGCATCTTTAGGGATTCTCTACCTGGGGCAGGGCCGTCAGCCCTACTGTCCCAAGAGCTGCCAGATCCACCCTGGCCATCCTGAACAGACCCCAGCTGTGCAGCTGAAGAGAGCTGCACACTTCAGAACTGGTTATAAGATGGATAAAACCCCCAGAGTCTCATAAAAATGTGTATACAAGAAATAAAGAAACCCCTTGCTCAGAAGCCTATTTAATATGTGCACAAGTATTTAAATTAATGCATCTGCTGGAGTAATGAGAACCAGGTAGACGATGGCACTTCCCTTTGACGCTAGGATGATTAAAAGGGCAAGGTATTAACTAGCTTTGGAAAGAAAAAAAGTTATATTGGTTGTTCTGGGGATTACAGTCCTGCCTTGATCCTACCTTCACTAATCATTGCATTTAGTCATTAGACACTTTGCCCATTCCCTGGAATTCACGTCTGCTGATTACCGTTTGCTGATCTACTCTTCAGCCAGGATTTGAAACACAGGGATAGTGCTAAAATGCCCTTTAGAAAGGCCAGATAATGTCATTTCTGGTTTGTACTACAAGAAAGAGATTCTTTCACAGATACTGGTGTCAGCTACATCCTCGTCATCTTTTTACTAATGTGCTTCTCACGCACAGTGGAATGTCGCGGATCAGATTTGTCTTGGTCAGTCAAGTATGTATTTCCTACTTATTTTTTAAAATACCTGAGAAAAAAAAAAACATAATGCCTCCTCCCTGCCTCCCCCCCGCAAAATAATTCTGAATTAAACATTACATGATGGTTACAAATGCTGGCACACTGGATAGAAAGCACAAGTTACAGAATGATTATTGGTGAAACAAATAATATTAGTATATATACAGCCATCTAGTTAATACATACCTTATTAGCATACATTTATCTGAGATAAAAAAACATGCAAAAATGCGATATTTTATGCAAATCACATGCAGATCTCAAGGCTTCTGGAAAACTGCCATTGCTGCCTTTGGCAGTGCAAAATGTAGGTAACCCCTTTTCATAGGCACTATATGCAATAGTATTTCCAGAAGTACGCTGTTGGAGTAAATGAAGTTACCTAAGTGATGCACCTAGCCCACAGCACATAAAAGAAAGATAGTGTGACAGGTCTCTGCGCTACAAATTCAGCAGCTGGTTATATATTTTATGCAATGTAACCAGTAGGAACAATATCATTTTCCTCTTCTATTACTTTACAAACAAGCCAATTTATAAAATGGCTATTGTGTTTACACACAAGAAGCTATCATAAATCCTGAACGTTAAACAGTGTCGATGGATGAAAGCCAACTTTCCCACAACGTTTTGCATGCTGAACTTAGCGTACTTTTAAAGGCAAGGCAGTCGCAAGAGAAAGCTCCTCTAAATTCAGCTATTTACTGATGTTGGGTACGGGGGACAACAGCAAATCTCTAAGAAATTTAATCTTTCCTCATCACGAAAAGAGTGTCTTAAATTAACCTGAAAGCCTGGCACCTATCCAGAAACGTTGCCATTTTTAACATCGCACTTCTTTATTAATTACAGAAGATCTAATAGCAGAGGAAACAGCCCATACTAAAAATCCCATTGTGTACAACTCCTTGCCCATCTTTTGCTCTGCTGACAGCAAAGGTAGGCCAGTGGTAAAGAATAGGTATTTGTCCTTTTCTGTCACCCTGGATAAACAAACAACTTTGGGGAAGTCAGTGTCAGGTAACGAGTTCAGCCAGGTAACTGCACACAACCAGCTTCTGCTTTCGCTGAACTGGTACAGATTAGCTGCCTCCACTTCTGTTCCCCAGCAAGGCATCCAGAAGCCACCATTTCATCCCAGCTTTAGCAAATACACAGCCATAGCATAAAGCATGTTTTAAGAAATAAATAATAATAATAAAAAAAATATCTCGCTGCATTTGGTCCAAATACAAGTTACTGGAACTCAATCAAGCAATGGCACTGATCTAATCACCAGGTCCAAGTCACCGCTCGGGAAACCTGGTCTTCCTCGGGGATTGCTCCCAGAGAAGCAACAGCAGCAGCCAGGACAAAATGCTCTGGCCAATTAATGGCAGCATACCCCCAGACCACTAGTGGCTCTAGTCAGAAATATATTTGTCTCCACCATAAAAAAAAAATAATCTGTTAGCCATAAAAATACTGTTATATCTTTGGTAACTAATTTCTATGTGAACTCATGAAACAAAATCGTTAGTGAGAAAATTAAAGATGTGCAATGGTCGCTAGACCAAGTAGCTCCCAGTCCAGTGTCCTAAAAGCAAAGGGGACTCGACAGCTCCAAAGGGTAAGGTGTCAGGTACATGGCAGTCATGTCACAGCCTAATCATACAGGAAACTGCTTCCCGACTGCAGGCACACACCTTACACATCTGTATCTACCATGTTATATGTGAATGTTTAATCCTCTCTTACTCTGGTCTACCTCTAAAAATACAGTATTTGTCTACAGGAACCTCATTTCGTTGAAGTGCTTTATTCTGTACATATATCAAAAAGGTCAGGGAAAAGTGTCTTGTTTATTGTTATAAAAATAAGTGTGCCAAATGTTCAACTAGACTTTGGATGACATGGCAACATCATAGATATAATACAGGGTGATGTGCTTATTGTGTCAATGATAAAACTGGTACAGGGCACATAGATTTCTTTATATATGTAGTACAGAAAATGTGACAACTGTATTTTACCCCTTAGTAATGAAATCTGTATTTAAAATTAGCATTTGTTAAGCAGTCATTACAGCATTAGTTTCAATGTATTTCCCTTAATATAAAATAACTTCACTCAGTCGTTCTACTTTTTCCAGTTCACTGATAAGCAGAGTAGCTTTTTAGCAATGCCCTTACACTGAATTTTTAGTCTTTATGGGTGGCACAAAGCTGCCTCACCCCAGCAAACCCAAGGAGAAGGAATCCCGAATCGCATATTTTGAGTTCTTCCCTGCTTTTCACTCCCTGCCAAGGAATATGTTTACTGCAGTTCTGAGAAAATGCAATTTACTGTCCCTTGAAGTTGATAGCTCCAATAGGAAAAGGAAGGTTTGGTGCCACCTGTTTTCTCACAACAGCAGCAGTGATCAGTATCAAGGCCACAGTTCTGCCCGCAGTCCACTCACACAAGCAATCTGGAAGTTTCAGGAAAGAGAAACAGGACCAGAACGAGTGCAATACAACATCCAAATCCTGAAAGGCTTTCTCCAGTGGCTGAAAAATATTTATGAAACATTCACCCCAGGCAAAGTATCGGCACTCTTTAGCAAATCTATTTGAACCCCTTTGACCAGCTGTCCAGAGGCCCAGCACAGAGCTGGGACACAGGGTCCCTGAGAAGGGACACCATGATTTAATTGGGCATTAGCCACCACCATGCAAAAAGCAAAGCGCCACCAAACAGCTGATGGACTTCATCTGGATTCTGCAAGAGGCAGCGAGCACCCACGTACGTCCACAATATGCTTTGTTGTCCTTTAGGTAGTTAACCTGTCATCTGGGGAAGTAAACTACTACATAGTACACCATCCTTGGAAAAAAAAAGTTTTTATTAAACCTTAGTGCTGCTTCGATTTTTCTTTCTGTCACAGTGAATTGTGGATGGTGGTGCCTTCCTCTAAAAAGAAGAACAGCACCCCAACGAGGGGCAGTAAGCACCCTACACCCTCAGCAGTTATTTGCTCCAGACTGCTCCTTACTCAGCAGGTCTCTCTTGCAGCTCCTCTCCCAAGGCAATCCACTCCCTCCATGGTGCTTCTCCCACGGCCACGTTTCAGACCTTACAGCCCCTAACTTACACTTAGGTGTTAGCTGTCTTCCAGGATCCTCACTCTATGCTGTTACTCTTGCAATGATGTCAGCAGCTGTCTTGACTGAGAAATCCAATTATCATCATACTTGTGAAAATAAAGTTTAATTATAGGCAAGTATGATGCATCTATAAATTATGATGATTATCAGAGCGACTAGTTGCATAACCAATAGCATTAAGACTGTATCTGAATATTGTCACAGGGCAGGGTCCAAACCTCTGAAGTCAGAGTGAAAAGATTCCTATTGATGTTAAAAGTCTTTGGACTTGAATTAATAAGAGACAATGACTTCAAGTAATCACTGCAACACAAGTAATTATTTTACTACTCATAATAAGAATAATATTATTAATGCATTAAGGATTCTTTGAACAAAGGTATTAAAACCAAATAACAAGTGTAATCTAAGAAAAAGAAACATGGTACCCTGGCATGATGATATTCTGTCAATAATCTTGTACAACACCAGAAACTTGTCCCAGATATTTACATAATATTTTCCTATTCATCTTTTTGTAACAGAAAAATTGCAGTATGAAAGAAGTCAATAAAATATTTAAAATTTAAACAGTCACCTTTTTTTTTCCTAATATGATTGCTGATCTAGAATAGTAGCTTTGTTTTTATTTATTTCCCTATTTTTGCAGACTGGCATTGCATTCCCATGTTGCTAGTGAGAACTCCAGCTAAATAAATTCAGTTGAGACTTACTCTCACTCTATTTATTTCCTGAAACATAACCATGATGTTTGCTGGACAAAGGCTAAAAAAACCCACCAAACCACCACACCATACCCAAAAGAAGGATCGATCGTCTTATCTATCCTGTTTTAGGTAATGAGAAAATGTAACCGTGACTCAATTGAGAGCGAGAGGAAGGCAGGCAGAGAACCCCTCTCTCTCTCTCAATAAACTGTTGCACATGGTAGGACTAATAGTGTACTGTCTCATAGACATCATTAGGCTAGCTAGTAAGTAGTACATTATCTTTGGTTTTCTTTCTTTCTCCGGGGCACAGTCATGTAGTTACTGCTCCTCATTATCCTTGGTAGCTGTAAATTCAAGTGTAAACTCATTGTCTCTGCAGGGGTTGCAGGTGAGTAGTGTGTAATGTCATTTACTCCATTTTCTCTACTGAATTTTGTAGAACTGTATTTTTAAAAAGTTCTCCTCCCCCCAAATCATCCTCACTAACTGGTAAGCGTTTGGATCTGCTCTGTAACCCCTCTGGTTGGGCCAGAAAGATCACTCGCTGCATTCATGGAATCCACATCTGTGTGGTCCCCAAAATTATGTGTGGCCACTACAGGATCTCATAATTTAAAACGGGGGTGCTCCTGGGCAGTGGTGGGATAGCAGCCAGGCAGCTTCAGGCACCAGGTGAATTATTCCATCCACTTTTATTACCAGTTGCTCCACCACTGCCTGCAGTTCCTCAATTACGGCTAGCAAGCCTACCTCAAAAGCTAACGAGGGAGGCATGTTCTTTCCTGCTTATGGAAGCCGCAAATACATCAAAAAAAAGAAAATGGACCCTTTTATTCACTTGGATGCCAACTCCACATTAAGCCCGAAGCTTCCGGTTTAGCTTCTTTGCTAGCTCTCAATTAATTTTTGTGGGTAGCCAGAAAAGGCCCACATTAAAATATATAATATGGAAGTAATTATGGTATTAGAACACAAGACACAAAAATACACATGTCTAGTGGCTTGGGAAGGATTTACAGTCCCTCATCTGACCTGTTCACATCGAAGCCACTCTGAAGAGGGCCGGGAAGAAACAGAAGTAAAGTAGAAAGAAAGAAAGGTAGTTTGCAAGGAACTGTCATTCTGTGAAAGACCGAGCTAATGACTAAGTTCAGAAGGTGCCTTTGAAACCACAGAAGATTTCAGGAGGGAACAAAGACCTCCTGATGCAGGTTTACTGAGGACAGAGCATAGTCTCCACCCCACGATCAGCTAGATATACCATCTACTGAAACAAAAATACCTGTATTCCTAGAGGCAGAGAATGAGAAGACAAAACACAACCCTCCCTCCTCCCCTCCAAGGAGTCACAAGTGCTCGCGAATCAAAGAAAAACAGAGAGTTCAGCAAGAAGAATGAAACAGTTCTTCCCAGCAAGATGTGTGTCCACAGTCAGAATAGCCTTACGCTTTACACAACTGATTCAGAGGAAAAAAATCACACATGGTAACGGGACAATCGTAAGAAATCTTACAGCCTTCAAATCAGAACAGAGGAGGGAATCAGATTTTCTGATGCTGTCGAAACATGGCACCATCACAGACCTAACTGATTGATGCTTGTTTAGGAAAGACAAAACCAAATTTTGATCTTTTCAAATGTACCTATTTTATTAATTTCTTCTATATCTTTTGATACGCTTGTATTTATAGGAGGGAAAAATGAGATTTAGCAACTGTCTCAAAAATGTCTATAAAAAGTGAAAGTTTTATAATTTTATTTTTATGGTTTTAACCTATATACATATTTTAACAGTGCAGCCGTTTTGAAAATCATTAACCTAATGACAGTTTAGATAGTTTTAAAAGCTTATTCCTTTAGAGAGAAAAACCACTAAAAAAAAAAGCATTGTAACCTGTCCATTGAAAAACATCCACAGGATCAACAGTACTATATGAATATGCTGCCTTGGGAAACAATTTAAAATGACTGTAAAAATATCTTTACAAGTATTCTTGTTTGGTTTTTTTTTTTTTAAAAAAAAGAAAACTAATCAGGGCAGCATTAGTAGCAATTTTGATATTCGGTCTAGCAAGTATTAAGATTGTTACTAAATATACTGAATAAATGTTATAAAGGCTGTGAAGCATCAGTGTCAACCAATTGGCATTAGGAAACACTCTCATTAAAATGTAACTGATAGCAAATTACTTACCCTGTTGTATTGTCAAGCTTTAATAGTCTTCCATATTTAGCCAAACTGATACAGTAGGCCTGGGAGAGCCTTATGTTTTGTAAATATTAATCCTTTAGTGGATTCACTGGATTACCTGTATGTTATTATTAAGCAGAGCCCAGCTGTACTGCATTTGGCTGAAAATTGACATTGCTAGCAAGGAAAAGCCATGTAGCAATTCTGACTTCTTACCTAATATTTCCTTGCTTGGATTCAAACAAAGAAGAAAACAGCTGCAGGTCACATCAACCAGACAGATTGCTGTGGGGAACCAAGAGCCCAGTCATATCATAAAAACTGTCAATATAGCTTAGTCTCAAATTAGGTTCTCATAATCAACTGAATTCACAGTTCTAAGACTGTCTTAAAAGACTCCCAAATAATTAAATCACATTCTTGCCTAGGCTAAGATGTTCAAATTTAGGAACTAATTCCAAAGTTAATTTCCAATTTTAACCAAATGTATCATAGCTGCACTTCTTAAACTTTGCATAATACTTTGATGATTTCATATGTAAATCCAATCAATCAATAGGACAGCCCTATGAAGCTATATATGTATATAGAAGTATGTGACTTCAACCTGAAAGTCAGAACTCACTGATCTTTATTATTTATAATCTAATCTGTTAAAATTAAGACTCTTATTCTTAGAATTTTGCAATACAATTATTAGCTATGTTAATGCATTCTATTCTTAAAAATTCATCATGTATATAAAAAAATTGATTACAAGAAAAAAGTTACAGTTCTTAAACATTAAACTTCACAGCACTGCATGCAGAACAAATACCATACTTCAGGTTACGTACATAGTCAGAAATATACTTTATAAATGCAAAGGTAAGATTTTGGAAGGAACCAAGAATTTAATTGAATTGAGAAAGCATGAGTTGAGTCTGGTTTTCAATGAGTTCTGAGAGTCCTCTGGAACAAAATTTCAGTTCATGAATTTTCAGACCACCACCACCATAATGAAAGGACAGATGTTTTCCCAAACCTGTCAGGACCTTGAAATACAACAGGAGTCAATAGGTCCCCACCAGAAGACCCATTGCTGAATAGATATCACAATATCCAAATTACTACCTTTTCTCGTGATATATCAATACCTTTCTTTCAAGAAGCGTAGATCAAGTAAAACATTAGCTAAATGAAATAACAAATATATCCTGAACATTTGTAGGTAGGCAATAAATTTTACCAAAAAAGATTACAAAGCACTTTTTTGTCTGAATCCATTGTTTTCCAACAAGCCTTAGGTTCCTAAATTATTCCCAAGTCATTTTTGAAATGGGATTTGGGCTTATAAATCATATCACATCTTGACAAGTGTCGTTCTTAGATCCTCCGCCAAATAATCCATCATTTGATTGAAGCAAAACCAAACAGAAGGAAAAAAAAGACGAAAAAGACAAGTGACCTCAGAGAAGGAAGATCACTATTTGTGGGTGCACTACAACCTTCAGGTGCTTCAAAGAGTTGTGAATACATCAAGCTCAAAGACATTTTTATAGCTTTCTTTTGCTTACAGGACTTTAGATGCATTAAGTAACACACAACAGACATTAACGTTAACAGGTTTATACTGACGTGCCAGAAGAGCATACAGGCACAAAACCCCCAAAGTCTGACCCTGCAGAAGTCAACGTTGCTCTCATCCCATTCCAAGCAGGGTGCTCCAGAGGGAACACCACATTGGTGAACACAGCAAGGTACCAATGCAACCAGTATAGAGAAGGCTGCATGTTCTGAAATGCAGAGCATTTCCCAGCCATTCATACCATAAGCTGTGATGGAGTACAGCACCTACTTAAAGAGACAAGCCCTTATTCTTCTGCTTGAAGGGCATTAGCATCCTGTACCCACAGCCCCTCTCACTTTAAACAACTCAGAAGTACCAAGAGTGCTGCAATGGGTCAGAAACAGCAATAGTAAAACATTCATGGCCCAAAAAGTAACTTATCAAGAAAATACCTGTCTTTTCTGCTGGCAATAAGAGCTTACTGAATAAATCAATATATACCAGGACCACTCCAGAATCACACATGGAAGTAAAGAAAAAAATCCCTGAATCTTCCTGAATTTCATATCATTGAAGGAAAAAAACACCACCATCCAAAACCAAAAAAAACCTCCTGAAAAACCAGACACCCACGCCCAAAGGCACTCCTCCTTACTCCTACCAACACACTGACATAGAAAAACAAGGTGAAAGTAGTGATCAGGAAAGCCACCACCTCAGGAAATAATCCAAGTGCCAAGAGAAGCAGGCTGGTTTAGCTCCCTTCTTAGTGGACAACTTTCCAGTTCACATAAGCTATGAGGCGTGTTGGCAGGCCCCGGAATAAGATCACTGGAGACTAAAGCGCTGTCTAATTCCTTCTGTTCTCAGGGTTGCACTTGACACAATCACAGGACAGATGGGTGACCCGGTCTTGCCCAGCTGAATCTTTGTTTATCCACCAAACACCAACTTAAAAGGATGCCAGTCAATTAAGTTTTAGGAATAAACTAAAATATTTAGTTAACTTCTTCTGGTGTTTTTATACCATCATTTAAGAAAACAAGAGGAAAGCTAGCATTTCTCCACCACCCTTAATGATCAATTTTAATCCCTCTTTCAGATGAAACTCCTCCATACTGTGTAGTTGCTGATCCAAAGCTGAACAGTGATCCCACCTGGATGAAGAGATGGATAAAATTCTTCCAAGGCAGGCCAACTCAGCGGCTGCAAAGGTTATGCAGCCACAATCACTGCTTTGCCTCGGCCACGTTGCATCGAGGAGTTCCCAGCTTTTCTTATAGCCCCTTGGCTCACACCGCAATCGCGGGAAACAGCATTTGCAGGGCAGCCCCCTCTCTCTCTCAGCTCACTTTTGGCTTTCCTCTCCTTGCACTGTGCCCACACCGACCTACAAAACACAGTTCCATGCGGTGGCAGCACATTTCACCTCCTCTACTCAAAACCCGGCTTCAGAATCGAACGTGGGTGAAATATCTCGGTGGCTTTCTTGTATCTTCAGGGTATTAATTAAAATCCCTCATTTCTCAAATCTCTTGTAACATCTGTGCTTTGTTCTTCCAGGGGAAAACTCATACCCAAATTTGACCACATCAAAGACCACAGACTCGCTGCAAAGTTCAAAAGAGCACTGCTCCTGCTAGCAGAGGCAGCTCCCTTTGCACAGCACTTATGGAAAGCAATCAGAAATTGGGACTTCGGAGTCCGTACTCCAGCTCTATTTTCAAAATAGCTGCAGGGGAGAAAAGGAATAAACCTCCACTAAAATTACTGTGGTTTGGGTACCACAGGGCATTTCTGAGAACCACAGCTGCAAGTATTCAGCGTGGGGAAGGTAAGGCAAGCCTTTATCTTGGAGGGCATGAGAAGCTTGACATAATGCCTGTAGTGCACTCGGAGGACTCTGGATGAAAAGCCCTCTAGAAAGGCAGATCTCATCTACTGCAAGTTCAACAACAGACCGTGCTTCTGGCCCCTTTTAATTGAGAATAATATTTCTTTCTGTTATTAGTTTAGGCAACAGTTAAGAAGAAAACCTTTTTAAAATATATATATATATATCTAGCATAGAGAAAATTTGCAATTCAAATTGATATTTTTAATCTTAAAAGTATTTTGGTGGAATGGAGTGAAAAATAGAAAGAAGAACAAGTCCCATAAATCTGTCACTCGCAAAGCGCATCACTCACAGCTTTCCCCAGCCCACTGAGGAGGAGAGCCATACAGCTTTAAAATGACTTCATTCCCATATTTACATATTTTTTAATAGGGCTATGATGAATCTCCTTCCGCTTGACTCCTATTTTGAGCTGTGATATTTTAATCTCCATTCTTGCTGCAACTTAGCAGATGAATGTGCAGTGTGACAGAGCTCAGAGGAAATAGTATAAATAAAGCAAAGTGGAGCTATGACATCTCACATTTTATAGCTTTTTTATTGTAGCCTAAGCATAAACAGAGCACAGCTGTGTTATACTTACTGCTGTGAGCACTCCCCCAGCTCCAACCCCCTACTGCTTTTAAAGAGACACTGCCCCTGCTCCGGATCCTATGGGTACAGGCACTACTGTTGGAGGCAGCGCTACCAGAAGCGACCCCCACCCACCCATTGCTTCCTTTCCTTTGTTTTTAACTTTTTCCTCCTTCTCCTGCTTTGCCCCCTTGCCTTCCTTTCCCCTCGCCTCCCCGAGTGGCCCAGGATGTGACCCCGCGGTCCCCAGCGTGTGCCGCTACCTACCGAAGGATGCCTTTCTTCCCTCGCTGCTATCATTTGCTCTGTTTAAGTACACAGACACATCACGCAGAGCACAGAAACAATTTGCAAAAACAACACTTTGATAAAGAACTTGTAACTAGCTGGAAGTACTCAAAATATTGCCATCTTTAAACGGTAGGATTTTTACAGAAAGGGCTCTCACTTTTCTCATCGCTTCTTTGGAGCTCTGTTTTTTTTTTTTCCCCACAGAAGTCAGTCAGAAAGAAAAGAAGGAAAACACACCAACTTTACTCCTGCCTATTTAAAAAACAAACTATCACGATGAGTTCTTAGACAGCAAAACCTCTTTGCACCTCAGTAATTTATAAGATACCACAAAGGAGCCTCATCATAATCATCACCACACATTCAGCCAAAAAAGCTCCCAATTGAAGCTTTAGACAAGAAAATCACAATGCACCCGGACATTTTCATGTCTATAAAAATGTAAGGGCAAACCCAATAACCAGCAATTTCCTCCATAGAGTCCAAGAATGCTGTTTATCCTTGTGGAAAAAATTTTATGGCTGGACTCAAAGATATTTTCCAACCCAAATGATTCTATGAAAGTGCTTCTCCATCTCTAATTTCAACGTTATAAACACAGGCACATCTAACATGCAAATGTGTAAGACTTCCTTCTACTATCCGTTTAAAAAAAATAAATATATATATATCAAGGTATTGCAATTGCACTGAGCTCGAAAACTGCATCCAGCTTTCCCAAATATAGGGCCAAGGGACATACAGGGAAGTTCTTTGCTCAAGGAAGACCATGTTGTATGTCTCATCCCACCCCACCAACTTGCTACTAACAGCTCCAACCAGGAGAGAAGTTTCAGTGATCACCAATGCTGTAACCTAGTTCCTCTGGCCATCCTCTGCTCTCCCCCTACACTCCTTCGTGCCCCACTGCCCCTTGAGAGGATTTGCTTCTTCACTGCTACCTGAAACATTTTCTGCAGCTATATTTTCCCTCCTGCCTGGGGTCCAATATAACCTGGAATAAAGCAGTGAGCGATTTTCATGCAAGCAAAAGAAAGTGGTTAAAAACAGCAAAATAAAACTATGCTAGATATGCATCAATGGTTGTATTTAAAAATTAGAAATAAATTTTTAAACCCACCCAGAAAGCATGCTGAAGTTGTTTCCATGTGCAGAGCTGATTAAACTAACAAGTTTTCAAAGCTGGGATCTCGGGATTCTCAATTCTACCCAATGCCATCCCTCTATTCAACTCATGGCTTACCAAGCCACCAGCCCGATAAAAAGATCTGGTTAGAAAACTGCACTTTTGTGAGATTAGTAAAATTGCTTTGTTTTGCGTGTGGATTATCTTGTCTATTCCCAGAAATTCCCTTGAGCTTGTCCAATCCCACTCTGCCTATACAACCTATAACTTCATAAAGAAGATCATCTTGTGATGTGCTACTATCACAAGACCATACTGAGCGTTTGCTCTGTGTGATGCCTGTTACTGTAAATAACCTCAGATGTTTTTGGAGGAGACAGGGGTTGCAAGGAAAAGACATGTCTGTACTGATACTCCTTATACCCAGGTGGCAGCACTGAAAGCTACTCACACCCAACATATCATTTGCAAACACTTCCAAGACCTGGTCTGAGGAACACCTCGCCTCTCCTGGGGCACAGCCACAGGCAGTCACCCAAGGCCTTGTAGTGGGCTGGCAAGTTCCCCCAGTGCTGGAGGAAGTCAGGCTGGGAAAGGAGCAGAAGAGATTGATCTCAGACCCAGAAAAGCCACTAGCAGTAGGTTAACACAGGCTTCCCACCACCGACATCCATTTAGGTAGGAAGCAGATGTGTATTCCGTGCTGACCACAAGACCGATGCTGTTTAACAGTATCGTCATCATCAAAATGTGCTCCCTCTGAATGAGTGAAGACTGAAGGAGGTGGGCCATAAATTACTTTTTACTGGGAGAGGAAATAAACAGAAGAAAAGATAAAGAAGAAGAAAAAAAAAAAAAAGTAATATAGCCACAAACCAATATATTTTCCCCACTAGTTATCAACATCTACCTCCTCTTAAGATTTTAACTACATTTTTTCCAAATTCACACAAGATGTCTTCCATAACAGTACCACCAACTTTGCTTCCCTGTGGATGGCTCCTTAATACTTTTCAAAGTTGCCAAAAAGCTCAGGAAATACCTAAAGCTGTGGTCAGTGCCACTAAAAAGTCAGTACTACAAGTACTGGGATGAAAAAAAAAAAAGGGACATTACAAAGAAGCCTAGAAATTCAGGCTGCCTTACAGCCCTTTATACCTCTCTCATCTCCACCTGGAAAAGATCCTGAAGATACTCAAACACAATACTAAGCATGTTTGAATGAGAAGTGTTACAATACTATAGTACAGATTTAATGGCAACAGTGGGAACTGACCCCTTAGTTAAAAAAATAAACAGAATTTCTGACAGGGATGCTCAGTTTGGAAAGCTTAATCCAAGTCAAATAATCCATTAAGATTATTAACCCATTTAGAATGGGCCTTCTGAAATTATAATCAGTATGGGATAAAACCCTCTATGAGCTACCACTTAATACATCTGACCCCAAAATTCCTCTGCACAAACCTTCTGCCCCTTACAGAACTGAAAGTTTGATTATTCCAATCTAAAATGTCTCAAAAATTTAAAAAAAACCCCAAAACCAACAAACACACACAAACAAAACCCAAACCCACAGTCCTGGCACATGCAACGATGCAGCATATTAACAAAGGTATGGCAACATCAGGGCATCACCAATTCATTCTCAGGTCAGTGTGATATTACCGAAGTAGCTCACACCTACTGATTTTGAAGGCTAAATAGGGTTAAGACCCCAGTTTATAGCAAAAATTTCTCGTGCCCTGAAAGGCAGTTCCCTTACAGGCCACCGCACCTCTTGCCCAAAAAGCTTTCAGCCAAATCAAATGGAAGAGGCTGCAGGCAGGAGCTGTAGGGTACCTGCTGACAAACAAAGAGAGGTAGCAATGGGCTTTCTTTCCTTCTTCTTGTTTAGTTTTCAGTCACAACAAATGAATGAAATGAACCAAAGAAAAGAACTAAGCTGAGAAAAAACAAAGTAAAATTAGTAACAGGCTAACAGCATATACCCACTGCCTGGGGCAACATACGGCTGATGGATGATGACAGCCAACAGACAAATCCTCATTCCCTGTCTACTAAACAAATTAGTAATCTCATCAATATCGTCGCTACATTCACCTTCTGCAGCAGCTGCTGCTGCAACACAACTGCTGTTAAGCTTTAGGGGGAAAGCCTGGCTTTGTCTTGTAGTTTGCCAAATCCTGTGGGCAATCGGGGTTGCCACCCTTTGGAAAATGCAATTAACCTGATAACAAGATTTTTTTATTATTTTTTTTTAAAAAGCCTGCAGAGCTGTGTATGAAGGCAATGGTCACCTGCATGGCACACTGTGAAGTCCTAGGAATCTGCACCTTCAGGGTCTTCCCAGCTGTCAGGGTCTCTCCAATTAAAATTTGAGTTCAGAGACCTTAAGCTTGAAGAGGACACCAGGACTTCTCCTCAGACTGAAATTTTCCTCATTAATCCTAAAGTTTCTTTTAAAGTGACTACAAACCGTAACTTCCAAAAATAAAGAGCAATTTTTGAATATTTAACACACCTTGCTTTCTCTCCACCCCCAAAGTGCTGAGCCCCATGCAAGTACTGCCACTTGCAACAGCGTCCAAAAGAGACAGCATGATTATTGTCACTTCCAAAATCCACCAGAAAAATGACCCGATTCCAACACATTCCCATCCAGAAAGATCAAATTTCAATACCAGTCAACACAAATCACAGCAAATCATTTGCTGCAAGAATTCTAAAGCATCCCAGCAACCCCCCTCAAATAACTGCAGCAAATTTTAATGACTTCACTTAAAAAGAAGGAAGATTTAATTTATGCTGTGCAAATAGAAAAATATAAGCATATATGTTCACATGCACAGGCATAAACTTTCTCTCCATTTCCCCCCATTCAATTCATCTAAAAAGGTGTTAAATTTTTTCATGAAGCCTAATAATTTTTCTTAACCAGCTTTACTGTTTGAAGATCTTTGTTACTGTCAATAGTATACTTACTTACCAATGTCCTTCATTATTAGATAAAATATTTTCCATTTTTTTCAATTTATCAATGTTCACTTGAAAATATGCAATATGGGGAACAACTTCTTTCTGAAGCAACCCCCTGTGCATATCTACATATGGATTTGTCTACATGCCTTAGTTACAGGAATTCAACACATAAGCACCAGAAAGCTTCATGGTTGCCTTAGACTTATTCCATCCACAAAAAAAATCTGAAGGTATTCAGAGCAACAGCTGATGATTAATCCTACTGACTCAGCCTTTATAGTTGTTAAGAGCTGAAACATTAATTGGATGTTAGGACCAGCATCTTCTCTTGGGGTCAGCTAAACAGACAGAATATGTGTTTTCCCCTGTTTGCTTCCATAACTGGCTATGAAAAATCCACAGGGCTTCTTTGTGCTCAAGACACACAACTTTCTTCTGTGCCCTCTAACAGCTGGCACAGGGACACGCTCCTGGAACTTGTTTAGTCAAAATATATATTGTATTTATCTTCTAGTTCACTAATTCACGTGTGTAATAAAGGTTTCAAGAATGAAACTTAAATGCTGAAGGATTTTCATCAGCCACACTGAAATATTTCACCGTCTTTAACCACAGGACTCCCATTTAACTGTTTTCCAGCATTAAATATCTTTCTGCCTAAGTAACTGGTTACTTCTTCTCTTATACAATATATAAGGCATCAAAAAAACCCAACTTTCAAACTCTTATAAGGTAACAACAGAAATAAAAATCTGCTCTATGTAATTTACTCATTTTCCCCCAGTTTCTTGGTTTTTGTATGTGGGTTGGGGTTTTTTTGTGTCTGTTCCCCCCCACCCCATTATTTAGACATATTATAGGAATATTCCCTTTCGCAGTAAATCGTCCACAAAAAAGAACGTTCTATTGCTTCATAAACTCCATCACAATGAACATAATCCTTTAGTTAAGTGCCAATTAATTATTTAAAACATTCATTGAGGATTAACAATCATGAAATAGATACAGTTCTATTATGTAGTTGTTAATCCTCAATAAATCTACTCGTAATAGACAGCGTTTTTAGTATGAGAGCTAGCCTACTTAATCTAATGCTTTATATTTAATTAGATAATTATTGCATGTTAAAAAATACATTCATTAGGTTTAATAACTATGTAATAAGCATACATCTAATAGACAGATTAGTAATCCTCAGAAAAGGAGGTTTTTTTAATAATCACTTGTATTAGCATCCAAGAGCTGGTCTCTAACACAAAGACCAGTATGTTCCATCTTCCCTGCCGACAGAAATGCAGGCCAAGAAGGGGTTAATGCTCCCTGATCCACACTCTTTTTGGGTCCCCAGGTTGAGGACAAAGAAGCCTAGAGGAGTTCACCTACCTACAACTCTTATATTCCCTTGAAGCACCTGAGATCACACCTCTCCAGAAAGGAGCCCAGTCTTTCCTAACATCAACTGTGTGACGTAGCCAAATCGCAGTCTTCCTTTCAAGACCAAGGACTTGGCCTGGAAGGGATAAGCAGATCCAACAAGATAAATCTCTCCAAAACCAAAGAACTCACAGGGGCTTTCCAGTTCCAGTTCCTTTCCAGCCTTTCCAAGGCTAAATGCATATCCAGATGTACGGAGATGCACTTCTTGCTATTTCGTTTCTCATACGTTCTTTTGGTACCTCCTTTAAAGAAAGGCTGTGAGGAGAAAAGCATATCCCGTTACTCATCCGCTACCTAACTCCAGGTTGGCACCAGCCAAAGGCAGACAGGCTTGATGCCTGTTTCTAGGATTGGAACTATGGGAGCTATTTATAGCATAAGTAGCGCCGAGTGGTCTTTTTAGGAAATAAGCTTAATAAAAAAATGTTCACCAATCCCTCAGTTGAAGCCGTAAGAGCTATTTCATGAAACAGTAAGAATATAAACTTACGTCCTGCACCTCTGGAAATCTATCACTCCCAGCTGACAGCCAGCATCATTACCTAACAAAGGTGACTTGCGAGATGGTGCTTTGGATGACCCTTAAAAATCCCTATAGCCCCATTTCTGTCTTGTCTTTTTCCTTTGCACTTCAATGATGAGCTGATTTTAGTGACTGCTCTCTTTGAAGAGGTGTTAGTTCTTGAACCAATGCCAGCGCATTGCATCTCAAGAATAGTAGACCTTGTTTTCTGATGGTGTAAGGAATACATCTGTAATTCTGTAAATCTGTGACTGCTTACACTCCCTTCTGGAACCGAAAGTGAGGAAAAAGGAAAGATGGTAGTCAGACAGAATCAAAAAGCACAGATTTTGGCTACTATTTTAAGTCTTGTATTGACACCATAAGTGATCTGTGTTCCTTCTTTAAAGTGAAGCTACAGCAGCTCAAAGTTAACTACAGTATGTTTAAAAAAAGTGTCACAAAAGTCCACTTAACTTGGCAACAGTAATTACTCTTTAATATGAAAAAGGAACTGCTCAGGATTTCAGCTACAAGATTATAGTCACTGGACCTCTCATTTTGATGCAAATATTCATTTTCTCCAGAAACCTCCTAAATTTTAGCGCTTTAACATTCAGTAATAAAAGACAGCACATGTCAAATCATAGAATCACAGAATGGTTTAGGTTGGAAGGGACCTTAAAGATCATAGAATTCCAAACGCCCCCTGCCATAAGGCAGGGACACCTCTCACTAGACCTGGTTGCTCAAAGCCTCATCCAGCCTGGTCTTGAACACCTCCAGGGATGGGGCATCCGCAGTTTCCCTGGGCAACCTGTTCCAGTGCCTCACCACCCTCACTGGAAAGAGGTTCTGGTATCTAATCTAAATCTCCCCTCTTCCAATTTAAGACCATTACCCCTTGTCCTGTCACTACAGTTCCTGACAAAGAGTCCCTCCCCAGCTCTCCTGTAGCAGCCTTCCAATATCTGAAGGGAGCTGTAAGGTCTCCTCAGGGCTATCTCTTCTCCAGGCTGAACAACCCCAGCTGTTAGCCCAATGATTGGAAAGAAAATGTTTCTTCTTCAGTAGAATAGAACTATTGCCCTTCCATAAAGCAAAAAGGACATGCATTTGTCTACACGATGGAGAACAAAATTGCACAGGAACGCACAATCTTACCCTGTTTCTCAAGGCTTATTGAAGGATCTGATTAAGATCTAGGTACCCCACTGTCACACTGCTCAGCTTAAGTTATCCCACACTTTTTTTTAAGATAAATTCCGAGTTTGAAGATGGCAAAACCAGTAACAAAACATCCTATAAAACAACTAGTGGGCCCAGCTCAACAAGTGACTCTGCACAAACAGTGAGCCTGGGAGAAGGAGAGAAGAAGGGAATAGCAGGGCTGCCAGAGTGGCTTGGGGACAAGATGCTCATGGCCACGCTGCTGCCCAGACAGCTCCAGCATCCGTAACAAACGAGACAGGAAAAGCACAGTTACCTCTTGGAGCAAGGTCAGGCCTTCACAGCACCCACACCAGGGCAAAAAGAAGTTGCATTAACCTCTCCTGGGCTTATCTGAGGTCAGCATCACACTACCCCAAGTATTGTCCTGCTCTGCCTTCCTCCGTAGTGAACCATCTGGATTTTTCCCCAATGAGAAGGCCTTCCTCTTTTAAACGTCTGACAACACACAGAGGAGTAGGAATATCTAAATCTTCCAGTAGCCTAGCAAAGAAAACTAAACACCTCCCCCCTCCCTGAAATAAAAATACCACCCCCCCCCAAAAAAAAAAAAAAGAGACTGCAAGTCTGGGACACTGGTGGAATAAGCAAAGCTGCTTATAGTTATGGCAGGGCAAGAGGAGGAAGAGGGCAACCCTGTCCTCTACAGACTCCCTGCTCTGGCCACAATTCAGACTCAGCAACAGGCTCATAGGTCTTGCCTTGGTGCCCCAGGGCAGGCACCGCACTGGGACACCTGCCTCTGCCCAGCAGCATCCTTCCTTTGGGACCAAAAAGCAGGACCTGCTTTGAGATGGGAGCATAAGGAAGGGGGAGGTTTATCAGTTACAGCTGTTTGAATGACTGGTAATTGCAGCTGGGGGTCCTTCATCTCATGTCATATGGAGTAGGAAAATGGGTCAGACATAATGCATTTGGTTAAGTATCTAAGCTGAAAAGGTGCTATTTTCTTTTAAATTATATAGTCTTTACTGGAAGTAAGGTTACCGGTGCAAGGCTTTCCAGCTTTAAAATGTAACAGGGACATGCCCTCTGAGGGTCAGGCTTTCATTTGCCAATGTTAATTCTCAGCTGCCTGTTACCCGTCCTTCATTGTAGCCTCTGTCTTAGCTGGGCACGCTCCCGATTCCCTGCTATATCCAGACGGTCCATGTAAATAGTGTTTATGTTAAGGAAGTCATGTTCTGTGTGACTGGAGCACATAGAAACTGATGTTGTTGTCACTTTAGATTAAGCTCTCGTTTTAGCAAAGGAGGCAATTGGAGCAGGCAGCTGAGTGGCCGAATGAAATATTCAGCTCATTTCGTTTAAAGCTGCCCCCATCTCCATTGTTCAGGCTGGTAAAGCTGATTAACCCTTGCTGGTGCCACCACAACAACTGCTCACTCTCTGTCCCTCCACTCCTGCACAAAACCGAGGTCCCGAACGGGCAGGCAGATCTCAAAGGTCAGCAAGATGATATCTGCTGATTTTTTTTTCCCCAATTAGTGAACTTCAAGGGAAACAAAAATTAACCCTTCAGGCTCCTACCACTTCATAGAGAAGAGAAACAAAGCAATACTTAGCAAGGGTCAAGGACTTTCTCTATGCTTAATTCAAGCAAGAACACAGCTCTCATTAGCTATAGTTGGACACCTAATTCCTCACACCTGTGAAAGTCCTGCTAACCTGGAGTTAACCCCAACCATTTTATGAACTCCTGCTCATGGAGGACTACATAGGTTGTTTGGGTTTTTTTTGCAGAAACTGCTGATAGTAAATAGTATGCCAAAATAAACTTAAAGTCTAGGTAACTGAAAGCAACGGCCAACGCTGCTGTGAAGTGTTCAGATGATTCGTGCAGACAGTCTATGGCTGGCTGGAGCACTGCAGCCCAGGGCT